>CALNHX010001491.1:0-223003 GCA_940337035.1 Agriotes lineatus
GAATATATAGGCAACCCTAACTACATCTTTGACAATTTTAGAGGTTTACAGTTTATATATTTATGTTGTCTATCAACCCACACTTGCATTTCAATAGTTTTTCTTGAAGTCATTTTTCTTTTTGGAGTTTTGATAACTAGAGATTGTGGTGTGCTTTTTCGAATTCTTTCTTCCTGTTTCCCATTAGTTTCGGTGTTGCCTTATGGGTTCGATGTTTCGTTAAAGTTTGGTATAGCTGGCTATGTATAGATGCTCTGGGAGCATCAAAATCCCTTGAATATGCTGGTATTTTTAAAATGTATATTACCTTCATTCGACTCGCCTCTAGGGGCGAATTTGTTGGCACCCTCAATGAAGGAACCACATGGTTTCCCTCCATCCATTAAGCCTTTTCTATTCGGGTTTGGGACACTCGAACACTTGGTTACGTTATGCAAGGACACAATAGCGAAAGTATGAACCTGTAACGGAGACCCTGCTGATTACTGTCGAGTCCACCTGGTTTCGCTGCACTTGCACGAGAGATTCCTTCAGTTTGTTACAAGCCCTCCTCCTGGCACGCCTTCCAGGAAGATTACCTCTCGGCTATCTGATGAAGTACGGGGCAAGTCGCATCCACTTGTTCTTCACCATATGCTTTTGTTTTGCAAGGTTTTGTAATTATTGTTTAGTAGGAACATATAGTTGTACATAGCCTATATGTATATATTTTAGGATGATTGCATTTTGTGTAATATTTTAAAGCTGCATTTTGTGAGTTATTTATGCAATAGCTGCGTTGACCACGTAATGAATTGGTTTGTGTACTTATCTGGTAGCTTCAGCAATCACTTTTTCTAGCGCGTAATAACACATTAACATTAACATCGGTTTGATTAGGTACTTATTCGAGTTATCTGTCAATGAAGGTCGGCCAATTTAAACCGATTGCTATGGCTATACTGCACTTTATGGGAAATTAACAGATTATATTAATTTTTGTCACCCGCTTTAAATTCTCTTTGTAATTCAGGGTTTGAACGCTAGCAAGTGAGTCGCTTGTGAATTAACTACAGAATTTACTATGAATTTCTATTATGAAAGTAGCAGCTTCCGTAAGGCCTTACTGAATTGATATCTCCCGCCTTGTCAAAATTTTGAATGTCATATACCCGGCTTTGTAGGCTAACACTCGTGGTTAACCGTTAGCATTTCCTTTCACGTGCGCCGTTCTTACCCAGGCTCCGTTTTAGACGAATCTCTGCTTCACAAAGGGTAGAAACGTTGTTATCATTAATAAATCTCTTTATTAGCTTGAGTTGGTGTTATTTTTGTAAGCTTGGTGTATCTCAGCCTTGGGGAGGTCCGACCCAAGAATTTGGGTGCGTTGAGGACCTGGCGCCCCTTTCTTAGTATCTCTTTCAGCATAGTTTCTTCGCTTCGCTGGAACCTCGACCCTCACGGCGAGTTAGCTGACCTAGGCCGATATTTACTAGTTGGTAAAACACCAAATACAACTCTCTCCAACAGAAGGGCCACCCTTCGCTCCTTTCCTCACAACATACAAATTGGCCGAATTACTTACAAACCATAGAAGATTGGTTAAATTGTGTATAAAATGATACTACTGGAATGACGCCGTATGAACTGATGAAAGGTCACAAACCTGATAAATTTATTAAAAAAAATCATTAAATTTCCTGAAAGAAATGATTTAAATTTAAATGTAAAGATTCAATTAGCTCACGAACGATTCTTATCAAGAGCTCAGAGATGAAACCTGAGACATGACAAGAACATTAACAATCCTATAAAATTTTAAAAAGAAGATTTGGTATTCGTGCGTACTCATTTGCAATCATCAACAATAGAATAAACTATCAAAAAGTTTTTATTGTTATATGAAGGTCCGTACAAAGTGCTGAAAAAATCGGGGAAAATACATTTTAAACTATCCTGGACAAAATAAATAAAAATATACTCAAAAGGTGGTAAATTTAAAGAAATATTACAATGAAACGTATAACAATCATATTATTAATGAAGCTCAGGTTATAGTACAGAATCATTTGAATTGGAAAGATATCATGCCGTGGTGTGATTTGAACAATGACTAGCTTGGTTACCAAGTATTTTTTATTTTAAGTATTAAAAGAATTGTTTTCCAAGTGGAATGGGTTTGAGTAATATTTAGCAATTTTCCTACAAAAAGCTCATTGGCTATCTTTTGAGTTGAAAAATTGGAGGGAATAATTGTAACCAATTACTTGTCCGATCGCCAATAAGCTGTCAGTTTGCATGGTCAACAATCAGAATTTTCTAATATTACGTCGGGAGTACCGCAAGGTTCTATTTTAAGACCAGTTTTCTTTACGATTTACACTTCTTTACTTTCCTCTGTGCTGCAGTCATGTAACTCTTATTTGTACGAGGATGACTCACAAATTTATAAATCGTTTAAACCTGAAGAAGTTGTCGAAGCGTGTGAAGCGATAAACAAAGATCTTGCAGCGTTAGCAAAAATATCTGAGCAGCATCCTATGACAGTCAGTCTAGGTAAATCAGTAGTATTAATATTCGGTAAAAGAACTGACCAATTAAAAATTTAAAAAATTGGAAATATTAAGATCAATAACCAAACTTTACCTGTAGTTGAATCCGCAAAGAATTTAGGTGTAACGCTTGATAGCGGGTTACGGTTTAAAGAGCACGCATCAAAATGTTTGCAAAATGCATATTGTAACCTTCGGCTGGTTCTCAATCGAAAAATCAAGATTATGTTGTGTAACAGTCTTGTCTTATCAAAATTTAATCTTTGTGATTCGGTATATGGTCCTTGCTTAGATGCACGAGACAAATCTAGGATACAGAAAGTTCAAAATGCATGTTTACTCTTAATATTTGGCATTAAAAGGTTTGAAAGAGTTTCGCATAAACTAAAAGAAATTAATTGGCTTAATATGAGCAACAGACGTTACTTTCACGCTGCCACCCTCTATCACAAAGTAGTCGCTACTGAATGTCCGCCATATCTGTATAACGCTATTACATATCGCACCGATGTCCATAACTTAAATTTTAGATTCAGGGGTAAAATTAATATACCTTTACTTTCTAGCGAGCAAGGTAGAAGATGTTTTTTCTACTGTATTGCAAAGCTTTACAATGGTTTTCCCCTGGAATTTAAAATGCTACCACCTTCTAGTTTTCGGTGCCGGCTTAAACAACTACTTCTTTGTCCAATTACACCTGCCGCAATTTAATGAGTGTTTTATCATCTTTTGAATTTTTGATACTTAGACTTACCTGTAGTTATATTTTGTGGTTCATTAATACGGAAAATTTTAAAAATAACTTGTGGTGCTGTTTCGACGTGCATTATGATTTTTATTTAATATTTAAATTATTTGTTTACTTAGTTTTTAGGTTTAGTTTTTAGCTTTTATGCAGGGTTAAGTGGAGGAGCGGTCTGCAACTATGTTTCCCAACTGAACTTCGTCCTGCACTAATAATATTAGATGTATAAAACTTTCTTTTTTATATTTATGTCAATAAAGACACTTTATTATTATTATTAATATAACATGCAGAAGCATGCAGTATTTCTTTTATTTTTAAATCCAGTTAGTTTAAAAGGCTATTAAATGGAACAAACGTATAAATGAATGGTGGTAGTTGGAATAGAAACAGGTCACTAAGAGTGAATAATATTGACTTGAAGAATTTTAAAATGACGCTGAAAGCATGATATAAATACAAGGGTATGCTCGAGAGACGGTAACCCACTGCGCACGTGAACCACATGATGTCACATTCGTAAGGTATCGGGCATGATTGTCATGGTCTCGGGTATATCAGGAAGGCTTCGGCATGTTGGACGATGCTTGCACGCATTGCACGTCGATAACCCTAACCTCATTTATATCATGCCTAACCTCATAACCTGAAATGCGCGCGAGTACATACATAGTACATTATCAAGTAGACAGTGAATAGTTTCCTCAGATTATTAAACACCATCAAACACGACAAAAAAACTACAAGAATGGTAGTGTGCAGTGTAAAGGGCTGCAGGAATAACACCAGGAATGATAGAAAAGTGAGTTACTTCAGGTTTCCAAAGAATGAAATAATTTCTGAACAATGGCTTGTAGTATGCAAAAAAACACAAATGCATCTACATGTAAGTAAATGAAATTCTTGTTTCTGTGCCGTTTTGAAATCGCAAACAGAACAGCTGTACGGTTTCTCTCCTGTGTGGATTCTTGCATGTCCAACTAAATCGCGTTTTCGTGCAGTTTTATAATCACAAATAGAAGAACTATAAGGTTTTTCTCCTCTGTGGGTTTTTATAATTAAGACTAATTGACAATTTTATTCAGCGAGGATATGCTCAGAGCGAAAAACACTTCCTCAGGCCCGTGGATTATACCTATTGGGGATACCACGTAAAAAAAGTGCGTTTGAGACTCTACCTCAGTGGTGGTGCGGAAAAGAGTTATAATTTACGAGAATCAATAAAACCGCGTATTATTCACACGAAAAATAGCATTTATTACAATTGCGTACGATTTCCCTCCATTTCACCATTAACTTGACCCTTACAAATGCAAAATACGATTTTTCCGGGAGACTTTTAAAACGTAACTTTCAAATTGCCGCCTATTGATGACGTAGTCTGGTTCACGCTTTCACATTGGTCGTTGAGAAAAGCTGCGCTAGAGCATACCCTTGTATTTATATCATTTCTGAAAGTAAATACTTATCAGTTGTCAATAAATAAATAATAATCTTTAATAATATACACAGTTGCAAAATAGTAAATTTGAAAGTAATAGTAATTTATTATACAAGACGATAAAGTTAAATTTTATCCATGAGTGAATAGTTTAACGTCGAGACGAAGTCGAGACGTTAATGATTCAAGAGTGGATAGAAATAACTTTATCGTCGTGTATAATACAATATTTTTTTCTATAGCAAGAACTTTAACAATTTCAAAAGAAAATAATGACAGTCAATCACATTTCAAAATGTCAGTAGCGAGATTGGGTTGCTACGATAATACGAAGTTGTCATATTTAATTTAAACAAAAGTTAGAAAATTAAATTACTTTATCTATCCTTGATGTTAAAGTGCTACTTTATCTACCCTTGCTGTTAAAGTAAAACTTGACCTTTTGTTTTGAGTTGATAAAAGCACACTTTAACATGTGCTATAGAAAAAATCTGATTTATTTTGATCTATTGAATATGCACTACAATTTGTCATTCATTCTAACGTAGAATCAGAGAGTGATTGTGTCAATAAAGTTATTTCTATGGAAAAAATAGAAATATTCTTGGAATGTTCTACAACGAGCTTCTGCGGTAGCGACAACCAGTAAGCAGGTCCACAACAGAGAGCAGTTTTAAGTTCAGGTACCTGTGAAGTACAGCAAAGGTCAGTGAAGTTTTTATTTGGATTTCAATGTATGGTCAAGAGAAAGTTTGATTTGCTATAATTTTGAAGAACTGTCTAGGTTTAATATATATGTTTCATAAAATAAATAAGAAATTAATGTAATAAATATTGTAGTGACTGCTTTTATTTTTTTACTTGAATTATTTTGTTCGAACTTCAATATTAAAATTATTTCATTATTAAAAATGATAGCGCCTTGAGACTCTTTCAGGGTTGGTTTGATTATCTAGTTCCTTCGTTATGTAAATTTGATTTTCAAATATCTCTCAACTGTATTGAAAATACTTGTCACCTTTTATGTCAATGCAAATGTCAATAACCAATCTCATATTAATTATGCCAAATGCTCAATTCCATTAGCATACTATTAGCTTTATATGATACTGTAAGCGATAATTTATAACTAATTGCACTTTTTAAATTGTCTTTTCTTTGCTGTAGCGTTGTCAAAACAAGATTATGACCCACCTTGTATTAGTACCCACTTCACCTCCAAGAGAGCAATACACTTATAAAGAGCACCCAGCTTGCATCCTGCTGTAATGTCCTGCTTACAAACACTGACAGTAAATCCCTACTGATGAACAGCTGTCACTCTTCAACTCCTGGTAGCTCCTTCAAACGGCTCTCTGGCAAGCAGCTGTCACTGACAAACTGGAAATGTCACTCCTCTTCTGAATGCATTCAAAACAGGGTAAAATTTATATATTTTTTACCAGACCAATTTTTTCAAATTACATGTTTATACAAAATTGTTCTTCTAATAATAGTAACAAATTCGCCTAACTACCATTTTTAATTATTAATGCCCTCTATAATTTAAGTTCATTTGAGTCTTACCTACTTCAACATGTTTTTTCAATAGAATTTACATTTGACATGTGTGATACAAGCATGTATTTACTTTCTAAATTCCAAAACTCCTATAGAATACTCAAAAGTTATACTTTTCATATTAAATTTGTCTCAAATTAGATTTCTTTTAATGAAATTAATTCAAACAGCCTATTCTTTTTAAATTTTTCCAAATTGATTGCATTGATCTCCCAAATTCTATTTATACATTTAATCTTCAGTCAAAACTACTATTAGTGTACCATAACAGTATATTCTAATGCAAGATCTTGACAGTTTAGGCATTTATATTTGGAAATTAATATTTTGGATATAAATAGATAATTTTTAATTTTAATAACTGATGTGTTAAATCTTAAATGCGTATTTTGATCCAAAACATTAAAATTAATTTTAAAGCTTAGTTGAATTTTAATGTGTCCAGTCAAACCAAATTATCTTGTCAAATATTTTGAAGGTACTTGAAAACATATCTTATTAAAGTAATACGATTATAGTGTTGATAATTACTGGTTATAAATATAAAAGATGGGATAAGGAAGAACTGTTATTGTGAACATACCCATTAGACTGAGAGGAAGATTTTTCATTGCTTTGATCTAGAGCTAGTCGTGGATAATAATAATTTATTTGTTTATATTGTAAATAAGTGATTGTAAAAAACGTCAAAGTTATGATGTTATAAGTTTCATTTGTTTATAAAGCATAAACTAAAAGATTTATTTGATAACAAAGGTAAGTAAAACTTACTATATTGATACCACTTCAATATAATTTGTCATATACACCAAAAAGGGTATATTGCACAGTTAGCAGAACGATTACCAGAGTTTAGTTTCACTGCGATCCACCGTTCGCTGTGAGGGTGCCCAAACACTATAAAAAATGTCGAAAAACGACAAAAAAATATTTAATCAAAAGTGACTAACGATTTTGAACATTTTCACAAGCGACATTTCCCTCTTACTCCTAAGTGATACCTGATAGACAGTCTGGGGATACAAATTTTATTTTAGTGCTGAGCTTATACGGTTAAACTAGAAACTGAGAAAACTCGAGCTGCGTCTTCAAATCGCAGAAATACTAATTACTTTCCTCACTACTGAAGGACATGGTTTACTTGCAGCACTTGTGATGCAAACACCTACTTTTTTGTCTAAATTGGATAACAAAAATATCATTTTTACAGTCAATGTTAAAAAAATACATTGGCATAACAGAAAGATTTTGTCCAACTAAAGAATATAACGTAAAATTAAAGAAGCTTGTATTGTGCTTAACAAGGATGAATGCCCGTTTCGATAAAACTTGGCCATTGATCTTTAAACTTAAATCAAGTAGCCGTCTATGAAAACGCCGAAACAGATTAAAACCAGGTGTTAAAAATAGCTATTTGTGCAACAAGTGCTAAAAGTGGATGTTTATGCACGAGTTTGCATACAGTATTTTTTCTACGGCCTTAAATTTACTGTTATTAGTCCATAAATGTCGATTTAACAAAGGTTTGCATTTATAACAGTTATAATTTATGTCATAGAAAAGAGAAGGCCATGACGGCGCAGGTGACTGTTTCTGCAGCCGGTAGCTGTCAAAGTTGGTTATCAAAGGTAATTATAATATTGCACATTTTACTTTATTCTTTACATAAAGCTTTAATTATTTAAAAACACTTTACATATAACGAAAGAAGTAACTAGAATATCTTTATAACCTCACTTCCAGTTCAAAATTCTAAATTCAACATCAGCTTTTAGCACATGGGCTAAAAGTAAGCAGCTGATTTTACTTTTAACACGCTGATTTATAAAACGTCATTTTTAGTGAAACAAGCTAGAGCTAAAAAGCATACTTTTAGTAGTGGTCGTAGAAAAAATAAGTATTGCTTGTTAACTTAGTTATTTTTGTTGTGTTATCGGGTTTGAATTTGTTATAGATATCAACGATACAAGTTTGATTATGTGCGTCTTAACGATACGAGTTTGATTGCCAAAAAGAGGCGGTGAGCCGAATTCTGCGGCAATCAAACGAGTCTCGTTAAGTGCCATAATACGTGTCTTGTTCAATATTTTATCTTCATCAATGAATTCTGGTTCAATGTATTTTTTATATAAAAATAGTGCGGTAATGAACCTCTTAACGATACTAAAATTAATTTGGTTAATAGTGTATGTCTATAACAACACCCATGAAGATAAAGTAATTGACCAACCTGATTTATAGCCATTAACGCAATTATTACGCATTCAAAATAAACCCGGTATCCGTAGCTATTGTTTCTCCTTGAGGTTTAGGTACTAACTGAAAAAATGCAGACACAGTTAATCAATCACTTCATTAATTGCTCTTAAAAAAATTTAAATTGATTCTTCAAACTGAAAAAAAACTAGCAGTCTTGGATTCTCAGAAAATCTTTCTATTTCTTCCATCTACAACTCTTTGTTCTTTTCGAAAACAAATAATTTCTAGTGGATACTCACTTATAATACCATGAGTAGTCAAAGTTATGTCGACTATTTTTGTGTTGGTGTCACGAATGTCCATTGCGCTTTGGTACGATTAGGACGAGTGCGATAGCACGAGTCCTAATCCCAAGCGCAATGGACATGAGTAGTGATACCACCGCAAAAATAATCTACTTAACTTTGACTAAGAATGGTGTTCGAGGGACTATTTAATGAACCAAACTACTTTTTCAAATTAGTTTTCAGTAAATCGAGCAACAAACTACACAATTTCTATAGCAACAGAACACTAATATTGACTTTTTCTAATAAAAATCGCATGTGTTTAAAATAGTCACTTGAATACCTTCTAGGAAGATATATCCACTGATATTTTTTTGATTGGTCAAGAAACGTCAGAATTCTGGATTTTCATTGGTCACTTTTTGACAGATGACAGGTGAATTGAATAGTCATTATTATTAAGTTTAGTCCATTTAAGCAGTACATCTCAACCATGTTTGAGGGTACTAAAATACCTTTCAATAGTACTCACAGAACAAGGCTGCGTTATTAAGATTAACAGGGCATTTTTGTGACAGGGAAGATTGTGTTGACTCCTGTAATTGCTTTGGCTATTTTAAATTAGGGGGCATGGCCCCTTCCGCTCTCTGAATACATCCATGTTGGTACAATATTTTTATGATTTAGTGCGGCGAAATATCATAAATATGAATTCCACTTTAAAAAATAGTAGCTGAGGATGTATTTCTGTAAATAGTTATATAAACGACAAACCGATTATAAACGTTCTAAAATTGATGCAAATACGAATATGCAAATATGTTGAAGTAACGCGCATGTTATGTCCGAATAAATTAATTTTGGCTACATCATAGTAGGAGCAAAAAAGTAAATGTCCTCGAGGATTACAATTATAAAAGAAAAATCGCCTTAGTTCAAAACTTAAGCAATAAATGTATTACATTCAACGTTTAAGAATTATCTTACCAGAAAGCTGTTCGTAAGTGCTTGCAATCACCGATAACACACACAGATATTTTAACAACACCATGATGGCGTTCTTAAAAACTAATACTGCACAAAATAATAGCTAATAAACCTGTTACAGAAGGTCGTTTGAAGCAACACTCGTTCCTTACACATATAAATGTCAGAGGTTGAAAATTCACTTTCTTGAGAATATTTCTCGCAAGTAGAAAAACGTACATCTGCTGGGTTAGAAACAACAGTTTGTGCTTTTTGGGGTATATAGAATTTGCTCTATCGTGTGTATGCCCTTTTGCAAAGATTGCTTGGTGATTTATTTAAAACATAAATTGAAGTTGGTATATTTCTATCTTCCATCTGCAATTTTTATAAGAGTGAAGTATACATCTTATAGGAGCTGTCATTTTCAAGTTTTTAAGGTATAAAAAATAGAAATAATATTTTATTTCGGCAAATAAAGATTTTCAATCAACTACTAAATTAATTTCAAATAGCCTGAATATAAAAGTATGTAAGTATGTAAAACTATCAAGAGTGGCTATGACTTTTAGGTAAAAGACATTTAACAGTTTTACTCTTGCATACATACCTAATAGGGTTGTATTTCGATCTCTGCAAATAATCTCTGTCAATAATTTTCATTCCAGATTACGGCTAATTAAAGTTAGTGTTGCAAACAAAATTCATTAACACATTTATATTAGAGAACGGTACCCAAATAGCTCTATAAACCTACACGTTTGAAAGAAATCCGAGAATTAACACGTATTGACAAACTCAAATGAATAAAGTTAGTAATATGAAAGTAATAACCTAATGTCTTCAAAAATAACATTTATCTACGACAGTGTGTAAAATTGCCTTTTAGTTGGCAGTTTTAAGTTTGTAAAACGACTGTTTAATAACATGTTTTCATTAGTTTACGTCGTCAGTAGTAACGTATTTAAAAGATTTCATTAGGCACGTTGTGAGTAGCAACGTGTTTTAAAATTTTTAAAACACCCAAAATTACGACCGATTGCTGATAATCCTAATTTACATTTAATATTTGTTTTTTCATATTTACCGTGTTTTCTAGATTCTATCGTAGATAAAATATTGTACGATACACATACGTAAATCATTTTTAGTCACTCGCGGGGCTTAAAACGCTCGCTCACTCGCGTTTTAACTCTACCCCACTCGTGCCTAAAGAGTAGCTTTACGCACTTGTATCGTAAATTACTATTATAGTCGATTCTTAATGGTGTTTAAAATCAGACAAAAAGTTCAGAAATGTAGATATTTGGACAAATTTAGTAGGCTGTATGGATATAGGTTGTATGGAAAACCACAGCAATGTTAAATTAAGAACATGGTATCTAGTAACAGCAAATACATTTAAGAATATTGTAACTTGATTATTTTTTTATTTTTAGTAATTTCCTTTTGTCTATTCTCTTCTTACGTTGCCTGCACATTTTCACAAAAAACAGTTTTGGGCTGTTAATTATCGAAATTACCAAATATATTGGACGTATCTCCAGATGTAAGCAATATTTTTCTTTCAATTTTGGCACAGTTGTTATTTATATATGCTGCTAAGCGATGCCAAAGTTTGGATATTTTAACCTTTAAACGTGCTCCTATATTTAAAAAAACAAGTATTCAAATGTTAACTTACTACAAATAAACCTATAAGTAAATAAGTAGTTGGCAGATTTTAGTAAAATTTAGATATTTTCTGGGGCTAGCGTTTCTGCATTTTTATATATCAAATTTACCTTTTTATATTAAATAGCTTCAATAAAAGTACCAATAATAATAATATATGTCTCATTATTCCCTTTCGGGACATAGGGTGTTCGTAAATTGATTCCACTGTTGTCTATCTTAGGCTATACCGGGTGGTTGGTCATACCTCTGAACATAGGAAATTTCATGACTTATCACGGTTATGCATATTCCTGCTCTCCATTTTCATGAAAAAAAAAATGTTAGTGGTACTAAATTAAAGAGAATAATTTTCCGCGTGGTTTAGTATTAAAAACTTATTGGATAATGTTAATTGTGTATAAAAATATTAATTTTAACATTTAGATATTCCCCTCACTTATATTTGGGAATATCTAAATTTTAAAATTAATATTGTTAGGCACAATTAACATTTTCCAATAAGTTTTTAATGCTAAACGACGTGGAAAATTATTCTCTCTAATTTAGTACCACTACCATTTTTTCCCATATAAATGGTGAGCAGAAATATGCATAACTGTGATAAGTCATGTAAATTGCCTATGTTCAGAGGTATGACCAACCACCCGGTATATCCCATTCTTGCAAAAGACATATTTGTTTCTCGTTGCACACTTCTCTGCCATGTCTTATTTGGGCGTTCTTTTCTTCTTCCTCCTTGCGGGTTGCATTGTAGTGCACTCCTCGGAATTTCTTCTTTTTCTTTTCTTAGAGTATGTCCAACTCGGTCTATATTGTTCCAGGCCATGACACTTGACCTATAAAGTGACCTTTGGAATGGCCTACCACAATCTGGCAACATTGCTGCGCCAACCTTTAGCAAAACATTACTAGTTTTGGTCACTAAATGAACAATCTGTCAGTGCACTGTTTCCGTCATTGTGTATAGGTATGTCAGTTGAAAAAAATTTTATAAAATCACTGCTATTTACAGCGTAGTGCGTTTAAAAACAATTCCTAATGGGTAGGTACCAAATTCTCCAGTGCCTTTCCAATACGCCAGTTCTCTAAATGCAAAACTTCTTTCCATTTTTGTAACTTATATGAACTGCCTTGTCAAAATAGTTTTTAATGTCAAATATATGTTATGGCCTGGAACAAGATAGACAGCCTTGGTATGTCCAATTCACCCCAGTTTCTTTCTTTTGATTTGTGTTTCTGTCTTCTTCTTCCATTTGCCTCCACAGTTCCTCATTTGTTATAGTCCTGGGCCAGTATATCCCCAGTACGGTTCTTAGGCATCTGTTACTAAATACCTGTGGTTTTCTGCTAATAACCTCCGTTATGGTCTGTGTTTTGGATCCGTATAGAAGAACAGGTTTAACCATTGACTTGAATACGTTGGTTTTGGTGCGCTTCGTGATGATTTTGATCGCCATATTTTGGTGGGTCTCAGGAATACATTTCGGGCATTTCCTATTCCAATTGTCACGTTCTCTTGTAGTCTATTTTCTGCTGCTAGCACGCTCCCCAGGTATGTGAATTCCTTTACTATTTCCATATTTTCCTCTCCCATTTGTATAGCGTTCTCCCTTTCTATGTTTGGATTTAACGACTTGGTGCTTCTTCCGTTGGTTTTGAGTCCTACTTTTGTGGCTTCGGTTCTACAGGAACAATGGCCATTTTCGAGTTTAAAAAGTTGCGTCATCTCCAGTGTCCAAAACGAACGCGCAGCATCGCAGATAAAGATAGACGTTTCTCTGTCGCTTTACCTAGCGTCATCTGTAGTACGATCACGTTACTAAACTTGTCGTCGAAGGCTTAGGAAAAGTGCGCAACTGCAGATAGCCTGCTTTTATTGCATGATGTCACACTAGGTGGTCTAATTAAAATGCAATTCTTTGCTACTAGATGGTGTTCAATATGCTTAAAGCCTCTGTCGGCCATTATGGCTACTCTAGATGGCAATGTGTTCAAAAATCCACTTTGTTCTACTATTACAGCATCTGCGAGCGCATCTGAAGTTCGAGCTCCAAAAGCTGTTGAAATGTACTTAATAATGCCATCAGGTGTAGCTGATACTAAATATTTTAATGTATTACACTGTTTGTATTCCGACCCAGTTAAAGATTGTTTTATTGGATCTGATAGTTTTTGTATTTCTATCTCTAAACAGTCGATAAACACTGCTGTAACGGGCACGAAAGGCAAAATGTAATAGTAGCTTTAGGACATCAGTGGAAGAAAATAGTACACATTTTCTCATAAATTTTGAAATTATTGCCACCGATTTTGAAAATATTCGAGATGCAGTACTATAACTCATACCAAAGTCATCTGCTAATGCTGCAAATGTATCTCCAGTTCGCATATTTTTCAATGGCAAAAGTATGTTAACTATATCTAGTTTACAATATTTAACCAACAGATCTACTGCAAAGTACGTGTCTTCTGACATTTAGAAGTTGTTATTTGCTACACGGGGAATTTTTCTGTACACAAAGAAAAAGAAAGTAACATGTAATTTACAACACGGCGGTTCAGAAATTGTCTCGTAGTGTAGCAATTTTCGCCAGCTAGTTCCTGAGCAGGAAGGGGGGGGGGGGAGGTTGTCCGGAAGCGCCACTGGTTCGAGACGGTTCAAACCAGAAAACCTACAGGTGTCCGTGTAAGTTCCTAAACCACTCAGCTGTTTCATAAACACAATAAAAGACAGAAAACACCATAGCTTGAAATCACCTAATTATTTATTTACAGTATGTACACATACAAACTCGGCACCATACTGGAAAAAGGCAAAACAAATCTATGATAGAATATTCATTTGTAATTGGAATAGTAGATTTAATTTTAATTTTACTTATATAATGTACAAGGTTTTAATAATAATAAATAATAATAATCTTTATTCAACAGGTAAAAATACCCAATTACAGAATAAATGTAAAATACGAGTAGCAAAATCAAATAGTAATAGCCGAGAGGCGAGTAGATACAATGGTCTTAAATTTATTCAAACTTAAATTAAACAAATCAATGTCACTAAAATAGGAATTATATAATTGACACATTAGTATAACAGAACTATTGAAATGATAATTTGTTCTAGGATTAATCTTAATAAATTTGGAGTGAAAAACAAGATTCTACTATTTTAACTCGCAATTCGCTCAAGTACACCTATCTCAACTATAAGGATATAGTGACTTAAAAATCAAGTACTGCGATATCGATAAACAGGAGTTCTCATCATATCGCTTCAACGATCAATTAGTTTATTTAACCGCGACCTAATCGAATGGTACCATTGCGCCTACCCTAGGCACCCTGTTTTTACACTTACAACTATGTATTTTCTGCGCTAAAAAGGTGTTGTTTTCAATATTTAATCTCCCGGAGATCCTCGCCTTGGAAATGCATTACATTTTAAAAAGTTGAGGCACTTGAACGCGACCAAAATGCTAACAGGCAGACTAGTCGATGGAGGAAATATTAAATACACAAATTGAAAATAACCTATTCCGCATAAATAATTGAACGAGGTGAACGTCACAGTTACACAGCATGAAACGGTTAAAATATCGCCAGCATAAAAGGTAAGGCAAACGTATAAAATTTTATAGCAACAACATGAACGGTATTTCAGTTTGAGCGATCAAATGGCTAAATCGCTGGCAGATACCTGTTGATGCACAGCAGGGCACAACGGCGTCGTCAAAGCAGCTATACAAGGCAGTTATACTCGGGAATGTTGTCCGATGAATGTGCAACCTCATGTGCGACAGGCTTTCTCCATCTATTGCACTGGGGAAAAACCTTGTTTTGTGGCCCCAACTTGTAAAGCCATTTTGTTATTTTCTCGTCGCTTAATTAATTATATACTCTTAAAGCAATAGTACGTCGCATAAAACTGTAAATTTAGCATCAAAGATAGCCTTTCTTAAATTTCGTAGGCTCCTGGATTCCGAGCGCAATAACTCATAAAAGTTGTACAGTCCTGGCCTAGTTTTTTGCAGCTGCAGGGTTTTCGGCAGTTGTATGCTGAAAGCCTCGATATTTTGAACATTTAAAGATTTTAGCCTATGGGTGCGACAAAGATAGAGATGGCTCGTTCGGCAGCAGGCAGCTGCCTGTCTAGCGCGTTCTGCGCTGCGATTGATCGGGGCTTTTTCGTCAGCCCAGGTGCACGTTGCGTACGCTTGTTTCGTGGCAGTCAGACCCGTGTCGCCAGAGGCTACAGACGGGTTAAGGCGAGTTGGTCGCTCCCCGGCACTTAGCGCTGCGGGAGCGGCCGTCCTGTTAGTTTTTACTTCCTTTTACAATAAAGGAAGTATTGGATTCACCCCAAAAATTCGAAATTGAGTTTTCAACAGTTCTTCACGTTTTAGAGTCCCCTGAACCCCAAAAAAAATATTTTTTTTCATTGGTCTGTGTGTCTGTCTGTCTGTCTGTGAACAGAATATCTCAAAAACGAAAAGAGGTATGGCGTTGAAACTTCATATATAAGTTTTGTGTACTATGTAGATGAGACAGCAAGCTTTTGAAGAAAATCGCATAACCGGAAGTAGGTGTTTACTCTTGTGATTTTTCAGTTTTTTTCGATTTTTTTAAAAACGGCTCTAACGATTTTTTTTAAACTTTACATTTTTTTACATTTTTAATGTGTATTGATGTGAGATATGTGATTTTCCAGTTGAATACTTCTAAAGTGGGTGTCTTTTGTTTTTTTTCTATTTTTTTATTAACTCCTATTTTAAATAAAACACCCGGTATATTATTACATTTTTGTATTCACCTTAAAATTCTAGAGAAAATTTGTCTCTTCAACTAACGCGCTATTTTGTACCGTTTTCGTATAATTTGTAATTTTTGAAAATTTTTGACAAATGCTTAAAAATTAAAAATGAAATTTTTGACTAATTATAAGATCACTGTAAAAGGAAGTTGTGTGAGTGTATCACACCAGATTTTTGTTTGTTGGGGTCAGTTCCAAGGGAGTCGATCCCAGGCCGTCGATCTAGGCAGTTGGCAGAGGGTCGAGCTTGAGTAAACTCGTGTGGTGGCAGTCAGTGTTCTTTTTACGTGTCGTTGCATAAATGCAGCATTATGTCGGCTTGTTAGCCCTTTAAACGGCGGTTCTTTTGCTAACTACGCGGGATCCCGATCACTGTGTTTATACGTGTAACGGTTACGTTGTCAACATTTGCATAACTCTGGGAGGTCAACGCAAAAACATCATTCCGAAAGGGGACTCGTGAGAACATCCAACCATTTTTCTTCTGTATCGCATCAGCCACGTTAGGTGCCAGAGGCCCGTTCGACTGCTGTAAGGAATGCTTCTCCACCTGTCATTGCCCGAGCCAACAAGGTAACGATCTGTAATAACCTTTGTGTCGCCGCCAATTTTAATTGTACCGCTTCTCGCATTTAAATTGTGCTGCAAACATGATGCCAGAGTGACGTATACTCCTTGTAAAAATCACTGATGCGAATTAACGCTTGCTATATCAACTAATTTTAATTGTACCGCTTCTCGCATTCAAATTGTGCTGCAAACATGATGCCAGAGTGACATACATTCCTTATAAAAATCACTGATGCGAATTAACGCTTGCTTTATCAACTACTTTTAATTGTACCGCTTCTCGCATTCAAATTGTGCTACAAACATGATACCAGAGTGACGTACACTCCTTGTAGAAATCACTGATGCAAATTAACGCTTGCTATATCAACTAATTTTAATTGTACCGCTTCTCGAATTTAAATTGTGCTGCAAACATGATGCCAGAGTGACGTACACTCCTTGTAAAAATCACTGATGCGAATTAACGCTTGCTATATCAACTAATTTTAATTGTACCGCTTCTCGCATTCAAATTGTGCTGCAAACATGATGCCAGAGTGACATACATTCCTTATAAAAATCACTGATGCGAATTAACGCTTGCTTTATCAACTAATTTTAATTGTACCGCTTCTCACATTCAAATTGTGCTACAAACATGATACCAGAGTGACGTACACTCCTTGTAAAAATCACTGATGCAAATTAACGCTTGCTTTATCAACTAATTTTAATTGTACCGCTTCTCGCATTCAAATTGTGCTACAAACATGATACCAGAGTGACGTACATTCCTTATAAAAATCACTGATGCGAATTAACGCTTGCTTTATCAACTAATTTTAATTGTACCGCTTCTCGCATTTAAATTGTGCTGCAAACATGATGCCAGAGTGACATACATT
The DNA here is from genome assembly GCA_940337035.1 of Agriotes lineatus. NCBI lineage: Eukaryota > Metazoa > Arthropoda > Insecta > Coleoptera > Elateridae > Agriotes > Agriotes lineatus. The sequence continues at coordinate 17,677 of CALNHX010001491.1, forward strand.
CCTTATAAAAATCACTGATGCGAATTAACGCTTGCTTTATCAACTAATTTTAATTGTACCGCTTCTCACATTCAAATTGTGCTACAAACATGATACCAGAGTGACGTACACTCCTTGTAAAAATCACTGATGCAAATTAACGCTTGCTATATCAACTAATTTTAATTGTACCGCTTCTCGCATTTAAATTGTGCTGCAAACATGATGCCAGAGTGACGTACACTCCTTGTAAAAATCACTGATGCGAATTAACGCTTGCTATATCAACTAATTTTAATTGTACCGCTTCTCGCATTCAAATTGTGCTGCAAACATGATGCCAGAGTGACATACATTCCTTATAAAAATCACTGATGCGAATTAACGCTTGCTTTATCAACTAATTTTAATTGTACCGCTTCTCGCATTTAAATTGTGCTGCAAACATGATGCCAGAGTGACGTATACTCCTTGTAAAAATTACTGATGCGAATTAACGCTTGCTATATCAACTAATTTTAATTGTACCGCTTCTCGCATTCAAATTGTGCTGCAAACATGATGCCAGAGTGACATACATTCCTTATAAAAATCACTGATGCGAATTAACGCTTGCTTTATCAACTAATTTTAATTGTACCGCTTCTCACATTCAAATTGTGCTACAAACATGATACCAGAGTGACGTACACTCCTTGTAAAAATCACTGATGCAAATTAACGCTTGCTTTATCAACTAATTTTAATTGTACCGCTTCTCGCATTCAAATTGTGCTACAAACATGATACCAGAGTGACGTACATTCCTTATAAAAATCACTGATGCGAATTAACGCTTGCTTTATCAACTAATTTTAATTGTACCGCTTCTCGCATTTAAATTGTGCTGCAAACATGATGCCAGAGTGACATACATTCCTTATAAAAATCACTGATGCGAATTAACGCTTGCTTTATCAACTAATTTTAATTGTACCGCTTCTCACATTCAAATTGTGCTACAAACATGATACCAGAGTGACGTACACTCCTTGTAAAAATCACTGATGCAAATTAACGCTTGCTTTATCAACTAATTTTAATTGTACCGCTTCTCGCATTCAAATTGTGCTACAAACATGATACCAGAGTGACGTACATTCCTTATAAAAATCACTGATGCGAATTAACGCTTGCTTTATCAACTAATTTTAATTGTACCGCTTCTCGCATTTAAATTGTGCTGCAAACATGATGCCAGAGTGACATACATTCCTTATAAAAATCACTGATGCAAATTAACGCTTGCTTTATCAACTAATTTTAATTGTACCGCTTCTCGCATTCAAATTGTGCTACAAACATGATACCAGAGTGACGTACATTCCTTATAAAAATCACTGATGCGAATTAACGCTTGATTTATCAACTAATTTTAATTGTACCGCTTCTCGCATTTAAATTGTGCTGCAAACATGATGCCAGAGTGACATACATTCCTTATAAAAATCACTGATGCGAATTAACGCTTGCTTTATCAACTAATTTTAATTGTACCGCTTCTCACATTCAAATTGTGCTACAAACATGATACCAGAGTGACGTACACTCCTTGTAAAAATCACTGATGCAAATTAACGCTTGCTTTATCAACTAATTTTAATTGTACCGCTTCTCACATTCAAATTGTGCTACAAACATGATACCAGAGTGACGTACATTCCTTATAAAAATTACTGATGCGAATTAACGCTTGCTTTATCAACTAATTTTAATTGTACCGCTTCTCGCATTTAAATTGTGCTGCAAACATGATGCCAGAGTGACGTATACTCCTTGTAAAAATCACTGATGCGAATTAACGCTTGCTATATCAACTAATTTTAATTGTACCGCTTCTCGCATTCAAATTGTGCTGCAAACATGATGCCAGAGTGACATACATTCCTTATAAAAATCACTGATGCGAATTAACGCTTGCTTTATCAACTAATTTTAATTGTACCGCTTCTCACATTCAAATTGTGCTGCAAACATGATACCAGAGTGACGTACACTCCTTGTAAAAATCACTGATGCGAATTAACGCTTGCTATATCAACTAATTTTAATTGTGCCGCTTCTCGCATTCAAATTGTGCTGCAAACATGATGCCAGAGTGACGTACACTCCTTGTAAAACTTACTGTGGCGTGCCAACGCCGACTTGACTACTGTCGCATGTTTTATGTGGAATCGTTTGTGAAATAGTGCAGTGCAAGTACACTCTAACTAAAAATTTATTGGTGTGCGTCAACTTGTGCGCCGTCAGCCCACTTTAATGATAGCGCAGTCAGCGCCTAAATTTAATATTGCGTACCGCCAGTTTGTGCCGCCAGGCGGCCTTGTACGTCATAATACAGGGAGCTCGATTGACTCGGGCCCAAATTCAGGCCTTGTCTTTACGCGTTACGGCGACCAGATGTTGGCCTTAAGCCTACGTTCAGCCATTACATCTGGCCTGGGTCTGGTATCCGACTCGGCTGTGCGCCGGCCCTATAGACAGTAAGCGCCTCCCCCAGCTGGGCTTAACGATTAGGTCAATCTTTTGAATTACTATACTTGTATTTTGTAACATGTTTATTAGATCACCAACGGAGATCCAATAGATGTAACAGGTGGCGCAAAAGTAATCACCCTATCGGAACATGCTCTCATTTTTGCAAATGGCATCTTATGTCATCGCGACTTTGACATTCGTGAAGCAAACAGAAGCAGAATACACATAAACAAACCATGGATCGCTATACTCCTCAAGAACGCGGAATAATTTGTGTCAATGTTTTTGATAAATAATCGGTCAGTGCTTTTGGCTCCACGTGAAATTTGTTGTCGATTCCCTGATCGTGTGGCATCAAATGTGCAAACACTGTGGCGTTTAGCCACTCGCCTCGAGCAGACTAGCTCAATACGGGACAGTTTCAGACGTGGCCGGCCCCGGAGTAGCCGTTCGGTCGAGAATATCGCTGCTGTGGCTGCAGATGTCCAAGAGGACCCTCAAACATCCACCAGACGATGGACCACGCACTTGGGTATCGGTAGACGGTCTTTACAGCGAATTTTGGTGAAAAACTTAAAGATGTTCCCTTACAAGTGCAACCGCACACACAGCATGAACGACAGTGAATATTCTGATGCAAGCTTTTCCCGACCGCTTCATCTCTCGTTTTGGGGATCTGCACTGGCCCGCAAGATCGGCCGATTTGACCGTTCCAGACTGCTTTCTTTGGGGTTTTCTGAAGTCACGGGTCTATACGAACAAGTCACAGACCTTGGCGGCCCTAAAGGAAAACATCTGACTAGAAGTGGAGAATTTGTCGCCAGAAGTTTTGAGAAAAGTCATGAAAAATGCTGTAAAACGAGCCCAAATTTTCATCAACTCTGGCGGTGTCCACTTGACTGATATTGTCTTCGAGACTTAATGGAAAAAAAATTAAACGTCTAAATAAACATAATCAACAAACAGAACCAATTCTTTTCATTTACAAACAAAGTTACTGCCTTAGGAAATCGAGTGAGAACTTTTGCGCCACCTTGTATTAACCTTATCGTCTTCTTCTTGATACTGGTTCGCCTTGTGCATGTATGTTACAGGGTGTGTCACTGTGCCACAACAGCTGTGAGGTGAGGCCCAGACGCGGAGGAAAAGGATTCCAGGTAGGTGGTCGCTTGCCCTGTGGCGTACCGGTGTTAACCCCGTCCATCTCCCTCAGCGCATTTCAGCCAAAGCCTTTAGCCTGTTTTATCGATCTCCCAGGGTGAGCGTGCCCTATTTCCCGGATTTGTTTATTACTCGATACTCGCCTATCAGCGGATGTCGTAAGGACAATTTAATACCGTAACAAACTTTGGAAAACTGACACACTGTGCAAAAGTCTTGTGGTCGAAGTTTCGAAGGCTACCACATGAGTTGAGGGTGCTCAAAACCGCGTGGGAGTTAGTCCTCCAGGTGCTTTAGCAAGCGACATCACAGCCGAAGAGCAGAATATGGCACGACTAAGACGAGAAAGAAAAGGAGACATAAAATCGCACGATATCGAATTCGCTGTTCAGACGTAATTACATACCAGAGCTGGAAGGTGGTCTCGGGTGAGTAATCTTGCATAAAGAAATTATTATCCCAGTTTAACTGGCTTCATTGTAGCAATACCACACAGAATTTCTTGCGGGTGAAAGACGATTTACATCATAATTCTGGAATCGTAGATCTGTATGAAGCAAATTCCAGGGAAATGAGCTACATCACCCACAAACAATCACACCAGAAATCAGAGGCATAAAATGGCCGCCGGAAATTGTACTCTCAATCACTATTACTAACGGGTGTTCATAAACAGTCGTCATCCCAGTTGCTTTGAAAAACAAAATGTTATATCTTTGATTGATTCGTGCAACACAATGAAACGTCATTGAGTACTGTCATAGCGCAGTTTTTCTCAATAAATTATAATAGACATACGTTTTTGAAGCCAAAACCTACTGGGATGACGACTGTTTATGAACACCCGTTATAATACCCTAAATATTCAAGGTCTTTCAAAATATCCCAAAGATGCAAAAATGAGTATGCAACCAAATATACACTTAGGAACTGCAGGTCACCCTCGAAACATTTTCTCAACTGCATCTGTATGTATTTAAACGAGAAATTCTACGTAAAAATTCTTGACTGCATCTAAATGATAAATTACACGTAACAAAGTTATGAGATTTAATGTACATTGCAAGGCCATTCTTTTATAGGAAACTGCATCATTACCGGTGATGTCATCATCCGTGTGATTCGATGATTCTGAATCATAGGATGGTGAGAAATTTGTTTCGATTTCATCACATGAAGATGCTGTGGTACTATCAAGATCTACTGTCATATCTGGTGTTGTTTCTAAAAACTTTGGGAGAAATTGCGGCCTTGTTGGTGTTGTTGCCGAGTCCACGGTGCAAAATTGTATGGGGAAGTTTTTATTGACCTTTCAAGGTGCAACGTACATTGAGTTTGTTTGCTGCGTATTATGGGTCGAGCTGTAACTCCTACGTTTTTTTTTGTATTAGTCCTACATGATGTTGCTTCAGATGATTGCATTGGATTAATTGATTTTTTTTATGGAGCACTACAGGTCCAGGCAACAACTCCGAATCAAGAACTTACTCTTCGTCAAATGTAGTAGTAGATGGTAGAATGTTGCTGGAAAAAGAAATTTCTTGCCATGTTTCATTCGTTATCAAAGCCATTACTTTCTCCACTAATCTTCTTTTAGTTCTCTTTTCTGCGATTAGCCTTGCAGAATGGGAAGAAGTTCGTTTCCTATCATCCTGGCAATTAAAAATATGGGGTACAATATGAGGTTTCATTAGTTTTCGACCTCCCATTAATTTAAACCGCATATAATGCACCATATCTTCCTCCAACTACAACACATTAAATATGATTTAGCTTTTAAATACCATAAAAGGAACTTACATTAAAATGATCTTCACAAACATATAATTTCGTGTTTCTCATTGAAATATCTCCTACATATCTTCTGCACGCTTTTATCAATTTTTCTCGCCGATGTTTTTCAACGGGCGCCTTGGTAAAATTTTGTGTGTGGTACTCGCGGAAGTACTTCTGCACATCGGAACGATGCAGTATAAATTTTATTAAACATTAAAAATAGTTATTTGTATAACAAGTGTTGTATACCTTTGTCGAACGAAAACGACAGTTGCAGCCTGAGACGAAGTCGAAGGCAGCAATCGTTTAAGTTCGACAAAGGTCTTTCAACACGAGCCATACACACTATTTTGTCTACTCCTGCAACCTATGAAAGCTTAAAAATGCGAAAATCCTAATTAAAAATTTTAAAACAATTTGACGTTTTATATCAATTTGAATAGTATGTTGTGGAATGTCAAAAAACTGTGCTGAAGGTGCTTAAAAGTGTGCGGCAAAATACTTTCAACACACTTTTACATTTTGCAACACACATACGGAAAACCAGTGCTTTCAACATTAAAAACCATGTAGAAAAATGAACTTTTAATGGCAGGTGTCGACAAATGTATTTAAATTTATGCATCGCATTATCAAGCGTTACATCTAGCTGGCGCTCCGATAACGCGAAGGCTCCCGTTATGCGCAAAATAGCGCTGGAGGACCAACCGCGTCGTTTGCCACTCAATGTTCTGCCAAACCCGCTGTAGCGATAAAGCCGCTAGAAGGGTATACTAGAAGCTCCGCGACCAGTTAACGTCACTTGAGATTCTCCCACTCAAGTCCCTGGAGTTTCCTGATCCGAAATCCTCTCCTGGCCGGGTTCACCGACTGGCAGCTGATCTGTCTAACGGGGTAGACCTTCAGGCCTTACCAGTCCAAGCGTTTAGGAAAGTGGCAGTTGACCTGTCAGCCCTTAGGCTACAGTTTCCGTATTAGTTAAACTCATCCTAAAAAGCGAAGCCGCTAGAATTCGATTTTAACTTGACAGATGACCTCTCTTGTAAAATAAAATTCTTCGGGCTTAAACCCTGGTTGGCAGCTGACCTGTCTTGTGAGGTTAACCGCTTAAAGTGATCCCTATCGCTCCGCTCTTAAGCGCACCGAATCACTTATTCAAGATGGTTTACCCCGCACCACAACCTAAATCTAGTAACGTACCTGTAATAAATCACGGACGAACCTGCAAATACATCCTGGATCATCCTCCAAAGCCCAATTGCATTGCCACAGCAGAAGGTGAAATCGCCCACAACATTGCAACACCTCCGCGGCCAAAGCCCCGGGCCCAGCAGTCAAATTTGCTGGCAATCCTCGGACTACTTTGAAACGTAAAATCGTACGTTTACGTTACTCCTGGAGCCCCTAATTTTCATCAGGAAACACCGCCACGATTTGTATTAATTAATTCACTACGCCGAAATCACAGTTATTGTGTAATTTCAATATTTCACGTTCATTTTGCAGAATGCGGAACATCAACAATCCGCGACATTTTGCCATCTGCTTATCGCAGTAGTAACGGGCGCGAGATATGCAGCGCGGAGGCCACACTCCACGTAAAGGCGGAAGACCACAACCTTCGGCCCGTAAGTGTTAATTGGGTTACAGAATAACTAGGAACAATAAAACACATCCCCCAGAGGAGATCATTCAATTTTATTAATGTACAAAGCACTTATTTTGTAATTATAGTTAAACACAATATATTTTTGGTAATTACATGGTGTTTTCCTAAAGCATATATATTTGAGTTTGAGCGAATTCTGTCTCCAATTTGAGCTAACCCAAGGTATAAATTTATAACGCCCTTAGTAAGGGGGTGAAACGATACAGATTAACTTGGGCTTCTCTCTCGTTAATCAAACTGCAAATTCATAAAAAATTATGACTTTCAAAACTAGTTGTACAAATTACTATCGTTATCTTGGAGAGAAGGTAATAAAGTAAGTGGTAATATCGTAGAAATAACACAAAATTTACAATCCCTTAGCAAATTATTCCTAACAAGTACAGAGCTAGCAAAGATGTGTGCTCTTTGTCTAACACCAGGTATGATGAGTATTTCTGAAGACTATCGCAAAGTATCCTATGCAGCATCAACTCGTCATGGGAGAATGTTACTGACATGGTGGAATGTCTCAGTAACTAAAATATGATCAAAAAATATTTTCATCTAATATGGCTATGAACTAGTTACTAATTTATGAATGCAACTAGGTTTATACTTTAATGTCAAACTTGACATTTGATTTTTAAGTGTGGTATAGTTGCATTCATATATTAGGAACTATTCCATAGCCATACTAGATGAAAATAATTTTTGATCATACTATAATATTCATTCACTGCCTCCTACACCTACAGGTCATGCTGTTAGAGATTTGGCAACGCTGCTAGTAGGACAATTTTTGTACTATTTATTTATAAATGTCCGTTCAAATGCGGCGTGTGATTAAATATTAATATGTTGGGCTGCTCTAAGTTTGAAGAAATACCTACATTTATTTATATTACTCTACTGTTCGTGATAAGTGAAATTAAAATTGCTGTTAGTATTTATGGGTTTTTATTAAGTATTTCACTGAAATCAACCGAGGTAAGAATCTAACCTCATTTTAATGCATTTCTTGTCATTTTTAATTGTATGTTTAAAATGCCACGAAGACGCTATGTACCAACGACGACAGTACCTTAAAAGAAAATCGTATGCAAACTATAACAACATTTTCTTTTCCAATGGACGAGATCCGAAAGAAATGTGCAATACCATGAGAACGTTGGACCCCAACAAAAAATGCTGTCGTGTGTGAAATACATTTTAAAGGAAAATACATTTAAAAGCGTTAGAGTATTGTTTTGAGGGTAATTCCAGCCATCATTGTATGGGTAATATCCGCATGGCCGGTATTACCCCATAGAATTTTATTATGATGACACCAGCGTTTTAGTGAATGAAAACAACAATATTAACATACAACAAAAACCAGCGATTAGAAAGAAAACTGAGGTAACCTACCGCGACTGTGAGGAGGAAGAAGAAAAGTCAGACGTCTAAGTTACTGAGGTCATTTGTGTTACTTGCGGAGAATTTGGGAGAAACCCGGAATTCTGGCTAAGATGTGTGAGCTGTTCTGAATGGGCTCACAAAGATTGTCCCAACAGAGAAAGAAAGAAAATCTATGTTTGCGATTTCTGCCAGTGAACAAAATTTTGGGTAATTGCGGCCCCCGGCTGCTATTACCCCCAAGCTGCGGAGCAATGCCGGCCACTCACGTATATTTTTTTAAATTCTATATTTTTTTAAAACCTTTTTTGTTCATTTCTAATTCACACGTATTTTATTCCCGAAGGCCTTCTCTTTAATGTAAATCTCTCAGTTCCCTTTTGAATTATAAAATCTTCGAGAGAAATTCAAGACTTTCCTTAAGGGGGCCAGGATTCTCCCACTCTCTCCTAAAGCTAAAGATGATGTAGCAGAGTTAAAAAAAGCTCTTTAATCGTCTAATTGTATTGCCCAAGAAACAAATAACCTATCTTTTAACCCAAATAAAGCGGAAAACCCAATTCAATTTACATATTTTGTTGAATTGCAGATGAAACGGCAGAAGTTTATACACTGAAATTTGTAAAGCATAGCCGGACAGTAGCAGATTTGGCAGATCTGTAATACATTTTTTGTAAAATATGGTAATTTCTCAGAAATGCATGTCATATTTGATATCTATCAGTTCAGTATGCTACTTTATTTTTTACATTTCTACAAATATTTACATTTGCTTTCTTAAATCGTTCAAATGCAGGAGTATATTACGCACTAAAGTTATTTACGTAATCAGTTCTGAAAAGTGCGATATTGTTTGACAAGTATAATGTTTGCAAATTACGCGAGTCAAACAATATTGCATATTTCATAACGTATTACGTATCTACAAAACTTTATTTAATTCCGTCAAAATTATTTTATCCATTTTTTAAAATAACGTTCCTCACACTACATCACAAAGTCAGATGGACTTATGGCCATCGTTACTCCAGAAACAAGACTGCACCGAAATAAATGTCGAATTTTCACAAGTCATAATAATTCACCAATAATTCTTAAAAATGTACTTAAGCAGCGATTCAGAAGTATCTTCTGATATTAAATACTCTGCCAATGCTGACATGGGTAGTTTAATACTTCTGTATGTAAAGTTACTACACAACTACTTTACATAACTGTGTTACACAACGTCAAAAAGTGACGTAAAAGCTAACTTTTCAAAAAGGGATCAAATAATAGTTATTTACTATACAAAGTGGGATAAGTGTATCATTAATATACGTGTGTGTAAGTTACAAACGAGTGCATAGCACGAGTTATGTAAACACACAGGTATATTAATGATACATTATCACACATGTATTGTTCAAAATTTTATCTACGACTGCCTAAAATTGAGAAAAGTGCATTAAGAGAAATGTCAGATCTGTCATTTTCAAAAATATTTTAGTAGGCAAATGTCATTATGTCATTCATTTGACACTATTTCAGTTACGTAATGAAGTCATTACACAACTCAGTTGCGTAATAAAACCATTACATAACTGAGTGGTGTAATGAGCTTCATTACCTAACTGAAATAGTGTCAAATGAGTGACGTAATGAGTTACTTATCCCACTGGAGTAGATAATAGTTATTTACTACACAAAGTTCGATAAGTGTATCATTAATATACCTGTGTGTAAGCACACAAGTATATTAATGATACATGTATTGTACAAAATTTTATCTGCAACTGCACAAAATTGAAAAAAGTGCATTAAGGAAAATGTCAGATTTGCAATTTTCAAAAATATTTTAGTAGGCTAATGTCATTACGTCAATCATTTAAGACAATTTCCGTTAGGTAATAAAGTTCATTATTCCATTACTCCACTAGTGGTGTAATGGCTTCATTGCCTAACTGAAATAGTGTTGAATGAATGACGTAATGACATTTGCTTACTGAAATACTTTTGAAAATGACAGATCTGACATATTTCTTAATGCACTTTTCTCAATTTTGAGCAGTTGTAGATAACATTTTGTATAATACATGTGTGATAATGTATTGTTACGTTTTTACGTTCGGGCTATTTAAAAATTATACGACGCTTCTTGCATTAAACATTTATTTACACGATTATCAACGACTATTTACAAATACAAGAATTATGAAGCAGAACACAAATTACTTATAAACTACCGGCACTATTTCTAACAACGATAAGCTAATTATTTATTTATTCACAACTTAAACATTAAGGATTTATCTGGTTATATTTATTTGTTACTAGAACGCGCGTAGCCAGCCTACGTCTGGTTGCGTGTGGCGGCGCCACGTGCTTACGGTCGGCATGGGCGCTTACAGAAACCTGCGTTTATAGAAACCTATATAGCAAGCGCGCGTGTGGTAGTAGTATGCAGGCCCTTCATGCTGCGTGTGCCGGCGCCACTTGTGCTTACGGTCTGGACGGCAGGCGGCATCGGCTCTTATAATATAAGATTTATTTCACACGGTTCGTTTATCACGCGCGCTTCGAGTCTGAGGAGAACTGCCCTTTTTTTCTCCCACTGCACCGGTTTATATACACGCCGGGTGAGTCATCCTAGAAACGTCCAGACCTTGCTCGATTAATCCAGCGACGCTGACGTGTTCGCGCGCAAGGTCGTTCTGGAATGTTCTGATACCATCCGGCCCGAAAGTTGTTACACTTTCTGGAATGATCTGGAAGGCTGAGTCACGCGTCGCATGGAACGCTGAGTCATATATAGACAACGGCCTGACCCCAAGGTCGTTACAGTATCATTAATATTATTTTTGTGTGCTTACATACGTATATTAGTGCTGCACTTATCTCACTAGTATAGTAAATAACTATTACGTCATCTGTCAATGTCAAAATAGATGCTCGTCAATATCCATCGAGGCACTCCACTGTCAATTTTTTTCTGTCACAGCACAGACCTCAAACTTATAAACTCGATTTTTTTCGATTTTAGCAGTCGAACATAAAGCTTTGTATACAACTCGTACATAATATGACTATTGACTCGTCTCCTTTATTGGCTTCTCTCGCAACACTCGCTTGGCTATAAAAGAGACTCGTCAAATGAAGTCACACATTATATGTATACTTGTTGCAACATGTGATTCAAAAAAACTTGATGAGTAGTTCGGGTAAGAGAGTGAATGAGATATTGGACATGTCTGAGATTGATTCAGAAAAGTAGGGCAGTTGCAGCTGACAGAAGTGACAGCTTTTGGTTAGCACTTCGCACCTTGTTTACAGATGAAGCTTGGTGCCACCTTTCTGGATATGTCAATTCCTAAAATATGAGGATGTGGAGCTCGAACAATCCTCATTTTCTTATTGAAACTTTACTACACCCACAAAAAATGGAGTGTGGGTAGCTGTCAGTAAAGGAAGAATTATCAGTCTAATATTTTTTAAGGTAAAAATTCTTATCTAAGTATTGATAATTATGTGCATATATTTGACATTTTAGGAGTTTTAAACGGTGAGATATATAGGTTAAAAATTTTGCTTCCGTTCATGGACACGTTGCATGATGACGAACCAGTGTAAGGGTATTTTCAAGAATTCACTACCCGAGTAAACCTGAACTTCTTAGGAGAATTCTTTGATACATGTGATAAGTTTAAATACACCAGTGCCTTTTTCATCTCAGTCTTGTGATATAACTCCCTGTGATTTCTTTTTATGACCATACATAAATAATTCAATAATAATTGCAACTCTTGTTGATATGGAAGATCTTAAGGAGAGAATTAGAAGTAAAATCGAAGAAATCAATAATACACCGACAATGCTAGACAATGTTATTAATTCTGTTAACAAACTAGTCAGAATATGCATAGATAAATGTGGTGGTCACATATTCCATCTTGTTTATAGTTTAAGTTTATTTATTTAATACTTATCTTATATTTGTGTAAATTTTTATTTGCTATTTAAATATTAAAATTACATTTCTTATTCATAAAATTAGGTACCTGTTTAAATTAAAGTGTAAATTTAATTCTGGAAGCTCAATAATAACACACTGGTGGCAAAAAGTAAGGAATATCTTAAAGATACATTTCTAACCTATGGAATACACTCTTCACTGTATTTAGTTTAATATGTATGGTTTGCATAACACACTGAATATTTAGAACAATTTCGATATACATAAAAACAAAAAGCATAAAAATCGACTTTCTTCAAATTTACCAGATGCTGGGCAAATTAATCGTTTCTTCATTAACTCAATTCCCAGTGTAGCTTCTCAAGATGAAATTTCTGACACAGCCAATTACTATCGCAGTAATATTCAAGCAAAAGTAAATCACATTTTTAAATTACAACCTATAGATGAAGCTCTTGTGATGAAATATATAACTTCTATTAAATCAAAGTTTATTAGTTGTGATGTCATTGGAATATATCTGCTGAATGCTTATAGTATTCCAACCAGAAATTGGAAAGCTATTTAAAATCAGGCCAGCATTGAGAAAGGTAAGTCATTTCGTAATTTAATTCATAAAATTACTGTTTGATTGTTATTCAGTGACATTTCGATAATAACCTTCATATTTGACAGATGCATTGGGAAGTTTAGAGGACAGATACGTTTTTCAACATATTCTGTGCTACCATACGGTTTTAAAAACACGACTAGTACCTACTTAAATCATGCATAATGTTACAATGCCTTAACAAAACAGTTACATGTACAGTTTGCAGATGAACTGTCATTACTTGAAAGCTGACTGACATTAGAATATTATTTACTGATTGTATGAAACCAACTTAGACATGACTTACACTTTTCATGGTGTACTGGATTTTAAATAGCTTTCCAATTTTTGGTTGGAACACTATACCTACCTACTATTTTTACTCCCAATAATCACACACATTATAAATTACTGCATAACATTTTTAGTCTTGCCCAAGGGTTGGAAGAAGGCTGATGTCATACATATTACCAAGGTGACTACACCATCTACTTTCAAAGACCTACGGCCGATCAGCATATTACCTGCACTGTCTAAGGTCTTGAGAAAAGCAGCTGCAGCGCAGCCTAAACACCATCTTGACAAAAATAAAATTGTCCCTGAAAATCAATCAGGTTTTAGGACAGGTCACAGCTGTGCTTCGACACTCGCAAGCATTGTTGATGATGTACTACGAGCTATGGACTGTAACCAATTGACTTTATAGGCATTGCTCCACTCTTCCAAGGCCTTCGACACTATTACTCATAATATATTGTTGGGAAATTTGCAGTATATAAGTCTTGAGACCAGCTCAGTGAAATTCTTTGAGAACTATTTGAGTGACAGATTTCAAATGGTAACTCTAACAGAATGTAAGTCTATGTTTTTAAGTGTTGTGAGTGGAGTGCCCGAAGGATCGATATTAGGCCCAATTTTATTTATTATTTATACTTCGACTTTCTTTCAAGGTGTAAAATATTGTAACTATCACTCATATACCGACGACACACAAATACACATTTCTTTTAATCCTAGTGACCAAATTAATGCATATTCCTTCTTGAACCAAGATTTAGATCAGTTACCATTTAATCAAAATGTCAAACTGACAAGCAATTAAATTCATCAATATGACACATACTAAGGAAGACAACTCTGGCTTTGCACGCTATCATTTATCTATGAGCACGCTTGTAAAACTGACAGTTAACTTGCAAAGATTTTACAAGTTAGTAACTTGTTAACATAAACTTTCTTGATTAATACAGTGACTTGATAAATTGTTGATTACAAATGTGGAACAAATAAAGATCGTTTCTGATTTCAAATTATCGATTAATGGAGTATCTCTGGAATATGTTTTTGTTTGTTTGTTTGTTAATGGACAAGGTGTGGAATCTGTGCGAAATATAGGCCTTCAGACAGATGCTAAGTTACCTTTTAAAGACCATATTAGCAACTGCCTTCAAAAAGCTTAAGGTAAAATTAAGACGTTGTTCAACAATGGAGATATATTGAGCACTAAGATGAAAATATGCTTATGTAACGCACTTGTACTTTCGCAGTTTGACTTCTGTAATGCAGTATACGGTCCTTGTATAGATTACGTTGACACTAAGCGAATTCAGAAAATGCAAAATTCATGTTTGAAGTATGAAATAATTTCGCATAAGCTACAGAGTCCTCAATCGCTCAATATGAAGAACCGGAGATACTTACACACTGCTTGCTTTTATCGTAAATAGTTATTTAAGCATCAAGGGAAGTAAGTAGCTTTTAGCAGTCGAGAACGCGTTTGCCAGCCTGAGCGAGCGAGGGCTGACAAAGTTCGAGACGATAGTTACTTCCCGAACATGCTTATAATATTTTTCTCCGTGCCCAACAAAAATTCGAATAATTTTTCCTTAATAATTCCAAGTTAATTGATAGAAAATTAATCCATTACAAACAAAACAAATAGTCACCTAGTGTTAAGTTGCTTAGTAGTAATTGTTTTCAGTTGTTTCTGTCAATATAAACAATCACTTGTACTTGTGTTTCTTTTCACTTACTTCCCTGGAGAGTAGGGTTTACCTTACTTCCCTAATGTCATGACGATCAGTAAACAAACAGTAAAATCAACTTACCTGCAATGAATATGTCAAAGTAAGTGTAACTTACTAGATGGACATGGAGAAAAATACTATTAACAGCATCCCCAACATATTTACATAAAAAGTTAACCTATCATACGGAAATACACAATCTGAACTTGCGTTACCACGATCTTCTGACAGTGCCATTTTTCCGTTTTCTATAAAGGTAAAGTGGAGTATGATGCATATCATTAGATTGGTAATTAAAAAAATGACTTTTTTTCAAAAAACACGTTTAGCAAATTTTATTCCTTCATGAACAATTGTTATTGATCAAATTAATAAAATATATTGCTACGAACAAAGTTGTTTTAAATCCTAAATGTACATTTTGTTCTTTAAAAGGTTAATCACCATAAAACCTACTTTGTTGTAGATATTTTCTTGTATATAATTGTTTACTCGGCTAGATCAATATTGCTCTTAATCTGCAGGGTAACTGTTATATCGAGAGATCAAAAAAAAAAACTTATCATCAGCGGGCTGTGGAAATTCAAACGTATGAATAATATGTTGGTGGCTCTGTAGGTCTATGTTAAATTAGAGATTAGCAGCTTAGATTTTGCGTCAGTCTGTGTCAAAACTGACGCAAAACCTAACCTGCTAACCTCAAATTTGACATAGACTTACAGTGCCACCAACATATTATTCATACGTTTCAATTTCCACAGCCAGCTGAGGATCAGTTTTTTTGGGATCTTTCCATATTATATCTGACAAGACACTGCAGTATATTACAATGTACTTTTAAAAACTAAATAAAAATATTTTAGCAGATAATATTTAGATTTTATTAATATAATCAAATGTAACCTTTAAATGGCAATTATCATATTTGTTCTCTAATCCTTTAATATAAAAGTAATTGTTGTTGGTACTTTGACAACTTTCAACAAATTTTGTTAATAATACTTCCAATAATTAAGTAAATGTATAAACTTTAGGTTTACAAAACCATCCTTACTTTATAAATCTAAATTAAACGAATTTAGAAATTCTATAGGCCTTTTTTAATCCTTTAAATTTATATTGTTCGTAGCTCAGTACTGAGAATTGATTTTAAATTGACTCACTTTGCGTTTTTCACTTTTGTTGCCACGTGTCTGCAATCTTCTCTGCTAGAAGTTGCCCCCGGAACTTGCTTGATTATACAGCTTCTGTGTTAATGTCTTCAAATTATAATGACAGTACTTTAACGTAGATAACGTGCACTAATAATCACTTTTAACAGTGTTCTAAGTAAATTCTACCCAGAGTTCGTTAGTTTTACATTAATTCTGGAAGAACAATTTAATATCTGTCACAATTTAGTAAAATTTCCTACACGCCTCCTTCTCTCTTATCAAAACATAAACAATTTGTTATTTTCTCTCTTGACACTCTTTTTCAGAAGAAACATTTATTAATTACCAACTTAAATTAATCTAGTTAAAATTTTTGACAAAAGTAATTTTTTAGGTTAGCAATATTTATCTATTATTTTTTAAACATATTTGAAACTTTCCTAGATTATAAACAAACCGTCACACTAACAAAAGTAACTTATACTTCAGCACGTTGCAACATTCTACAATGCATCTCATATGAACAATAAACAATTTTAAACAGTTTAAACCACTTGCTTTGGGCCATTCTATTTTCAATTGAGCTTCAAAACCGTGCATTAAATGAATATTTATACGTTATTAATATCGATACCGATTTATATTATATTAATTGACTTTCTCTTATTTTTGCAGGTGTTATACCAATCTTGGCCAGTTTTAAGTGATTCAACTTTTTATAGAATATATTTTTTTATCAGTTTAATATCATAGCAATATATTATTATGAGTTACTAGAGTAATTTAGAACACATTTTTTTCAATCACGGCCTTCTACGAGAAAAAATAAAATTTGAAAAAAAAATTACTGTTTAGAAAAATTAAAATTTAGCAAAAGTATCGTCTGTAATTTTAGTTCTACATTCCAAAACACCTAAAATGTATAAGGTGATCCATTTAAAAAATCAAAGTTAATGGCACTTCCGGTGAAACCGGAAGTTGACTATTTCAACTATATTTATCGGTCAATTAGAAATTATGTCTAGTATCCACGTATCAAATTTTATCCAAATTGATTAATAAATAGAGAAGATATAAGCATGGCCCTAGTACCCGGTATACCGGGTGACAATGAGACTAGGGCCATGTCTCTATCTGCGTTACTTATGAATGAATTTGGATAAAATTTTATACCAAGATACTATACATAATTTCTGATTGGCGGATAGATATAGTCAAAATGGCTGACTTTCGGTTTTACCGTAAATAATACCAACTTTGATTTTTTAAATGAAATACCCTGTATATTTTGTTTTTCTGAATCTACTACTCAAATTACATACAACAGTGTTGCCAAATTTGCTTAGGTATTATTAGTTATTACATAAAAATATTTTAAAGAATAATTGATTAATTAATTTTCAGTTTCAGATAAAGATAAAGTAGTGCATAATGCATATCGTTAGATTGGTAATTGCATTTTCTATCTAATGGCAAGATGGCCCTTAGTAGGTGCCATTTAAAAATAGTGACTTTTTCTTAAAAAACGAGTTTAGCAAACTATATTCATTTATTAAAGGTTTGTTATTGACCTTATTGATAAAATAGCTATTATTAAGAGTTGCTAGAGTCAATTAGAAAAAAAATTCCAAGTCAAGGCCTTCTATGGTAAAAAATAAAAATTAAAAAAATTATTTTTTTGTTTAAAAAAATTGAAATTTGACAAGAATATTATATGTAATTTGACTCGTAGATTCAGAAAAACTTAAAATATACAGGGTGTTCTATTTAAAAAATCAAAGTTATTATAATTGCCGGTAAAACCGAAAGTCAGCCATTTTGACTATGTCTATCGGCCAATCAGAAATTATGTCTAGTATCTTGGTATTACATTTTATTCAAATCTATTCATAAATAAAGAAGATATAAGCATGGCCCTAGTCTCATTGTCATCCTGTATATAGTTGCTATGGCAAGTATAGTCTTGAAGAAATGTCCCAATTTCAGGAAAACATCGTTAACATTATTAAAAAGAATTAATTATATTTTTGTAATTATTTTACTTAGTTGATGCAATCTGGTTCTTAGTATAAAAACCTAGATAAAAAAATATATTCTAAAAGCATTTAATTTGACAAGATTTATATATATGGAAGCTTTCTCAGGCCTTTTAGGCCCATAGCTTGGTTATTTCTTTCCATCTCTTTCGATCTTGGGTCTTGTGTCTCCAGTCTCTTATGTTCTTCGCCTCTAAATCTTCCTCCACTGCCTGTATCCATCTTTTCCTTGGTCTGCCTTGCTTTCGTGTTCCTTGTGGGGTTTTCCGTATCATTGTTTTTGTTACTCTATCTCCTGCTTGTCTTTCCATATGCCCCAGCCAAGACAAGATTTATTGAAAAATTATAGATTGAACTGGTTAGTATGTAGCCATGAAAAGCTGTCATTTATTTGCTATTTTGAACCATTAGTACATAAATCAACACATTTATTAAAAAACTACAAGTACTGACAATACTGATATTTTAAGTTGTCTTGGTAATTGTTCGCAGTATCCAACTGGTATATGCAGAAATACGAACATTAACACTTACCACAACGTCGATGCACAACTTGTTACCCAAATCGATGCCTTCTATAAATACATTTTGGCCAAGTTGATCTTTATAGGTTCTCATTATGGGCCCTCCCCATACTGACGTACAAAACCCTATTGTGTAATTCGTAGAAATGCAAAATTCTTGTTTGTCAATTGGTTTGAAAGGGGAGTAGTCACCGCAACTTTGAGCATCCAACAAGTCAGTTTTACCACCTACAACTGTATAAACTCCTTCATGCATTCCCCGCCGCTCATCTAAAAGCAAAACTGATTTATATCTGAAAATACAAACTCTAAAACCGCTTGATTCAGGTGATAGTAAAGAAGAAAATTTTTAAGGTAATCGTGCTCCTTCTCACCAGAGCTTGACATTCTTCCCCATTCGGCCACGGTAACTTCACTTTTTGTTCTCAGAGGCTGCAAGTTCGGTGGAGGCAAACAAACGGGACTAACATAATCTGAAAAAATATTTAGTTTGTATTTCGCGGTCAAGATCAAGAAAGTAAAAATATACCGACACTACATACCATTAAAAACAACGTCGCTTCCTAAACGAACAAGTGCGATATTATTTAAGGAATACCGCCTGTGATAGAATGGATGTAGAATTGCTTGCTCTACTGTCAAGTTCTTCATGCTGCTAGGGTATTCGGGCTTGTTGTAAAAAGGGTCACTTTTGACCAATCCTGTTCCTAGTAATACTCTATAGCTAAAAGCATATTTTGTTTTATTATGTTTATAACGCAACAGCGATATTACTTTGAGATAGGTCCAAATTCCATAATTCTGGCTGCAGTCAAAACAAATCTTTTATTTATTAATGATCCACCACAAACTAAATATGGCGGGTAGCTTACCCGAAAGCGATACATCAAAGCAGCCAACCATGGATATTCACTTTGTGTGTTATCGCTTCTTATTCGCCCACAAATTGTTCGGTTTGGAATGTTTGCACTGGAAAACTCTTCCAAATATTTTGGTTCGGAAGCAACTACTATGTCCTGCGTTTTGCAACAGACTAGTAATTCGTCATCAAAACCACACTGAGATTTTTGAATATGTTCTCTAGAAGTATTTTTAAGTGCTGGACAATTTGGTATACGCACACATTTCCCATCGTTTAATTCCGGTTTTGGCGTTTTGCACGATGAGCCTTCCATTGCGTTCTCTAAAAGAATTAAATGTCTGCAGACCAATAATATTTTCAATAATTTGGAAAAATTTGATTTGAACTAGATGTCAATAAACAAGAATGGAAAAGCACGATAATGGATTATTTAATTGTTTAAGTAGATGCAGAATTTTGGCTCTTCCAGCCCGTGGAGCTATTTATGTTGGTCCTTTTGTGCTTCGAGTTGCATTTGGCAAAGTCTCTCATCGATCAGCTTTGCCAATGATTGCTCCAGGACACTGTGACTTGCCTTGAGTTTGATATTTCACTGCTGATCCCTGCACCCAACTAAGATTACTTTATGTTTGTTACGTTATGCATGTACTATTATTTACCGTTACTTTTAATTATTTTATAATGTGCTACAGAAAGTTACGAAAATTATTGTCAATTTTGGCATATGTTGTGTAATAACTTCGTAGTGCAGTAACGCCTTCAACTATTATTTTCCGCTGTGGATTTTTTTTACCGAGCCCAGCGGGTAGTTTGATTGATAAAGAGCAGTATCGTTCTTAGGAATTGTGTTTGGGCAGCCCTTGCAGCAGTTACAGGCAGACCCGCTTGAAATGTAATACTATGATTGTTATCTTAACAAAATACTTTTTAAATAAGTATTATTTTTATTTTTTTCATGGAAATGAGGTAGGCTCCAAATCTGCAACCCAGCACCGCATCACATTTCTCATCGCCACGAGCACTTCTGTGACGGAACATCTAGTTTATCACAGACATTCCAATGCCGCAGTGGCGCCCTGAACAATAACAATTTTTTCACCGCAATGACTGATTTACTTTTCGCTTTCCTACGCTTTTTCCAGTTTAAGACCTCACCGATCCCATTCGCTAGCCGTGAGAATCTTTTAAACTTGTTGCAGATAATAAAATAGTTGGGGAGGTTAACCTGTAACACTTTTCCTATCGTTTCTCTATCTGTTATAATTTCTGAACTTGCCGACTGATTAAGGCACTCAGCTGTGATACTAGCAGCCTTGGTTTGTAAAGTAAAAATATCATCTGGAAGAGACCTATTTGGTACACTAGTTATTAGCTAAACTGTAACATTAACGAAAATGTCATGTAACAACATCGTAATGTTTAGTATTTCAAGCAATTCTCTCAAACGGAATACCGATGAGAGATCGTGGGCATAAAGAGTTAACTGATAAGTGTGCAAGGATCGGTAACTCACCATAATTCACTCCGCCGAACCACTTGGAATAAATGAATTGCGACGAAACCAGACTGAAAAAGACAACGAACATCCAAAATAAAGAAACAACATCGGCTAATATCAAGCATCAGTAACTCGGATATTCCAATGACAACCATAAAATACAAAAAACATTAATAAAGTTGAAAGACACAAAAGACTCTGGCTGGGTGTGTGAACGCAAAAAGAACCCTGATAACAAATTACTAACATGTTAAATTTGGAAGAACTCATGCGGAATAAATCAAGCAAAAGATTAGAGGTCGTGAATGACAAATTAACGTTCAAGCAAAGCTACAAATTATTTCGGTCACAAATACTGTCGTCGAAAAGACCTTCTTGAATGCAACGCTGTTACGTGTCAAAAGCATTTGATATTAATACTAGTGTTGAATGAGGAATCTAGTGAGAGTGACGCGATAAAATTAATATCAGATTGGCTTTGTTCGTTGCTAGAGGAGATATAAAAAGAAGGTTGGTTTTGTTTGAGAGAAAATTTTTATATCAGCTTTTAAATAAGGCAAGAGTTTTCGTGGGGTGTAAATGACAATCTCGCCATTTATTCTGGTTTGGTGATAGTAAAGAATTGGTTTACTAGCCAGCCGTTCCTGTAGAGGAGTTCATTAAGCAGATGCCATTTTTCCAATGAATATTTATATTCAAGCTGTAAAGCGATCTGGGAAACACGAATACAACGATTGCGAAGTTTATTGCCTGTGAACAGGCAACAACTATTAGGCGGACAGTATTGGAAAGCTAATCTACCGCAGTATTGAGGGTCGAGGTATAGCAAATGACAGCCGAGGTTGGAACCTGTCAAGCTGACATGTGTTAGGAGTAACGGGACGTATTAAATGTCTGCGAGTATATCGGCACAAAGATAAGTGTGGTAGCTAGAATCTGATGATATTTTTGCATATAAAAACTGTGTAACCATTAGATTTACGAGCGTTTTAAGTTAAACTATTTGGGGTACCCTGCGTGAGGTAGTAATAGTAAAGATGCTAATTGTCTGATCGATGGTAGTAATGTTCGAGTATTAATAAAACCAGCTACAAGTATTGCTTTCTTTCATTTTGATAGGGAGTTCAATAATCGTATTGTTATTAGTTGATAGAAAGTGAAGTTACAAGTTTCTTGGCTTATATCAGTATATTTGAGTTTAACTTGTTGGCGCCATTTATAACATCATAAACTAGAATCCGCGACGTCTTCACTGATGCTAGAGACGGGCCTCAAATATACTTTTATAGTGATCGATTGTTAACTAAGAGATATAGCGATGACCTAAAGGTAGGTAAAGGAATTTATAGATAAATATAGCTAACAACGCTTCCATGCAAATAATTAATAACATTATCGCTTGTTTCTAACACACAGTCGTAACTTTAATCGGTCAATTACGCATTTAATTAAATATCACTGGATTAGCCGTTGACTATTCTTGCAAAAATTAAATAAGTTATACAAAGTCTAAAGTATGCTTTAGATAAATATAAAATTCAATCAGAAAGGGGCGCAATTTGGAAAACCCCGGGAAAAATACGTAGAACAATGAAAAGAGAAAAACGGAAAAAGGAAAGCCTGACGCAATTTGACCGAGCATTAGCCCACGCAGAACTAATCACGAGTAGGACCGATCATATATCAAAATACTCGGCGACTGCGGCAACCCAACAGGACCAAATTTGCCCCTGCGGTGGCAATTCCAGCGGGAGAAATCCGCACATGGTGGAACACTCAGAGAGTATACGTATACGTATATGTAGAGTAGTTTCAGTAGCAAAAATCAGAAGAATGCCGATTTCCGAAAAAGGAAACCGCCTCTAAGTTGCGTACTCGGAAACTTTGGAGATAAAAGCGCGTCGATTTTAAATTCAAAGCTTGATAGAGCAATAATTACGCGAACCTAAATATATGCCGGTGTTTTAGATCGTCAAATTTGAGGCAAACATGGACCCAAAATTCACGGCAATAGATTTCAGATCATAACAATATAATTGTTAAATATCACTCCGTTGTAAAAAATTAAATCAGTAGAATTGATCTGACACATCTCAAATTAAGCTCCTTAGGTTTAGTGTCCAGAATTTAGGTGTTATTAACATAACCATGACCGTTAGGCGTCAATAAATTCCTATATACAAGGGGTGTCCTAAGTACGTGTAGAAGATACACTGGCCTATTCCTTGGCTTCTTCTAAGACAAAAAGTTCATATCAACAAGAGTCCGCAAGTTCTTCGTTCCCATTAATTTTGTTCATTTTTGAAAACACGTTGGAATAATAATTAAAAATTTGGTGTGTGTACGTGTCACGCGAAAAACAGTTTTTTTGTGTCGGTAAACTTTCTTTCAATTCACCAGTGGTGTGCGTATGAGTCTCATGTGCACGATTGAATAAGAAAAAGAAGACGCCATGTAGACGCCACTGTTTTTTCAGTTTTGATAAGGTTTGTGAATGCTTTGATTAAAACTACAAAAAATGCCTCTTGGGACTTGTTAAAATGCTGTTTTTTCTAAAAATTTAAAAAATGAAACCAGGTGCTGCCAATTTTTTTTGGTTATTGAAGCATTAATTATTCAAATTAAAAGAAAACAAAGTTTTCAGGAAACCAGTGAATCAAACAAATAAGAAACTGTTGGAAATTACCACCTTGCTACGTGATGTAAGCATCAGCTCTACACTGAATTACGTATCAAAACACCTCGTATAATGAACAAACCAAATTGACAGCACCTGGTTTCATTTTTATAATTTTTACAAAAAAATGGCGCATTTTAGCAAAAAAACCAAAAGGCATTATTGGTCGAGTTTTAATAAAGGAATTCAAAAAACTTATCAAAACTGAAAAATCACACATCAAATTTGTAATTAATGCATTTCGAAAACGAAGAACACCGTGTGTAAACGTATATTGGGCCTGCGTCTCTGCCTCACCTTTCCATCGGCACCGATCGGACGTACTTCGTCGGAAATCGGCCGTCGTGTCATGCGTTCTTTATAACGGAGCGATAAGAAAGAACCATAGATACACCTTCGTAGGCAAGCGGTTAGAGCGTTTGACTAGCAATCGGCATTCGCAGGTTCGAATCGCACCGACTGCCATGTTTTTTTGCGAATTAATGTAATTGGCATTACCAAGTTTAACAATTACTAACATTAACATATTTTTACATACTTAGTAAATAATTAAGATGTTAAAACATTTCCTTCTGTAACTTGTTTTATTTACAATTGAATTTTAAAAATGCAAAAACTATTTTAAGAAGGATAAGGCCACCTATGTGGTGCGCTGAAAAGCTAGTATGTAGTATTCTTGTCCTGGTCTTCATAGTCAAAATGAAGGTAAAGACTAATACCGATAATTTTCTCTAAATCTAATATTAAGGCTTTATAAGTTTTATTTTTTTGTATGTAGACACGATAACCGTGTACACGGCTTAATCAAATTTCAAAGGTCTAGGGAAATTTAATTGTTGAGATTTAGTAAAAGAAGTGGTTCAGCGCGGAAAAGGTTAGCTCAAGAAATCAATACGTTAATTCAACTAATGTGTGTTCCTTAAGTTGCAGTGTTAAACAAACAGCGACCTGTATAGCGACACAAGTACATCAGATGATAGTAAAAAGAGAAGAGAAGACAACGCGACGTCGGGGAAAAACTTAAAAAAAAAGTAATAACACACTTAGAACCCCAGAAATCGGCAAGGAAAATGAGAATGATAATGGTACAGTACGCAAATAGATTAGAAAACTGATGGTTTTGCTGAACAGGTATGGCTAGTTTGAGACGAACGTTAGCGAGTACTTAAACAGCGATACAAGTTCAGTAAACCACTTTTCTAACGCGTGCCGTATACTATTTTATCGCATTTCATACAGCAATATTAAATATTAAATTATTATATAAAAGCGACATTAAATGTCAAAATATAACCAAGCTGGCAGAACTCGTTTTTATGTACTGGCGCACAATAAGCAGGTCCAGTTGAGGTTACGCGTTTGGCACTACTAAAATGTATCGTTGGTGATATTATATGAATATGTCAAATTTGATGTTAGCAAGTTAGGTTTTGCGTCAGTCTGTGTCAAAATTGATTGCGAATATGACATAGACTGACAGTGCCACCATCAATGCATTTCAGTATTGCCAAAAGAAAAACGAGTCGCCGTTGCTATGCTGTAATGGTTGCTAGCTATAGTGTAAAATACCACTTTACTCAACGATTTTGAATGTAGAAATACAATACATTATCATATGAAATGAGATAAAGTAGATAACATAGTGAAAATGATGATAAAGCTTAGGAAAGACACGAAAGAAATTAAGGCATAAAAATCACCAACTAAAAATAGAGAACGTGGAAATTGAGAAGCATCTGTAAGACACGAGAGAAAGCAGATTGAAAAAATAAAAAAAATAATATCATAATAGCAGAACTTGAAATAGACACAAATAACTTGAAAATGGACATTGAAAATTGCAAGCAAAACTTGCAAGTAGCATGGAAGATTAAAGACATTGTAAAAATGGAACTCAAAACACAAGATAGAATTGGATAGTTTCAAAGAAAAATAGAAAATAATGAAAAATAAAAGTTAAATCAAAAAATTACGTGAGAAAATATTAAAAATTGAGAAAAGTAGCAGAAGATTAAACAAATAAAAGTATGAACGTAAAGATCACACACCAAAAGGTTTGCATAGAGGGTAAGAAATGGATATGGGACAAGAAGGAAGATCAATAAGCAGAAAGAGTAGTAAGTTAAAAAGCTGAATGGTAAAACACAGATAATTACTATGACGACCCAAGCAATGAACATGAACTTGAATACGAACATGGAACCACAATCGGTATTTCAAACACTGGAGAAGCAAACGGAACAGAAAACGAAATGTTAGAAGAATTCAAAAAGTCTAAAAACCAAAATATTAATACTATATATATATTGTAGCACTACAGGCCGTGAAGGCCTAAGGCTTGTTTCACTATCTGTTTCTACTGTTTTCTATCCTTTGCCTTTTCCGTCCATCTCTCGACACCAAGTTTTTCCAGCTCCTTCGTCACTTGATTTCGCCATTTGTTTCTTGGCCTCCTTCTTCTCCTGTTACCCTCCGTGTCTTCTCCCACTATTCTCTTTGTTATTCTTTCCTCTGACAGTCTTTCTATATGCCCTATCCACCTTATTCTTTGTGCTTTAATTACATTCACTATACTTGGTTCTCCATATAGATTGTATATTTCCTCATTGGTTCTTCTTTTCCATTCCCCATTTATCTTCTTTCCTCCATATATTCTCCGTAGCATTTTCCTTTCCCAAATTTCTAAATTTTTCTGTTCTTGTTTGTTTATTATCCACGTTTCACACGCGTATAGCACTGTTGGTCTTATTACTGTTTGGTACACGCGTATTTTCAATTTTCGCGACACTGTCTTGGATTTCAACACTGGTATTAAACTTCCCGCACTTTTATTTCCTTTATTTATCCTTGCTCGAACCTCCTCACTACCGCTGCCGTGCTCATTTATAAGTGTGCCTAAGTATGTAAAATTCTTCACGTGTTCAAATGTGTATCTCCTGTCTTGTTCTATTCCTATTGTTAAATCCTGGGTTGGTTGTGTCTGTCTCTTACTCCCCCACTTCATGTATTTCGTTTTTCCCTCATTGATCTCGAGTCCTACACGTTCCGCAGTTTTGATCAGGTTTTTTGTAATTTTTATCAGCTCGTTCTTTGTTCTAGCTATGAGTGTTACGTCATCGGCGTATGCTAAACATTGATGTTCTTTATAAAATATTGTACTATTCCTATTGATATCACTTTCCCTTAAGACTTTCTCCAGTATTACGTTAAACAATAATGCTGACAGTGGGTCGCCTTGTCTTAGTCCTTTGTTTACTGGAAACGCATCTGTTTCTTCGCCATGTATTCTCACTATACTTTCAGTTGTGCTGAGTGTCATCTTTACCAGGTTCGTTAACTTCGTCGGAAATCCGAGTTCTTGCATTGCATTGTATAGTTGAGCTCTATTTACAGAATCGTATGCCTGTTTGAAATCTATGTACAGTACATGCATTTCTATTTAATATTCATAAGATTTCGTTTGAATATGTCTAAGTGTGTGTACCTGATCAACAACCGATCTATTATTCCGGAACCCTCCTTGGTACTCCCCAATCACATTTTCCATATATGAGTTTAATCTTCCTTTTATGCAGCTTGCTGTTATTTTGTATACCACGTCTAGCAGGGCGATACCTCTGTAGTTTTGACATTGTGTTTTCGGTCCTTTTTTGTGGATGGGGCATATTATTGCCACCGCCCATTTCTTTGGCATTTCTTCGTTTTCCCATACTTGCTGTACTAATTTGCATATTTTTTCTTGTAGCTCCTCGCCTTCATATCTTATCAGCTCTGCCTTTATTCTATTTCTTCCAGGGCTCTTATTATTCTTCAGTCTAGAAATTATGTTTTCGATTTCTTCATTTCGCGGCGTTTCTACCTTTTCTTCGGTGTTTGGTTTGTATGTTCCTACCACTTGCTGATTCTCTGCAGCTGATACTACTGTTTGCCTGCCTTGTTCTTCATTTCCATTTAGCATCTCATGAAAGTGTTGAGCCCATCTTTCCATTATTTCCTTGTGTCCTCCTATTAAGTTTCCTTGTTTGTCTTCACATAATGTTGTCTTATTTTGATATCCCTTTTTTTCCTTTTTTATATCTTGGTAAAAGTTTCTTATTTCTCGGTCATTAAAGTTTTCTTCCAGTTTCTCTATCCTGATTTCATTATATCTTCTCTGTTTCCGTCTACACTTTTCTTTGGTACTTCTCCTTTGTTCTTTATATTTTTGTTTGTTTACTTCTGTTGGGTTTTTAAACACTGCCTCTCTGCATTCGTCGTCGAACCATTGTTTTTTCCCGCCTGTTGTATTTGTTATTTCCAGTACTTTCGCTGCCTCGTGCATCACTTCTTTTATTTCTTTCCAATTTTCTTCAATATTGTTTCCTTCCTTCAGCATTCTAAACCTTTTTTCTATTTCTTCGTTATACCTTCGTAGAGTTTCCTGATTCTGTAGTTTTTCTATCTTGTACGCACCCATTCTTTGAATCTGTTTCTTCCTCTCTCTTGTTTCTGGCATTTTTTGTTTGATTTTTATTCTTACAAGCATATGATCTGTATCTGCATCCGCCGCTCTGCAGCTTCTCACATCAATTATACCCTCTGCATGTTTTGCTTCGATCAAGACATGGTCTATTTGATTTGTCGTGTTTCCATCTGGTGTTGTCCACGTCCCTTTATGTATTTCTTTATGCTGGTGGTAGGTACTTTTGACTCTCATGTTATATTCTGTTGCAAACTCGATCACCTTTTCTCCATTCTGGTTGCTTTCTAGATGTTTACTTAAATTCCCTATTACTGGTTTGTATATTTCTTCCCTTCCAATTTTTGCGTTAAAATCTCCTGCCACAATTTTTATGTCGTATTTTGAGATTTTCCTGTACACTTTTTCTAGTTTTTCATAATACTCGTTTTTTTATTCCATGTTTATTTCTTCCGTTGGTGCATGTATGTTAACTATGGTTATTTTTCTGAACTTTCCTTTGATTCGTTGTGTGCACATTCTGTCCGTTATTGGTTCAAATTTTACTATTGCGTGTTTCCACTTATTACTTATTAGAAATCCTGTACCAAATCTCCTATTTTCACTGCCGCTATTAAAGAACACGTATTGCTCCAAGTCTGTAATTATGTTTCCTCTTTGTTTCGTTTCCTGAAGTGCTATTATATCTAATCTGTATTTTTTTCTTCTTTTATTAAGTTTTTAAATGCTCCTTCTACGTACGTACCCCTTACATTCCATGTTGCCATTATAATTATATCTTCTACTTTGTTTTTGTCCTTAATTAATTTTTGCCTTTCCTTATATGTTTTTCGTTTACCTATGTCTTCGTCCGTTTTCTTTGCCATTTTTGTCGTCTCGTAGGATGTGGTTGCCAGTTGCATCAGTTTTTTGTTATTTCACTGCGGCTTTCGTCCCAAGTATATGTTTCTCCTTCAATCTCTATTTTTTTATAGCCAATTCTTGCCTTTAAACCTTCTTTCTTTTTTTCTTGCGCTATTCTCCAGAGTTCAGCTTGGATTCCCATTTCCTTTGTTGTCAAGTCATTCTCTATGTAAATCTGCGAGCCTTTCAGTTTATTCTTGTTTTCGATAATATTTTGCTTGCTACTCCAGTTTCCCATCTCCACAATGTTAATCGGTATTCTTTTTTTGTTTACAAACGATCGCACTTCTTTTATTTGCGCTTCGACGTTTATTGTTTCCTTTAAAAATTGTTGAACTTCTTGTTCCTTATTTATATTCTCAAAAGATTTCCCTTTTATAACCACGTTTAGTTTTCTACCTCTTCTATCTTGATTTTCTATTTTTCCTTCTAACTCCATTATTTTACTTTTCAGCTCACTTCTTTCCTCTTCCCATTCTTTTTGTTTTGTCATTAGTTCAGTTCTCATTTCCTCGATCAGGCCCCCCCCCCCCCCCCCCTTGCTTTCTTCTACCGTTTTCCGACTTTCTTCTAAATCAGCAGCTAATTTTTGATGTAATGTTTCATTATTTTTTCTCATCTCATTCTACATTTCCCCCATAAAGGTGTTAAACATTGCTTGTATTGTTTTAAGTACTTCCTTATCTGCCATCTCGTCTCTGTTTTCACTGTTTTGCTTCCCTGAATTTGTTAGAGTTCGCTGCGCGTTCTTTTGCTTCGTTGGAAAATATCCGGGCTGTTTTCTGCTTCCCTTTTACGTCTATCTAACCAATCGTTTGTATTGTCCATACGTATCACTTCCGCCGCAGTTTTTCAATCCGCTCGCGATCCTTTTTGTTGGTGTGCGGCCAGCTTTAGCTTGTTTACGCGCGCAAGTCCGCTCACAGTTATTAATGCACCAATCGCCAGCGACGCGCCTGTGACGCCTGTCGTCCTTATTAGCGTTGAGCCTACGCACTTTATCTTGGCTTTTATTGCTTACCGCTTCACTTTACCACCGCCGATTTATTACAGTGTCAAATGCGTCACTTGATGCAGCTAACCTCACACTTTTCACTATTTGAAATACGCACCGAAATTTGATTCGCAATAAAATATGCTCTGCTGAAGTGTATTTACATTTTCTAATTAAATCCAAAATATTATTTCTAATTTTGTTACCAATGACATCTATTATTTCATTCTGAATTTTGTCCCCTAAATAATTTACCATTCGTGTTTCCTCTTTTTGTGACTTTTGAGTCCGAAGAACATGTTCTGACATAACAGAATCAAATTTTGAGATAATCTCAACAGCTTTTAAAAAATTACCGTTCCTGCTTTCAAATAATTTATTAGATTGCCGCGTAAAGCAAGACACTGTCGTGACAAATATTGTATTATTAAAATTATTCTCTCAATCACAGCATGCCAGTGCTTTGCTTCTACATTCAACAAACGTAGTTGCGTCTGATTTACAGTTTGTTCTTTTGATAACAATTTTATAAGTTCTAACTGATTTTTAACATATGCATTGTGAGTATTACTTTTTCGTGCCTTGAAATCATAGTGACAAATGCTGCCAGTCGGAAACACCTTCCTTTTGCGAAAAATTGTTTTTAATTTTGCCAAATATTGTACAACAAAAGCAATAAACTGCATTATTTTTTATTGAATAAACTAACCACGGTCTATTAATTTCTTCTCCATTTGGAAGAGAACGGTAGAAATATTTTTTCGAAAACCTTCGACCATTTTCATTAGTTGGGAAATTAAATTGCGTTACCTGAACAGGCCCTCTTTCTACGAAAATTGTTGTTAATGTTGTTGATATTATCTCAGACCACTCTCCAGGATCATCTGAGGTTGCTGTGTCCTGCTGCGACTGCTGTGAATCTGATGAGCAGCCAAATTTCTTTAGTTCAGAAAGCCTTGATGAGGATGACGTGCTGGCTTCTTCAGCGTCACCAACTTCTCTTCTCTCTGGGTTTGGAGACTCCGAGTCAGATGAAGTCACCTTCTCTTCCCCAGATTCAGAATCTTCCCTCATAATTTCCATTTCGACTTCTTGGACGCACGGCTCATTAAGTGGCCCGGAAAGAGAACTAGAGCTTGATTCTAATGCTTCCGCTGACACATTTTCTGGCTTCAAATATTTTTCTAAAGTATTGGCCAGTTTTTTCTTTTCGTCTTTTTTTGTAGACTTTGTTTTCGATACTGAAAACCAGACAGCCTTTTCGTTTTTCTGTTCTAGAAAAATTATAACAATTTTATTACTTAATACAATTTAAGAATATGTAGGTAACTATCTGTGTATTGATTGATATATGATTGATATGTATGTAGGTACTTACCATATTTATAACTTTTCTTCAACTTTCTTCAAAACACAATCACTAACAAAATTAATTTTCTCTACTCGATCTTCTCTGCAGCCAATTCAAAAATTAAATGACCAAATAATTACCATTGCACCCATATTACCACAGCATTAATGTAAGCGTCATATAATATTATATTTCTTAAAATCAGCTTTAAACAATCAGGTACTTACCGACAAAAGAGATCGCCGACACCCCGATCAAAAATAATATAAATACCAACTTCATAAATACGATATGTTTCACAGTCAATAAAAGCCGCCAGCCGCCAGTTTTCTGAAAAGTCACGTTTTGTTGCTTCTGATAAATATCCGGCTTTTTTGTAATCATTGCATAAAGATGCATGGAAAGCGTTCCTTCAAGTTGACTTCGTTTAACAATTAACCGCTAAGGAATAAAAACTAACTTCGAGAATTTAGATAAACAATAATCCATGTAACCATATTATTAGGTGTTCATTTACACAATAAACATTTTTTATACCTATATAGGTACATATTTTTGAACTTCTAAAATTTGTAAAGTAAAAAAAATTGTACATTTTTTTTGTAATTTGTATTATAATTTTTAAACCTTTTTGGGCGCCCCTGAATTTGGCCGCCCGTGTGCGGTGCACACATTGCACATTGGCTTGGCGCGGCCCTGGATGGCAGACTCTCAATTTTCAGACCAATCGACCTACTTTGATTTTTAAACTGGATTTTGTATACCAACATACCTTTTATCGTAGCTGTAGGAGGCACTCTATTATTTTTTTAACATCTTAGTTAATGAATCAGTTAGAGTGCCTCCTACAGCCACGATAAAAAGTATGTTGGTATAATAATAAGAATAATAATAATGGTGAGGCACTAACACTCCATGAAGGAGCTTGGCCTGCAAGGCGGAAGATCAGAGCTTCCGAATCCTCGCTCTTACACCTGGCTGTCGCGTGTCAAATTCATGACACGTGGTGATGTGGTGAGCATCACGCATTAGACAACCGCATTAGTACTCATTGTTCTTTGGAACGCAGATCCCCAATTATTTAAAGCGACTGGGTAGGCCGCCCCCCAGGCATTGATTCTGGGATTTGAACTCCAGACTTCCGCACCGCAGTCCAATGCTCTAACCACTGAGCTACGCTGGCGATTGTATTTTTTTTTGTCATTTACACCTTATCTGAAGTCAATCCGCGGACACACTGTAGAGTCAAAAAATATCATAATCCAATAAACTTTAAAATTATCTACTACGGTACTGTCAGGCAGAAATTAGACATTTTACTTCAATAAATAATCATCTTAATCGGCTCTGACTCTTCCCCTCTGTGCGACGGAGAAAACAACGCTTTTGCCTCGCAGACCGCGACATCATAGGAACCGCCGAGAGTGTTCTAGCTGTATGTGTGTAAGCTGTGCTTATACTCTTGTTTCGATAGCCGCACATACTTAGTTTTATTTTCATTCATTCTTAATCCCATTTCGGCTGCAGCCATTTTGGTAGTCACCAATTAAATGTTATGCGAGTTTAATTAGCCAGTTGTATAGTACACATGATAGGCTACTATTTTATATGGAACGCTCGGTATGAAAATACCACAATAGTTATTACACACTCCTCGCTCATCTTTTTTAAATATAGGAATAATTACACTTAAATTTCATTCTTCGGACATTTTTTCTTTCTAAATCAGGTTTATATGGTGGTGTATTTGCTTTTTTAACATAAACCTCCATACCTTCCATATCTTGGTCTTTGAGCCTCATTGTAATGTTTTTGCACATTTCTAACAATGATTGCATATTTCTCTCTCGTTTATCTGTCTTGTAACTGTTCTACTTATATTCAATTTTGCTGACTCCTGTCCATTATCATTTGGGATTACTTCAATTGTTTGCCGCATCTATGTAACGACTAGAAAGTGATCTAAATCACAATTTGGTCCTTTATAAGTACGTACATCTTGTGTCCCAGCTGCTCTTCATGTATTTATCAAAATATGATCGGTTCGGTTAACATCCTTTCTGGATTCTGGATTCAATATGGAGGGTGAGTTACCTCACACGCAATTATGACGCATTAAGTGGGCCCATTGTAGGAATGTGCGGCACGATCCGATATTTTGAAGTACCGGTACTTTGTCTTCAGATACCGGATATTTTGTACCGATATTTCAGTAAGTGATACAATACGATACGATTTATTTTTGGTCAGTATCAGCAGGACTGATCCAAGGTTTTTGCAGCTTGGGTTCCTATAACTCATCTTTTGACCATTCATTTTTTTTTAAATTTTTAATATAAAATTAATGAAACAATCTCAATGAGGTTGTTTGATATTTATTTTTATATTTAGTGTTTGCGGCACAGCACTTTCATACATTTTTTTAATACGATAACTTACGATCCTAAACAGGATCGCCGGGTACCACTCGCGTAGGATGATACCCATTTATTTTAACTTGCACACTTGTAGACTTGTTAAGAATCAAGCGAATATTTCAATTACTACTACTGCTAATGATTCACTTTTCTATAACTTTATAAGCAAATGCACTTGCAAAATTCATATCATAAATGAGGAAAATCCCAGCCACAACTTTCCACACAGACCCATAACCACTTAATTAAAATATTCGCCGAGCAGGTTCTACTTTTTCATTTTGGTTGGATTTGTGGCTGATTTACGAAGTTATTATTTCTTTTTGTAGGTCTTGTAGTCAATTATTTTAAATTGTACACTCATACGAAAATGCCTTTAGTTTAAAATTTGGTGCGCATGACTTCACCAGCCAATGGAAAGGATATCCAGATTTTCTATACGTACTTCACTGCCAAGAGGCATGCCTAATCCTAATACCACAGACCAAAAGAGAATACGACCTCGGTAATTGCGGTGGATAGAAGATTGCGATAGGATAACTGGATCAATTCCAAGAAAGCGTAACTGGTTTGTTTTTGGAACATTCATAAATAATTTAATATACTATTTAAGGTATCACCAGAGTATATTTACATAATCTGTACGAAAAAGCATTTAGGTTATCGTCCTAAACATCCATAGAATGTACTTTACGCAAACAGTCGATTGGGGTCAAAGATGGGTCGTTATTTCAATAATATCATTTCGTAACGTTGTTTTACGATAATGTTACGTTTTGTTATTTGTTCAGCAACTAACGGGTTACTGTGTTGACAAGTTGTAGCTTTCGGTGGACAGTTTTTCGTTTATAAAAATTTAAAATCTTATAGTTAGTTATAACCATAACGTTTAGCTTACAAACAGCTATCGTATAACTTTGTGATTTCGGAGTAAAGTAGTCCCAAATCATATGTCTGTCTTGAACTCATTTCTACAAGTAAATTTCTAGCCGCAATATACGCACTGGATACTGTAAAAATGTATACTAAAAATTGTTACACGATAAATTGCTCATTAAGAGCTCATGGGATGCTCGCAGCAGTGTTCGCTCCTGCACGTACCCCACAGCCCAAATGCTTCGGCCAGAACTCAGTCGCGAGGGGGGTTCACAGGTTTAGGGTGCGGTTCGGGGCGAAATGCCACGACGGGGTATCGATATTGGGTTATTAAGACAAAGTTAAGGGGCACCACGACCTTTGGAAGATGTTAAGATTGATTAATAACTGACGACCGGTCAAAAGTCGAAAACCAATCGCAGTGGCGTTGCGTTGTACTCCAAGGGGTGTTCCCACGGCACTGGCTTTTACACCTACCTTTTTGGTGTCCTTTCTCCAGTTGCTTAGGCCCTGTACAAAGGAATACATACACAACGCCGCAGGAAACTCAATTCTTGTCAGTCACAATAATACACAGATAATTGAAATGAAAAGCAATACGCAAATTAAAAATGGGTAATCTATTACCATACTAATTACAGGCCCGAAGGCAAGTGTTCAGGTAGCAAATGCTACAAATTGGGGTTAGTAAACAAATACAACACAATAAGGGCTGGAGGCCAAGGGAGCGGCACGTCCACTAAAAGTAATGGTCACCTAGGTCCCGGAATACGTTTATTTAATTCGGCAAATGGCTCACTACCATTCCCGGGGCCAGGCTCCCATGAACTTATGCTGGAGGCTTATATTTGCAATGCTTGAAAGTAAATAACGGGTCGACAATTAGGCCACGACCCACAAATAACATATACGACAACTTGAGAGTTCCGGAGCTTCGCACGCCACTGTATTATACGCAATTCACAGTTTATACATGCTAGTACAATACCTTACGTCATTGCTAAGGCTCCAAGCACTTGTAACTGCACACAAGTCCGAGGGTACAACACGCCCCTAAGAACTAAAGGGGTTGTTCTTTGTTCTTAAGTTAACTTGCACATCCGTGCGATAGCAAAGCTTAAATTGGACTCTCCTCGGGGGGGGGGGACGCGCTTAACGCAGCGTTAATTTGATAATTGCGTCATGCGTAAAACTTTCCATCGTTGGGCATCTCACTCAGGTGCACACAGAATTGATTATTCGAAGTGCTGAATTGCCACACCCAAAACGTAAGCGCAATAAAGCGCGGCGCTTCCCCGTGCATATCGTTCGCCTGACCGGCGCCGAAATCTGATATACACGGCTTCGCCTTTTAACTTGAAGACTGAGCGCAAACTCCATCTGCAAGCGATTTGTTAAGTCAGCGGGATTTCTATGCTGAGATAATGCGTTACAGCGTTCGCCTCGGTATTGAAGCAACTGCCTTATTTAGGGTACTTTATGCGACAGGTGTCGGTACCTGGCCTGCAAGTACGTCAAACCGTTAGATAATTAGGGAAATATGCCCGATGGCTTAAATTATATTGCGATACGCGATAGCGGAATGCGGAATTGAAGATAGATTTTTAGGGGGAATCGGGAGTCTTAACAAAATCTTTGTATTTAGTGAGTGAATACCTAGTGAATACGGTAATAAATATTAGGCTAGCTGCAGCCGTTTAGAGAATCGATAAATAATATGATCGTGCTGAAATATACAATAAATAGAACAAAAATGAAGACGCCACGGTGAGCGATGTTCGGAGATTTCAGGACGTTTATTAGCATCAGCGATAACAGCATCACTGGGCAGCAGCCACCGAAGGCTCACACTACGCTGTGTGTGTGGGAATTTTACAGTGAACTCAATCACAACTGGAATGAACCCTAAATGCTTTGAAAGTGAAGCAACTTGATGTTTAGGCAACCTGCAAGTGTGTAGTATTTCCCTCTCTGTTTAGCATATTGAATAAATGGCAGAAATGAGCAAATTTGAAGGTTTTATTTTTTATTTCCTTTCCTATCTTTTTTTAAAATGATTTATTAAAATTTATACAGGTTATTTGATTTATTTTTAATCTTTTAATAGGTAAAAGAATGATATAACTATTTCTAGTATTTGTTGAATACTTAATAAAATTCTGAATAGGTGACCATACAAATTTAACAGTCATTAAAAAATTTTAAAACCCTATTTGACAGCTTTAGTTTAGTATTTTAACCATATCTTGAGCTTCCTCCATTTAGTCTGCTCACCTTTTTATTAACATTTCATTTTATTTCACCAAGCGAATTTTGTATTAACATGTGTAGTGATACCACTAGTCTAGATCTAGAAATCTAGTTGTCAAGCAGTACTCACATTTTCTAGTTAAAACTGACCCCATTTGTATTTACTAAAAGACGTAAATAAAATATAATTTACACTTGAATGTTCTGTGTTAGCCTCCAATCATTCCGCATACACACAGCAACATTACATGGTGGCAGCGGTGGGATCCAAAAACTAGAGAAAAATCCGAGATTTGTGAGTGTATTAGTGTGACATATGATGACATTGACTTTCAAGGAAAAGTCAAAACTGAAATCTGAACTCGTAAAGTGACACAGTGCCTGTGACCGACGAACAATGTCTTCATTCACTGTGACCTCCTGACCCATTCACATTTTCAAATCCAGCAGAGTGGCCAAGGTGGAAAAACAGATTTGAGAGGTTCCGTGCAGCTTCCGGTCTTTCTGCCAAGGATGAAAAGGACCAAGTTCACACTCTGGTTTACCTCATGGGGGAGCAAGCAGAAGACATATTCACTTCTTTCTAGCTTGACGCCGCCACGGCTAAAAAGTATGACGAAGTAGTGAAAAAGTTTGATGAACATCTCGTTGTCAAGAAAAATGTCATTTACGAGCGTGCGAGATTTAATTCGCGAGTTCAGATGCCGGGTGAGACAGTTTCATGCTTCATTAAAGATTTGCACCGTTTGGCAGAATACTGTGAATACGGTAATCTTCGAGAAGACCTCATCCGTGACCGCATTGTTGTGGGAGTGGCCAATCGACGCTTGTCTAAGAAACTTCAGCTTGAAGATAAATTGACGCTACTCACCGCCACTACTTCTGCACGTCAACATGAGGCTGTAAAAACGCAGCTGGATGAACTCCAGACTCAAAATCAGCAAACTGTGAGCCGTGTGCAGAATAAGGGTCAAAGAAAATCACCAAATCAAAATCAGAATTCCACAAAGCTAAACACTGTGTCACTGAGAACTGTGACAGACAAAGCAGTAACAAGCAAGAGGCGGACGGCGGAAATTCTTGTCGACGGAATTCCAATCTCCTTCAAGTTGGATCCAGGGGCAGACGTGACTAATTTCTTACCTTCACTATTCAAAATACATGAAGAGGAGATTCAACGAGCTAGAGGGACCCAACAGACGACTCAGTGGACCAGATGGCGGAAAGTTATATACAGTTGCTATGTTAACTGCAATTCTGTCCCATCGCAAGTCAAAAATTCAGTCCGCTATTTACATTGTAGAGGGTCTTGACCGACCGTTACTGGGAGTAAATGAGTACGAGGACTTGAATTTAGTGAAACGACTGGACGAAGTTCAGACTCGGTACACAAAACTTAATCCATTGAAGGAATTCAGCGAAGTTTTTAAAGGATTGGGAACTTTAGACACACCATACAAAATAAAACTTGAAAGTGACGTGAAACCGTATGCTGTTTACGCACCAAGGGGAGTTCCACTTCTACTACTGGACAAATTAAAAGAAAAGTTGGACAGTATGGTAAAGTTGGGAGTGATCGAGCCAGTACATGAACCAACAGAGTGGTGTGCGCCTTTGGTTATTGCCAAATTCTTCTCAAAACTGGATGCAACTTCTGGATTTTGGCAATTACCTCTTACCCCTAACTCATGCAAATACACAACACTCATCACACCCTTTGGTAGATTCGTGTTCAAACGCCTTCCGTTTGGAATTACGTCAGCCTCTGAGCACTTTCAAAGGAAAATGAACAATCTCCTCAGAGACATTGCTGGTGTGGTGGTGTACATACAGATGACGTTCTAGTGTTCGCTTCAAACAGTGAAGGAACATGACGAAATTCTAAGACAAGTTCTGCAAAGACTGAAAGATGCAAATGTGACTCTAAATCCATCGAAGTGTGAGTTCGGAGTCACCAAAGTTAAATTGTTGGGACACATTGTTGACGAATCCGAAATTCGTCCCGACCCAGAGAAAATCAAGGCGATTGTGGACATGGGCCCACCGAAAGAGGTTTCAGAAGTACGTCGTTTCATAGGAATGGCGGGCTATGTTGGAAGATTCGTGCCTCATCTTTCGGAAAAGGTTCAACCTCTGTACGAGCTAATGAAACATGACCGACAGTTTCATTGGGGAGCAGAAGAAGAAAGAGCATTCGCGGAAATCAAAGGAATTCTGACGACCGAACCAGTGCTAGGAATTTTTGATGAGAACAAACAATCATTCAGACTGATGCATCATGCTACGGATTGCGAGCTGCTCTCATCCAGATTGATGTTCAAGGTCACCGTCGGGTCATCTACGCATCACGCACGATGACCGACACCGAAAAACGCTATGCTCAGATCGAAAGAGAAGCACTAGAAATAACATGGGGATGTGAGTGAGTTCAAGAGTTCATCACGGGGCTGAAATTCTTGATCGAAACTGATGCATCAATCCCTAATCCAAATCTTTACAAAAAAGAGTTTGGATGACCTCTCACCACGACTCCAACGCTTCAGAATGAGGATGATGCGATTTTCATTTGACATCACCCACGTTCCAGGCAAAGATCTGATTCTTGCCGACGCATTGTCCAGGAATCCTCTGGCGGAAACAGCAGCAGCAGAAGAGATGCAAGAAGACAAAGAAGTGTACGTGTCGTTCGTCACCAGCTCACTCCCGGCTTCTCCGTCAAAGTTGGACGAAATAAGAAAATTACAAGCCTGCGATCCGGTGATTCGGAACATCAGAAAATACATTTCTGGAGAGTGGCCTCCGAAAAAGTTCTTAACACCACCAGAGAAACAGTTTTTCGACGTGCGTGACGAATTAACGGAACAGGAGGATTTAGAATAATAATTCCTCCACCACTGCAACGTGACATTCTAGAACGGATTCATGAGGGACACCTGGACTATCAGTGGAAATTGAACAATTAGTGTGTGGAATGCAACAAGGCCCAGCCTTACCGACACGAACCGCTAATTCCAACGGAATTTCCATCACGTCCTTGGCAAATGATTGCTATGGATTTATTCAAGTATGGAGGACGTTGGTACTTGAGTTGTTCGGACTTTTATTCAAGATACCCGGAATATGCGAAGTTGTAGTCCCTGACCTCATGAGCAACAATCCAGCACCTCAAATCCATATTTGCCCGCCATGGAATTCCCGAAATCGTCCGCAGTGATAATGGAAAACAGTTGGAACCAACCAGAACATCCGAATATCAACAGTTTGGTCGGGATTGCGGGTTCAAGCACGTTACATCAAGCCCTAAGTTTTCCCAAAGCAACGGATTCGCTGGCAAATTACTGAAACGGAATCTGAAGAAGAATCTGGACCCGTACAAAGCTATTCTTGAGTACCGATCAACTCCTCTCT
This sequence comes from Agriotes lineatus, assembly GCA_940337035.1. Lineage (NCBI taxonomy): Eukaryota > Metazoa > Arthropoda > Insecta > Coleoptera > Elateridae > Agriotes > Agriotes lineatus. The sequence continues at coordinate 58,136 of CALNHX010001491.1, forward strand.
CTAACGGGTTTAGTCCAGCAGAACTTCTCATGGGCAGGAAGCTGAGAACAACTTTACCCATCATCCCTGTTCAACTTCTACCGAAACTGGTGCAACGAGGTGACATCGAAGGGCATAAAGAGAAAAGAATTCGGTCTGAAGGACTATTACAAATGTCGTCATGGTGTTCAAGATAAAAACTTTAATACAGGTGAAGTGGTTAGGATTAAAGATGAAAAGACTTAGGGTACTGTGAAAGATAACGTTGCTCCGAGATCCTTTACTGTCGAAACTGACCGTGGAGTGCTCTGAAGAAACTCTTATCACCTCCAAAAAGCAAACCGTGACGAAATTCCGGAAGTTGAAGTTGATCCGGATATAACAAAAGACGATTCGGACAATCGAGGCTTAGTGACACTTGAAGTTCCAGAAACTTTAAAAACTCAGCCTCCTACTACTAGAAAATCAGCATCAAGTGCCAAACCTGGTGGTCCAAGTGTGACAGTACAAGTGCAAATTAGAAGTGGACGAGTGATCAAACCACCTAAACACTACGTACAGGACTGAAAGTCATGATCACTCAAATTTAGTAAAAATATATTTTAAATCAAATGTAGTGAAGATTATTCAATTATTCTATTGTTTGCATTTAATGATTGTTCTTGAATTTACATTTCTTTGCTGAAAAGGGGGGATGTAGTGATACCACTAGCCTAGATCTAGAAGTCTAGTTGTCAAGCAGTACTCACATTCTCTAGTTCAAACTGAACCCATTTGTATTTACTAAAAGACGTAAATAAAACACAATTTACAATTGAATATTCTGTGTTAGCCTCCAATCATTCCGCATACACACAGTAACATTACAACTTGCAACCCTTTTATACTCCAAACATATTTAAATTATTTAAACAGGGTTTATTTAATAATTTCTATTTACAAAAACCAGTTACATCATTTTATTTTCAAATTTGTTATCTCAAGAAAAACAAAACTCCTTAACGATATTGCTTATTTTCTCCATCCAACACACTATAAAAACACCATGTGCAATAGTCTATCTCGAAAAAGTATTTGTCATCGTTTTCCAATTTCATATTTAGATATTACATTAAGTTGGAATCCTTCTGTTTATCAATCAGCCTCACTTTATTAAATTATAAATTTTATTTTCTTACTTTATTAAATGCATATTAATAATTTTCAATACCCAATTCACATCCAAATTGATCTTTATAATTTTGATTACTGTAATCTTTTAATCCTATTTAATCCGATTTTTATACCCCTGTACCCATATCATAACAATATTAATTGCAAAATGCAAAATTTATTCATCTATTTATGGTAGTTTCTGATGATATTACTTGTCACTTCGCTCATTGGACAACAAATACGACTGTTGAAAAACACATTTTTCCACAACCGAGAGTAGAAATCAGTTTCTAGATTACAAAAATTGTGACAGAAATATCGAACAGTTTATCTATTGTACGAATAAATTCGACAGTTTTTAATTTTAAAGTCGCATAGTTTAGCACAAGCATTATTATTAACCTTCAAAATATATAATTGTTCAGGACAGTATTTAAATTTTCATTGCTATAGCCACTTTTTGAAATTTCCCTTGCTATAGCCACTTTTTGAAATTTCCTTAATGAGATGTTGCATAGCAGACACCTTTAAATTTAGCCTCTTGACCTTTTGTTTTAAAGTTTTTACTTGTCTTTTCAAGCGGAAAAGTGTATCATCTATTGCCGCAGTCTGCGTTTCTTGGTCCCTGAGCAGTTTTGGCCCTCTAGCAGATGCCGATGGCAAATTTATCAATTCTGGTGTAGTAACACCAAAATCAATACTCATAGGTTCTTCTTTAACCCTATCATCTGCCATCTGAAAAAAAAAACAATCATTTTTGGCATAACACAGAAGGTTATTTTTTAATAACTCACATCATGTCGAATTAATTTCCTGCGAGGTGTTGCCTTTTTTGATAGATGTTTTGGAAATGAAAAAATACTTGGCACAGCATCAAGTTTGAGTAATTTAGTATTACATCCTGGCCTAATTTGGTAATCCACAGATAAAAAATGTTCCCCGCAAAGCCTACTCGTCTTGGAAGGCAACCAGTTCTCTCTTCTTATTGCTTTCACCCAAAGTTCCAGAATCTGTGGACGTTTGAATGGAAAACTAAAATAAACATATACACTTAATTAATAATAAAATTTATTATATACTTTTTTCACTTTTATAGGTTAAATACATTTTATGAGTATTTTAAATTTTAAAATATAATATTTTACAGATTTTAGGCTATAAAAAAAACTGTAAACTTACGTATGAAAAGAAATTGGTTTTCTTGCATCCTGTACATTATTGCAACCATAAGCTACACAATTAAGCACCATGATTGTTCAGTTTGTAAACACAACACTTGGACAATAGCTGTGGCACTATTTTGCTTCAATTTGCTTTAAACAAAATACACAAACTGCTTGATGTAAAAGTAATTCAATAACTAAAAACCTTTTCACTGATACAGTCTCCTCACAATAACAAAAAATTTTAATAAATGGGATCCTACACGATCATTCCATCTCAGTCTGTTGCCCCTGACACAGTTTGCGTGCTTTGTGCACGCATTCGGGTCCTTTCCAGTTACGTATCGAGTTCACTGGAATAATTTTAACATAATTTTGTAACGTATATTTCAGTAACTGAAGAGAATGAAAAGTTACTAGTGGGTAGCACTAATTCCCATCTTCAATTGGGGTAGTTTATTGCGTAGCCTTGGCATCATTGCCGCGATTGACTCGTAAAGTCACTAATACACTGATCGTGACAGTGATACTGATATGCGGCAAAGTGTTATGTCAAGGGTGCGAGGTTAAGGGTGTAATTACAGATGACGAGTGTTGATGTTTACAATAAAAGAACTCGTTAAAATGAAGTAAGAGTAGTAAATAATTAATTTTTTCTTGTAAGTGATGGCTGTTTATCTGAGATTATGACTGTGCATTAAATAAATATGACTTGGCAATTTGTCCTTATAGATGATTTCATACTGTGTGTAGTCTTAATACTACAGTTAAAAGCATTTAGCAGTTTACTTTTATTATAGACGTGGCAGTCTCAAATATTACTAAAGGAAATACGTCACTCATCAAGTGGACGTTTATTACTTTCACAAAGACGGGACGAGTGACTGTGAATGGTAAGCTTAATACTTCCACAGCAGTGACATCAAGCAAAAATTGCAACATGGATAGTGCTAAAAATATTGATAAATTGCATATCAAACAAGAAATCCTCGAAAACATTAATAATGATATACATCCAGAAATAAAAATTGAGCAGGATGAAATCAATATAAAAAATGAATATAAGACATCAAACAAAGGTAAGTCAAGTACTTATTAAGATAAAAATATTGCATTATGGTGTATTTTTGCAGATAAAAGCGCAAATAAAATTATTGTAAAAAGGCCCATTAGCTCTCGTATTAAGGAAAAACGTTATGGTTGTTCTGTTTGTGACTACAGAGCACCTCGCAAACATGATTTAGTTGCACATATGTGGTCTCATACGGGAGAAAAACCGTATAGTTGTTCTTTTTGTGATTATCAAGCAGCATTGAAGAATAATTTAGTTAGACATATAAAAACTCATACAGGAGAAAAACCTTATATATGCTCTGCTTGTGACTACAAGGCAGCATCGAATAATCTTTTAGTTGTACATGTGCGATCTCATACAGGAGAAAAACCTTATAGTTGTTCTAGTTGTGACTACAGAACAGCAGCAAAAGGTCATTTAGTTGCACATATGAGATCTCATACGGTAGAAAAACCATATAGTTGCTCTGTTTGTACCTATAGAGCAACACACAAACACGATTTAGTTGTACATATAAGGTCTCATACAGGGGATAAACCTTATAGTTGTTCTTTTTGTGACTACAAAGCAACTTTAAAGACTAATTTAGTTAGACATATGAAAATTCATACAGGAGAAAAACCGTATATTTGCTCTACTTGTGACTACAAAGCAGCATCAAACAGTCTTTTAGTGCTACATGTGAGATCTCATACAGGAGAGAAACCTTACAGCTGCTCTATGTGTGACTACAAAGCAGCAGGGAAGAGTTCTGTAGTTGCCCATATGAAGTCTCATACAGGAGAAAAACCTCATGGTTGCTCTGTTTGCGGCTACAAAACAGCATTCAAGAGTAATTTAGTTGCTCATGTGAAATCCCATATAGGAGAGAAACCTTATAGTTGCTCTGTTTGTGACTACAAAGCAGTATTAAAGACTAATTTAGTTATACATATGCGAACGCATACAGGGGAAAAATTGTACAGCTGTTCTTTTTGTGACTACAAAGCGGCAGTCAAGAGTAGTTTAGCTAGACATATGCAGTCTCATTCTGAAGAAAATATGATTGTTCCTTCTGTACATAAAACGCGTCCAAAAACAGGAGAAAAGCTTTATAGCTGTTCTAGTTGTGATTACAAAACAGCGTGGAAGAGTCATGTAGTTGGACATGTGAGATCACATACAGGAGAAAAACCTTACAGTTGCTCTTTTTGTAGCTACCAAGCAACACACAAACACGTTTTAGTTGTACATATGAGGTCCCATACAGGAGAAAAACCTTATAGTTGTTCTGTTTGCGAATACAAGGCAGCGTTGAAGCATAATTTAGTTAGGCATATGAGAACTCATACTGGGGAAAAACCATACAGTTGTTCTGTGTGTGGCTACAAAGCAGCATTGAAGAAAACTTTAGTTAGACATATGAAAACTCATACAGGAGAAAAACCTTAAGATTTGCTCAGCTTGTGACTATAAAGCAGCATAGAGAAGAGTCTTTTAGTTGAACATGGGAGACCTTATACAGGAGAAGAACTTTATAGTTACTGTGTTTGTGACTACAAAGCAGTATTCAAGAATAGTTGAGCTAGACATATGCTCTCTCGTTTGGAGGAAAATATGATTGTTCCATCTGTAAATAAAAACTACCCAAAAACGTGAATCTTATATTCTGTTTTTTTGTGATTACACAGCAACACATATAGGAAAAACTACGGTTGTTTGTTCCTGTGAATTTGAAACTGGTGTCAGAAGTCTACTGTTTGTACATCTGAGGTGCTTTACATGTAGGTATGGGAGTGTGATTATTAAATGAAACCTGAAACAGAAAAAATAGTTTTATTATTTGTGAATAACCAGCATTTGCAAAAGTCTTTGAAGTGGTTCTATTTCAACATATTTACTCAAATGTTAAAAACTACATATCTCCGTATCAGCATGGATTTGTAGAAAAACGTTCTACAATTACAAATTTGAGCTGTTTCACCCAGTTTGTTGCTGAAGCCTCAGATCAACAGGGTCAGGTGGACGTTGTTTACACACTCAAGGGCTTTTGACAGAATTGGACATAGTATCTTTCTGTCTAAATTTCGAGGATTTGGCTTTAGCGAGTCTTATATCGATCTTTTTAAAACATACCTAGAAGGTAGAACTCAGTAATGTTATGTATAATGGTTTCAAATCTGAGGTTTATACTGCCATTTCCGGAATTCTTCAGGGTTCTAATTTAGGGCCCCTATTATTCATACTTTTTATTAATGACATAGGGTTCAAGTAAAATTCTAACATTTTAGTGTTTGCTGATGATGTTATGATTTTTCAACGAGTTGATCACAAGCAGGACTGTGTTAAATTGCAGTTGGATGTTGACTTGCTTCTCAACTGGTGTACCGAAAATAAACTAGCTTTAAATATAGAGAAACGTAAAGTTGTGACATATACACGTAAATTGACTCCGCTCATCTTTGATTATAAAATCAATTCAATAGTGTTGGCACGCTTTGAACAAACAAAGGACTTAGGCATACTGTTTGATAATGAACTTATGTTTATCACTCATATTAATAATGTGGCTGCCTTAGCCCACAAAATGCTTGGCTCTATTTTGCGTAATTGTAAACAATTCACAAATACTTCAGCATTAATTACGCTTTATTTCGCCTTTGTTCGTTCAAAACTTGAATATGGCAGTATTATTTAGTATCCATTTTATGAGTATCAGAGATCAATGATTGAAGGCCTACAAAGAAAATTTTTAAAATATCTCTGGCTGAAAACATTTGGTTCTTATCCTGCAAGAGGTATTGATAACGACATTTTATTCAATACATTCCAATGTACTTCCTGTGAAACTAGAAGAGTTTTTGCCAGCCTCACATTTCTCTATAAAATATTGCATAATCAAATAGACTGTTCTTGCATCTTATCTAGTCTTAGCTTCCATGTTCCACGAGTTAATATGAGACAAAATAAAACGTTTTCTCTGCCTGTCTCCAGAACTAATGTTATGCTTAAGTCGCCCATACATACAATGTGTGTTAATTTTAGTGCCATATAAGTAGCAAGGTAGATATTCAAGGGTAATACCACAAGCAGTGGATATATTTTTGACAAATATTTTGTCGTTTCCATGTAAATTATTGCGTTTAAATTTCACGATACAAAATCACATCAAAAATGTCACGAGCCGAAGGCGAGTGACATTTAAATGTGATTTTGTTGAGTGAAATTTGCAATAATTTCTATGGAAATGGCAAAATATGTAAAAAAAAATATATCCACTTCGAGTGGTATTTGGGACGACTATTTAACAATATTAATACATAACGATTAACTTTATTGAAAAATAATCCAACAATTAATATAATTATTCATTCTCAATTAAATTCAGAGGAATACTTCCAAAACACAGAATTTTAAAATTTTTAAAACAAGCCACACAGTTTGTTGGGGTTTAGTGTGACGTAACCTAGCGATATCACTAAGGACAGAACATTGTTAGTAAGCGATACTTCGCAACAAGGATATTTATTTTTTGAGTACGTAAATTGTTTTGTGAATATTTTGCATGGTGCCCAATATTCAGTGATATACTGCTGTTATTGGTTGAAAAAAGCAAATGTCTGCAATGTGATTGGCTTATATGTTATAGTGTTGAATAGTCACTCAAATTGTATACGGAATATCCTGCAAGCATCTCGTCAAATTGCTAATTGATTACAGTATTCGCTGTTATTCGATGTTATTATCTATCATCGCTGCTTTGGATTAAAATTATTCAAACCATTTACAATTACTTTTTTAACGATGAAATGCTTATTTAATATTTGTGTTTTCTAAACATGTATTAAATATGCTTATCGATATCACCTAGGGTTAAGTTATTATATAGCCAAGATATTAGTTTAATAGTTCAGTACTGATTAACTGTTGGCTTAATATTTCTAATTTTAAATGTAGCTGAACTATTCTTTGTATAATAGCTATATATCATTTTTGTTGTTTATTAATGTATGTTTGTAATAACTTTTTTTGTATGATTTGTCCTATAATTGGCTGCTGCTGTTGGACAATAAAGATTATTATTATTATTTGTTTGAGATAGTATAAGAAAGTATTGGAACAATAACAACTAATAATGAAACAATTTTTTGGCTTCGCCTAATTGTTTCGCCAGTTCTCCAATTATTTCGGCTTAACCTGTATATTTTTAGTTGAATTATAAATCCTTTGCATTTCAAATTCTTAAATTTTCCAAACCAGCGCATTTTGTACCTGGTTCGAGTTCTTTTCTTTCGCGCGATGAACTCTCGACCCGCGCTATCTCTTATCAGAGTGCGAGTCTTCCTTTGGGATCGAATTGTTCGTACCTCGCACTTGCTATTAAATTATGTTTGTTCAAGTCAAATTACGTGCGCTCAACCAATTTCAATGAGCAGTGTATGTTTCCCAAGGGCTGATTATGATCAGGTACGATGGCGTTTTTCTGTCTTATTATCTCCATAGTAATTACATTTTTTCTTAGCTCTTTATTACCAGTTTCAACCACGAATTTTTCTCGGAGGCCAAGCCGCTAGCCTTATCGCATTTTCGACACCTGCTGGCGCTCTGCTTAGTTGCTGCCTTTCGAGGGTGCCTTTGCTATAATTTGCATCCACGGCGACTTCGTCCATTATGATAGCAATTCACGACCAGCTTATTTTGAACCGAAGGGTGTAGTTACCCCGGCCGGCGTTTGCTTGTTAGCCGTTTATGAGCGTTGGAGAAGCGAGGTTAGTTTGCGTCATTCCGGAATTTATCGTATCTTTAATACCTGGATTTTACTTTTATACATTCTAAACCAGTAATTATTTGGAATTTAAATTCATACGTTTTGCCATTATTAACATGTAACGTTCAATTTCATACATGCTCTTGTTTTAATATTTAAATTTTTATGCTTATATTTAATTATGCTCAGTATTTAAAAGTTGCTATTTTGATGTGTATTGACCCTCTGTAAAAGGTACAGTCACGCTTTTTTATTTTCAATAGCCTAAACAGAAGGATTTATTCAATGACTGTGATAAGCTTATTCCACGAATGATTTGTTGGTAAAGTTATTAAAATAACCCGAAAGGGGTTTTTTATTTTATGCGTGTCGCAACCTTGAGTTTACGTACACAGTTTTGTTATCACATTATTTGCATTTTAATTATCTTGATTATTTATTACTGACACTTTAAGACTTTTTATTATCTATTAATTAAACGTTAGTTACTTGCAGTTTATTTCCTCTTATTATTTGAAATCTTTTGATTTCTGGCGCCCATTTTCTTTCCTTTTTTGAAGACATTCCAGGGTACACAGCTGATAATTTGAACCTACGATCCAAGGCCGCCGAAATTTGAGTTAGTTAGGGCCATCGCGGTAAGTAAAGAGTCTTTAGAGCTGCCGTGGTGTATAAACGGTAGGGGGGTTGATCTGCGATTTTTACTACCATCGATCAATTTTATTAATTAATCGCAGGTCGGCTTCTTTATTGTTTCAATAATATCTAATTATTGTCACGCCATTAGCAATGTAAAATTGATTTTTCTAAAATATCTAGTAATTATTTTGGAAACTGTTTCAAAGAAATTGTCAACACTTTGTTTACATAATGTTCATAATTTTCTTATGACCTCAAAAGTTATCAATTCTTGCATATAAGGTAATATCATTTTCTCTGTGCGAATTTTGGAATATGTAAGAAACTAAACTGTCAATTTTCTTTCAAATGTGGCATATTTATGAATCTGCATTATTAAATTGGTTTGTATGGAATTTTGTTACTTTATTTAGCTGGTAGCTGGTAACAGTTGTTTCAAATTGTGAATCCAATTTATTATGAAATACGTACTACAGATTGTAATACAAATGTGTTCAACATTTACAGCAATAGGGAGGAAACCTTAGAAAAAGTTGGACTTTGGGCAGCATTGAAGGTAGTCTGGGGGAACTAGAACACTCAGCTTCAAAATTCACTGTTTTATTCCGTTCAGTCACTGATAGAAGCTTGTTATTTTTTCATAATAAGCAACGAATTTGTTTTATTTTTGGTGTAAATTGATTTATTCAACTTCTGGTTTAAAATAATAACCTTAGCGTGTTAAACACAATGTAAATGAAGAGATCTTTTGTCCATCTTTCGTACTTTTTACCTGAGTGTACAAAATTAACATATAAACCTATACAACTTTGTTCACAGTCGAGCATTAGTGAGTATAGCTACGACGTAATACTGAAACAACCTGTGCCAATTTTTTTTGGTTTAGTGCCGTTTGTTGTATACCGGGTGTCCATTCTCAAAGTCGAACATAGGCAATTAACATTAGTGCATTCACTCCTTCTTTATTGAAATAATTCATTTTTCTGTAGATAATTTTAACAGACGTTGACAGAAAATATCTGATTTACGCCAAATAATTACCATTTTTTTGACGAATGCTATCGAACTTGAAAAGCATGACATGGCATATTTAAAAATTCCCAAGTTTTAAATTAGTATTTTAAAATAAAAATCGCATCTTGAATATTATTATTGGCACCATTTGATGCGTAATAATTTTATCTTTCCATTGATACCATTACCTTCCCTGTAAGTTAAATTGGCGAGCAGGAATCGGCAAAAACGTTTAATACAATGTATAATTGTAGGCTGTTTTGAAATTGTACCTTACCATGGAATTATCTAGCAACTTTCTAAAAGTAATGCAATCTTCTAGTTCTGTAATATTATCTCATTCTTAAAAGTTTCATCTAATTATTATAGTAGGGCTATCTCAAAAGTGTGTAGGGTAGAGTAAAAAATTACCATTAGATTTATAAGATAAGTATATTGAACGTAACAATTATCTCAACAGAAAATATGTACTTACTTAAGATATATGACACCTATATGAATTTTAATGCTAAGTAATTAGCTAAGGTATTGCTAAAAATATTTCTGGATAAATCATTCCATTCAGTGACTACATGAATTTAATAAATACTTTTTAAAGTTGCTTGCTACATGTTAAATCAACTTAAGGACGTTCTTCTGAACATTATTGCATTAAAATTCATTAAATGATATAGATTTACTTATTTAACTTCTTCAGTGTTACAATCCTATGTGGATTTAACAATCCTGTTCCATTGTCTTCGATTTTTCATGGTTTTTAGGTCTCGCTGCACTGCATCCCACCATCCGTCACTCGGCCTTCCTCTCATTTTGCCATACCCGGGGGTCAATTCTGATATGCTATGAACAGATTGTCCATTTGTCATTCGGACCTATCCAGCGAAGTCTTTGAGATTTGACGAAGAGTACTATGTCAGGGTTTTTACTTTCCCATACCCATAGGTATAGGGAAGTCTTGGAATCATGAAAATTTTGGAAATCGAGATTTTCACAGAAATATTCGTTTTGGGCCTGTAGGAACCCAAAAAAGTGGTTTTTAAAAAATGGCTGTCTGTGTGTGGGTGTGTGGGTGTGTGTGTGGGTGGGTGACGCTCCTACAGCCGAAAGTATTGCTCCGATTTTGATGCGCTTTGGAATGCGGGGGTGTATCGAAAATTCATCGACAAAATAAGCTTTTCAAAAAAATCCGAAACCGGAAGCGGAAGTTACGCATGTTTTTTTGGTACGACTGTTTTTGTGATTAAAATTTTGAAAATTTTATCGCGGATAACGATAGAGGGTCATAAGACAAATCTGTTAGTTTTTTGCCCAACTCGCTAGGTTTAAAATGAAGGGCGCTATGATTTTTTGAAAATTTTGAGTTTAACGCCCTATTACTCAAAAACGGATGAATCGATTCAATTGATTTTTGTTTTCTGAATAGTATATGAAGACTAACATGAGGTGATATAAAAAGTGTTTTGAAAAATGTTAAGGGGCCTAAATTAAAAATTTTCAAAATTTTGGAAATTTTCTAAAAATCATTTCTCAAAAACTGCCCACAGGAATTTGTTTAAACTTCATACACTGATAGACCCCGAAAAGTGCTATCGATCTGTTTTTTAAAGAATCTCATGAATTATCTGTGGCGCCCTCTACGAAGCTTTGAAGTTTGAAAATTTAAACCCCTTTAATTAATACACAAAACAAGATAGGTAGCTGGAGTTTTCACTGAATTGCTCAGTGCATAATGGAGCATATGAATATGCAAAAAAATATTACACTCGTGGATATATGTAAGCGCACCGGCTCCCTCCCCCCTCTATTTTTGAAAAATAATTTTTTTATTCTAACGGTTGTTATATTTTTGCGTCAAAGAATCTTTTTCCGCGAAAATAAAAAAATCGATTTTGTATGCCCTAGAAAATATAATTTCCAGGTACTTAGAAAATTTCACCTCGGTGCTACAGCCGTTTTGAGGAAAATAATACATAAACTAGCACAGTGGCGGCTTGTCCACTTGGCGCCATCTACAGAAGCTCGGTGGTCACGTTTTGAACTACACATTCTTTTATATTTACCCGAAATTTACGTGAAAGTGTAAACGCTTATCACGGCGAAGACGTGAGTCATCGAGTTGAAATTTTGATATGTTGTAAAGACTGTTGAATAAAGACGATATGAACAGTTTCCAGTATGGGAAAGTCCAGGGAGGTAGTCACGTCCACTTTTTTCAACCAATAACAGCAGTATATCACTGAATATTGGGCACCATGCAAAATATTCACAAAAAAATGTACGTACTCAAAAAATAAATAGCCTTGTTGCAAAGTATCGCTTAGCAACGATGTTCTGTCCTTAGTGATATCGCTAGGTTACGTAACACTAAACCCCAACAAACTGTGTGGCTTGTTTTAAAAATTTTAAAATGCTGTGTTTTGGAAGTATTCCGCTGAATTTAATTGAGAATGAATAATTACTATATTAAATGTTGGATTATTTTTCGATAAAGTTAATCGTTATGTATTAATATTGTTAAATAATCGTCCCAAATACCACTCGAAGTGGATATATTTTTTAAAAATATTTTGCCATTTCCATAGGAATTATTGCAAATTTCACTCAACAAAATCACATTTAAATGTCACTCGCCTTCGGCTCGTGACATTTTTGATATGATTTTGTATCGTGAAATTTAAACGCAATAATTTACATGGAAACGACAAAATATTTGTCAAAAATATATCCACTGCTTGTGGTATTACCCTTGACTATACCACTCTCTCTAACATCAACCAATGAAAAACGGCAAAATGCATAGTTACGCATGTACTAACTTTTGATAATATACATAGCAACTGACAATCACATACCTTCCTGATTAATAGGTGATAATCACACGCCTTCACAAACATCACGTTACCTGCTGTCAGTACAATTGTCATAACAACCACATTAACTGTACTTTTAGTATTTAAAATACACTATTCAAACGTTGTTTATTGACTCGTGATATAATCTAGCCGAATGCAACTCGTGTCTTCTCGATTATCACATCATTTCTGTCTCCACTCGATATATTGTTTTAAGTAGTGATGCAACCTAAAAAAAAACCGTTCGTTTTTTTTTAAAAAAACCTGTTTTTTTTGTAAAAAAAACCAAGCGGTCTGGTTTTTTATTTAAATGCGTTTTTTTTCAGAATTAAAGTGTAGTGAATAACAACAAGTAATTTGTTTGGAAAAACAAAAAACAGATATTTTTAAATAAAAATAATACATTTCGTAGGTAAAGTAAATTATAGAATTTATAATAACCAAAAAAAAGCAAATATTTCTAAAGAAAAATAGAAACATAGCCAAAGTGGATATACAGGGTGTTAGGGAAGTCGACTGAAAAAATTTCTAGGCGTGAATCCTTGGCCCAAAATATGATGATTTAACTCAACTTACCTATATACAAAGTTGCTTAGTTTAGCCGCTAGAGGGCTTTAAAGATTATTAGCTTTTTTTAATTTTTTCAAATAAGTCGAAAAATTGTTGATGAATTTTATTCATTTTTTGGCCATGCGTTTTTATCAGTAAACTTAAGCATTTTGTGGCATAAACCCTAATTTAAAAAATTACAGGGTGTTTAAAAACTTTGTCACAATTAATTATCCATCTAATGTTTTTTTATGGATAGCTACTTTGATTTATAAGCTATTTCCTCTCTTAAAAAAATTTAGTTGGGTAAACGGTTTAGTCACAAAAAATATTTTCTAAATCTCTACAAGGCTGAATCAATAATTTTAACTTAGCACTAGGCTTTTGTAGAGATTTAGAAAATATTTTTTTGTGGCTAAACCGTTGACCCAACTAAAATTTTTTTAAGAGAGTGAATAGCTTCTAAATTAAAGTAACTGTCCAGAAAAAAAAATTGATAGTGATTATACAGGGGGTTAAAACATTTAAAAAAGCTAGTCGCTTTAAATAATTGGGGACCTGCGTTCGAAGGAATAATGGGTAATAATGCGGTTGTCTAATGCGTGATGCTCACCACATCACCACGTGTCATGAATTTGACATGCGACAGCCGGGTGTGAGAGCGAGAATATGGAAGCTCTGATCTTCCGCCTTGCAGGCCAAGCTCCTTCCTGGGGTGTTAAGTGCCTCACCATTATTATTATTAATAATTTTTAAAGCCCTCTAGCGGCTAAACTAAGCAACTTTGTATATAGGTAAGTTGAGTTAAATCATTATATTTTGGGACAAGGATTCACCCCTAGAAATTTTTCCGTCGACTTCCCTAACGCCCTGTAGAAATTATAATAATGCAGAAATTACTCTCTAACAGACATGGCTGACTCCTCAACTGACTCGGAGTCAGTATCCATGCAGTTTACGTCGCCCATGTCACTGTCTGATGAATTGCTAACGTAACTTGATTCGTCGATCAGGTCGACAGTTTCAGAGCTGGGTCCAGCTTAAAGCAACTTCCAATAGGGGTGGGTACCTACCAAAACATGCCGCCAATTACAAAAATGAATAAAAAACAAAAAAAAAACAAAAAAAAACGTGTTTTTCTGTTTTTTTTCTAGGTTTTTTATTCGATTTAAAAAAACGCGTTTTTTTACATCACTAGTTTTAAGTAATCACGGTCGTCCTTCGGACTCGCGCGATTGCCAAACAATATATCTCGTGTAAACAGAAATGAGTATTTGATAATCAAGAATCCACTAGTTGCATTATATATGATTATAACACTCCCTTTAACATCAACCAATGAAAAACGGCAAAATGCATAGTTACGCATGTACTAACTTTTGATAATGTACATAGCAACTGATAATCACATACCTTCCTGATTAATAGATGATAATCACACGCCTTCACAAACATCACGATACCTGCTGTCAGTACAATTGTCATAACAACCACATTAACTGTACTTTTAGTATTTAAAATACACTATTCAAACGTTGTTTATTGACTCGTGATATAATCTAGCCGAATGCAACTCGTGTCTTCTCGATTATCAAATCATTTCTGTCTCCACTCGATATATTGTTTTAAGTAATCACGCTCGTCCTTCGGACTCGCGCGATTGCCAAACAATATATCTCCTGTAAACAGAAATGATTATTTGATAATCAAGAACCCACTAGTTGCATTATATATGATTATTCCTATGCTAGTAGTATAGTGCGGAGAAGATGAAGCTAGGAGATAAATTTAATTCCTTTGAAGAGTTTAGAACTCAGAAGATTATAAAAGAAAAACATTAACTTAATATTGGATGAGAGATTATAAAACTTTTGCTGCTGCCAAAAAACGATTCGTGCGGGGCAAGGTCTAAAAACTGTGAAGTCCATATACAGTGTGGTCCATTAAGTGTGCAACAAATGGGACATTTTTTTATTAGTTGTAAAACAGAAATTTAAATACCGCCAAAAGTTAGTGCATGTTTGATAACCATATTAGATGCCCTTAGAATGGCTTCAGGTCAAACAATATACAGGACAGGAAAAAAAATATGAAATTCGTTCAAGAATAAGGTACCCTTATTTCAAAAAATGTAGCAAAATTTTTTTGAGAAAAGTTGTTTAGAATCAAAAGTTATGCTCAAATACAAAGTCACGGCCTCCTATTCGAATTTTTATATATTTTTTTGAAAATTTTGTATTACCCCCGTATGATACATATTTTTATTATTCTGATTTTATATGTATATAAAGTAGCCACAACCACATCACTTTTAAATAACTTTTAGCAACTTGAAGCATATTTGTAAAATTTACTTGGATTTATATTTTTTAGGTAAACGTCCACTTCATGTTTGTTGCAACGATATTTAACGGAACTTTAGAATTTCGCAAATATTTTTTTTAACAAGGCAAATGCTTTACTAATAATAATTTACATATGAAAAAACTCTTAATAAAATCAGAATAATAAAAATGATGGATCATACGGGGATAATACAAAATTTTACAAAAAAGAATCAAAATTCGAATAGAAGGCCGTGACTTTGTATTTGAGCATAACTTTTGATTCTAAACAACTTTTCTCAATAAAATTTTGCTATATTTTTTGAAATAAGGTAACTTTATTCTTGAACGAATTTCATATTTTTTGTCCTGCCCTGTATATTGTTTGACTTGAAGCCATTCTAAGGGCATCTAATATGGTTATCGAACATGCACTAACTTTTGGCGGTATTTAAATTTCGATTGTACAACTAATAAAAAAATTTCCCATTTGTTGCACACTTAATGGACCACACTGTATATTTAAAATTTAACATAAAGGAACGATAATTGTCAATGATACGATAAAATATATAAAGTACTTCTACAAATGACTGACTGCCGGGATTTTTAGTTCAAATCAAACGAATCCCGGCTGCCGGGTTCTTAAATGTATTTTATACATCCCGGCAGCCGGGATTTTTAGTTCAAATCAAATGAATCCCGGCTGCCGGGATTTTAAATGTAATTTTATACATCCCGGCTGCCGGGACCTGATCCACTGCCTTTAAAAAAATCAGTAAATTTGCAATAAATTTAGTTTGATACGTTAAGTGTAAAAAAATTTAAAGAGTACTTCAGTTCACTTAAAGTGCCTCAAAATTATTTAAACGATGAGCAAAAAAGAAGAATGATTGCATGATGTAAATTCCCCAACTGTACCTCAGACACCAACTGCTGTGGTCATATGGTCAAAGTTCCGCTTAGAACTTTGCCCATATGCGATGTTGAAAAATGAAAGTGCCAAAACATTTTCACAAAGCTTGTCCACTGATCCTTAAGCTGAGAGGCAGTTTGCAGCAAATGCACTTTAGTTTTTACTTTAGGTATTTATAATTACCTAAAAAGGACCATCTGTTCAGGACCCCGTAGTTTTAAGCGAGTTACAAGTAAGATTTCTGAAACCATGTAACATTTATAATAAACTACATAGATAAACCAATTTTGTTGTTTCAATTCTGTCTACACTCTCAGACGCCTCTGCTCCGATGCTATAACAGCGGTTGTCCACTAAACAACATTGCTGGTTTTATTTTTGAGAGGAGTGCAATGTAGGTAGGCGGTTTTTAAAATTTGCTTCCAACTTTATCTAGCATAAACCAAGCAAAATTTGAGAAGTTTGATTGAACATATAGCTCTCATCGACCTGCCTATTTACTTGAAATTAATCAAACTTCTATCTCTTAACCTTTTACGACATCCCCATAGTATGAATTATTATTTTGGACACTGAATATCTAATTTTAAAAAAATTAATCATCTACAAATGCTAATCCTTACCCAGTTTGTTGTGCTAAACTAGAGTCACGCTGAACTAATCCTTCTATTGTGGTAGCCGTGCTTCCAATAGTACGGGACTGTTGCTGAGCTACTTCTGCATAGTGAGTTCTGTAACTTAAAGGTAGATCACTTTGCAATGGTGGGACAGGTGGTGCCTCCACATTCACTTGCGTTGATTTCTGTACAATATCCAGTAATTCGTCAACTAAAGGATATAAGGTGGATTTAACATAGGAGCGGACCTGCCTTATTTCAGCAGTTATTGCCGTTGCACCATGGTGATTTATAAGAATTGTGCCGCTCTCCGACTGCAACAAAAAGATTTAGCAATAAGAATCCAGCATTTTCAATTTTGTACCTTTAGAATGCGTTGTATAAGTTTTAAGGCTACCTCTTGATGAGTGCACGGTTCAAATAGAAACCATTCGAACAACCTAGATAATATTTCACGGCTACGTGCAAGATCATTGTCATACACAAAGCCATGTTCTAGTTTCGATACTATGTTAAGCAACGCCCGTTCTCTAATTTCTAGTATTTTATGTCCTGCAAAATGTAAATTTGAGGTTAGGTTATAGCATGCAGTTCTACAAAGCAATATAGTTAATGTCTAAATATGATTTTACCTAATTTTTGTATGTGTATTGAAGAAATAAATCGATCTGTCATGCTAATTCCCAGCTTTCATGTATATTCTACGAGTTTGAAATCCAGGAATTTAAATTTCAGAACGTAAACACAACTGAAGGCCGTTGGAAAGCGCGGTAAATTTAAAATGCTTGTAACTTGCACGGGAGCAGCGACTAACGCATTGAAAATGTTCTTAAGAGTTTCTCAGTTTCCATAAAATGACAGTCCAGGAAAACAAGTGACACATCATGAAGAGTTTGTACAAATCATCAGGAGTAGTCACATCAAACCATTCAATATTGCGGATTCCTTCCAAAATGATCTGCAACGCTTGCGACATAGTATGGCTGTAAAGGCCTATTTAAATACTGCCATGGACAAAGGTATTTTTACTTGTCAATCTCTAAAATAATCAAAGAGGTCTTCGAAGTAATTTTGTTTGGTTTGGTTTCATACAACAAATTTTGCAGCTGCTAAAGACGACATTCGACAGCCAACAGATGACAATGAGAGACGATACCAGAGCTTATGTAAAATATTTTATTAACAATTACAAACATATTTATAAGCATAAATTTATATTCATTTAGTGGTACTTAAATAAATTAACAAGAGTAGTTGCTATTTTTACATACAGGGTGTAGAAGTGATTTAAGCACCATGGGGTTTTCAATGGTAATTTTTTCATATGAAAATATTTGCTTCCCTAATTATTTTAGAGCAAACTTGTAAATAGGTTTTTTGTAGAGCAAACAATTCTGCATCCATTTATGCCATCATTTTTTAATTTTACGTCAGAAAACCTAATAATGAAATAAACTAGAATGATCATTTCAATGCAAATTGTGAAGTGGTGGTATGCTGGAAGTGGATCAGGTGCTATAAGTGCCATTGTTGCCGCTACATTTGACAGATGCAAACAAATAAACAGAAAACTAATTTGTTGATGTTGTGAGATGCTTCAATAATTTCAAGGCACCACTGATTTGTCTAAAAATGATAACTTTATTTCTTTAAATTTTCGGTTTTCCGAAATATAAAATGACAAATGCTGGCATAAATGGATACAGAATTTTTGTCTCTACAAAAAATTTCCATACAAGTTTGCTCTAAAATAATTAGGGTAGCAAATATTTTCATATGAAAAAATTACCATGGAAAACCCTATGGTGCGTAAAGCATTTCTACACCCTGTATATACAGATTGTCCGAAAACTGTTTTGAACATAGGAAATCAATGAGTGCGACAAGGAAGACAAACAAAATGAGTAGCAGGACAAAGATAGAATGTAATCATGGCTAGGTAAATTTTTAAACTAAAATTAAGTCAATGAAACGAACAAACATTTCTGTCAAATATTTTATCTGTCATTAGAGTATAAAGTGAGGATAAAATATAAAGGGTGTTCATTAGAATTTGTGGTCTAGTCGCCTTTGGAGCTGATAGTCATGTCGTGCATTAAATTATATAGCTGATAACTGACACTGGTGACACCGTCAGTCAATGTCGCCATTATAATCGGTATAATATTACTAACAGACCTAACCGTAACCGCGCTCCTTCTGTAGCAGGTGCACTACTGATACATAACAGTTAAATTCGAGGTTAGCAGGTTAGGATTTGCGTCAGTCTGTGTCAAAACTGACGCAAAACCTAACCTGCTAACATCGAATTTGACATTGACTGACAGTGTCACCAGTGTCAGTTATCAGCATATGATTTAATGCACAACATGACTTCATCAGTTCCAAAGCCGACTAGACTACAAATTCTAATGAACACCCGTTACTATTGTTTACTATTCACATAATTATTTAAACCTCACTTTATACTCTTAATGACAGATAAAATATTTGACAGAAGTGTTTGTTTGTTTCATTGACTTAATTTTAGTTTATAAATTTAGCTAGCCATGATTACATTCTATCTTTGTCCTGCTACTCATTTTGTTTATTTGTTCCTTGTCGCACTCATTAATTTCCTATGTTCAAAACGGATTTCAGACAATCTGTATATACAGAATGCGGCAGGCAACTACGACTATTACAAAAGCAAAGAGAATATGCATGTGACCGTCGTGGTGTTTAACAAACGAACAATCAATGTACGATAGCGGTAGGTCGTTAGGATAATTATAAATACAAGGTATATATTCGATTTTAAATTTTTTTCAATACAATTACGGCCACATGTAAAGTCCCCTTGCTTTTACTACGGTCCTAGTGGCCTGCTCCAATCTGTATATATTTCAGTGCTACAGGCCTTTCAGGCACCTGATTTAAAAATATAAAATAAGCGAAAGTTTCAGTTTACACATTTTTCTTAAACTACATTTCCTCGATTTTCTTCACTATCTGTCTCCTCGATTTTTTCAAGTTTACCTTCTAAGTATCTCCTTTTTCTTTGCCTACATATTTGCTTTGCTTTCTTCTTTGCGTCCTCATACTTTCTTTTATTCTCTGCCGTGTTCTGCTGTAGGAGCTTAATTCTGGCTGTGTTTCGTATTTCTAATGCTGTTTTACACTGATTGTCGAACCATTCTTTCTTCTCATCTCTAGTCCTTCTTCCTATGTACTTTTTCATAGATTCCTGTACTATGGTCTCTATCTCCCTCCATTCTTCCTCTATGTTGTTTATTTTGATCTTTTCCTTCAACTTTCTGTCACCTTCTTTTCTCATGTTTACCAGTGTGTCCTCTTCCTGCAGTTTCTCCATATTATAGCTTTGCCGAAAATTTCTTGTTGTTTCTGTGCTTGTTGGTACTAATCGTTTCAATCTTGTTACAACTAAAATATGATCCGAATCCGCGTCCGCGCCTCTATAACTTCTTACGTCATTTACGCATCCTTTATGTTGACTTTCAATCAGGACGTGGTCGATTTGATGTTTTGTTCTACCATCCGGTGCGATCCATGTTGCCTGGTGTATTTCCTTATGTTGAAAGCTTGTACTCATTATCTTTAGGTCGTTTTCTGTAGCAAATTCTATAACCATATTTCCATTTTCATTTGACACTGGATGTTTACTATTTCCTCCTGTCACATTTCGGTATACTTCCTCTCTTCCAATCTCTGCATTCATATCTCCTAATATCAATTTTATGTCATAACGTGGTACTTTGTCGAAAATTTTTCCTACCTCTTCATAGAAATCGCTTTTAATTTGCACATCCGTATCCTCCTTTGGGGCATGTATGTTTAATATTGTTATTTTCCTACATTTACCTCTTATTCTCAAACGGCATGTTCTTTCATTAATGGCTTCAAAATCTGCTATTGAGTCCCTATATTCTTTGCTTACTATAAATCCCACTCCCAGGTATCCATCTTCTCCTCCACTATTGAGGAAAGTATATCCATCTACTGAAATGATCTCTTTTCCCTTTTGTTTGGTTTCCTGTAGAGCGAGGACGTCTATTTTATATTCTTTCATTATATTTACTAGGTTTCTCAGCGCACGTTCATTATATGTGCCTCTCACGTTCCATGTTCCTATTCTGCTTACTCTTCTCTTCGAGATTCGTTCTTTTTTGTACTTTCCCTCTTTTATTCTTTTTTCTTGTGTGTTAGTCGATTTTTCCAATTCATTCTCCTTGTTCATAGCCTCGTTTTCATCTTGGTTCTTCTCAGGAAATTCTATTAGTTTTTTGACGTACTTGTAAGGTTCATTGGGTAGATCACTTTGCAATGGTGGGACAGGTGGTGCCTCTACATTCATTTGTGTTGATTTCTGTACAATATCCAGTAATTCGTCAACTAAAGGATATAAGGTGGATTTAACATAGGAGCGGACCTGTCTTATTTCAGCAGTTATTGCCGTTGCACCATGGTGATTTATAAGAATTCTGCCGCTCTCCGACTGCAACAAAAAGATTTAGCAATAGGAATCGAGCATTTTCAATTTTGTACCTTTAGAATGCGTTGTATAAGCTTTAAGGCTACCTCTTGATGAGTGCACGGTTCCAATAGAAACCATTCGAACAACCTAGATAATATTTCACGGCTACGTGCAAGATCATTGTCATACACAAAGCCATGTTCTAGCTTCGATACTATGTTCAGCAACGCCCGTTCTCTAATTTCTAGTATTTTATGTCCTGCAAAATTTTATAAGTTTGAGGTTAGGTTATAGCATGCAGTTCTACAAAGCAATATAGTTAATGTCTAAATATGATTTTACCTAATTTTTGTATGTGTATTGAAGAAATAAATCGTTCTGCCATGCTAATTCCCAGTTTTCATGTATATTCTACGAGTTTGAAATCCAGGAATTTAAATTTCAGAACGTAAACACACCTGAAGGCCGTTGGAAAGCGCGGTAAATTTAAAATGCTTGTAACTTGCACTGCAGCGACTAACGCATTAAAAATGTTCTTAAGAGTTTATGTTTCCATAAAATGGCAGTCCAGGAAAACCAGTGACACATCATGAAGAGTTTGTACAAATCGTCAGGAGTAGTCACATCAAACCATTCAATATTGCGGATTCCTTCTGAAATAATCTACAACGCTTGCGACATAGTATGGCTGTAAAGCCTTATTTAAATGCTGCCATGCACAAAGCTGTTTTTACTTGTCAACCTGTAAAATAAAGAAGTCTTTGAAGCATTCTTGTTTGGTTCGGTTTCATACAACAAATTTTGCAGCTGCTAAAGACGACATTCGACAGCCAACAGATGACATGGAGACGATACCAGAGCTTATGTAAAATATTTTATTAACAATTAATTACAAAAATATTTATAAGCATAAATTTATATTCATTTAGTGGTACTTAAATAAATTAACAAGAGTAGTTGCTATTTTTACATAAAAGGATATAAAATTCTGTATATATGATATCGGCCATAACGCTGAGCATACTCGCATTTAAGGAAGCACTATATTTTCTACATGCATTTTACAATCTAACTACCGTTAGATACAATGTAGTCGAATTTTAACTAAAAAAAATAGATCATTTATAAATTACCTCAACTAAGGATGCTTTTATTAAAATATAGAATTACTGAAACAGTTCTAATTTAGATTTTTCAATTTTAACTGCCGTGGTACAAGCCTGTGAAAATAATCATACCTAACAGATTCAAAACTAAGCATCAATATACATTATGTTTAACTACAATTTAAAGGAAGTACAGTGCTACGTCAGCAATTTCAAAAATATTTCTAGAACTTTTAATTGAGGTAGCAGGTAGTAATTATTTTCACGCATCTGTAAAACAATCCTATCATCGTTTACTGTATTTAAGTATGTATTATACAATAATTGGCTACTTAAAATAAAGATTTGAGAATCTGAAGATATGAAAAAGTAATGTTAAAAGACCGGGTTTTTAATCGCAAAATGAAAGACAATCGTCATGCATTCAATGTACTTTTATATACAGATTTTAAAATTTGCCTATACAACTTTAATGCACAATTTAAATTGCAACACATCTTAAAAATTTACAATTTCAGCTTCAAATTTCACACAACCTTATAGCTGCAACATATAAGCTGGAAACAGCGTGAAAGAATGAATGGAATCTATTGAGTTGAAAAAGAGCAGATTTTAAAGTCTCAAGTATTATGTAAAAGTACAGCTTAAAATGCAAACTTCAAAAGGAGACATTTACAAATTACGATTACCACCCTAAGTTGTTTTTGCAATTTTTCCAGTTGATGTAATAGTAATAAATTAAGGCCACTTTACATTTACTGGTAAGTTTTACGATTTATCAAAAATTTTCATTGGCACTTGACTGTAAATTAGCCTCGATATGGACCTTATTAAAATCATCTACTTAATATCAAAACCTTCCATAATTAAGGCCTTGTAGTGACTCTTGCAATTTGAACAAATGACAAAAACAAAATATTCCAAAAAAAAATTTCAGATATTTTATTTCGTTATTGATGGTTTGTATACTAAGGCATATTTTTACATTCACCATATGTAAGGCCGATAATTTCCTTAATAAATTATTGTCTACCATATTTAAAAACTAGTTTCCAAGCTTGAAACTGCAGGGAATAATGAATAAAATGGCTTAGTCCCATCTCAAATTAAAAAAATCTAAAATAGGACTACTTTTTCATCTTTATAATGATGGTCACTAGAGTTAGAATGTCTTTCCAAATTGTGAAATCAATATAAAACAGCCAAAATCAATGATACACTAAAACACAAATAAAATACAACAGTAATATCCTTTATACAAATACTTAAAATCAAGAGATGCTACAAAAGTAAAAATATGATACAGTATTTACAATATTTACAAATTTCATTGGTAGGAAATCTAAATTTTATTAATCGAAGCCTCTGATCTGTATGAAAATAGATGCTTTTGTAGTTCCCTTTGCACAGGCTTACAATTTTCCTAAAGTATTATGCAAAAGCACCCACATAATTTCAAAATATCACAATTGTTTCTTACTGTATAAAACATTTATCCGTGACGTACAATGTAAAATGAGTTAGTATCAAAGGCTTACGAAACTGCCTCAAAAACAATTCTACAAAGCGTATATTAGGCAGTAATAATATCAGTTTCAAGGCACTTTTACAATATTTGTATATCTGAATGTACAGAAGATCACGAATCAATTCGATATTTACAACTGCAAGAGCAATTTGTTTGACAATAAAATTAAAAAGCTAAAAGCTGCGTATTAAAAATCTACTTAATGATCTTTGGAATACAATAAAAATAATACAACAAATTCACAATAGTTATCAAGTAATATCATTTTAAAATGTTGTACTCAAACAAGACCACGATGCGTCTCGCCTGGAAGAAATTTACGTTCTACATCCGACATTCACATACAATAAATTGATAAAACTCTTAATATAAAAAACATGGTCAAAATTAAATAATCTACTAAAATCGATCAGTCTTAAATACAAAATATTTAATATTTATACAAATTCCCATTACTTGTGTTACACACAGCCTAAACAAAACAAAACTATGTTACACGCCAACTTACTGCAGCATCAGTATTTCGAGATTCCGGTTTAATATAGTGTCCTTCACAGAATTGAACACAACTTTAATGTTTTCCGTGTCCACTGCGGTTGTATAGTGGTGATACAGAGCTTTCCTTGGTTCCCGTTTAACACTGGTGAACATGGCTAAAATAAATGCTTGCACATCTTGGATTGAGTGCGAGTTTCCAGCAAATTGTGGAAAGTACCAACGAATGTCCGTCTCGGGATTCGCCACTTTTTTTACCAACAAATCGTACTTATTTAGAAACAATATAATTGACACGCTACCAAACACTCTGTTGTTAATAATTGTGTCAAAAATATCTTTAGATTCTTCTAGGCGGTTAGTTTTGCGATCTTCTAGTAGAACTTGGTCGAATTCCGAGGACGACACAAGGAATAGTATCGATGTCACCGAATCAAAGCACTGAAACCACTTTTGCCGCTGGGACCGCTGACCGCCAACGTCTACGAAGAGGAATGGGACTTTGTTTATGGGAATGACGAATTCTGTAATGCCTTTAGTCGCTTTACGGCAATGCAAGATGTCTTGATGGGTGGGAATATAGTCTATCCTGCAGATTCTGTCTAGGTTGTTGAAGAAGTATTCAACCGAGTCGCTCTGAAATAAAAATATTATTAATATTTTAAAAATTAATATGTCCTCTAACAATTAAATATAATAAAAAGCTGAAGCTCTTTTAAAATGTATTAAGTCATAAATCTATTTGTCTGACAGATTCTTTGCTCAAATTAATAAAATATAATTCAATGTCGAATAATGTTTGAACAAAAACTGTAAGTACCATTCCAACAATTACATGACTTTTTAATTGAAATCCTTTTATTTAAGCTGCGACCAACAGTTACATGAAACCAATTACAGGTCACAGCATATGTGTATGTTGTATGCAGCATGTGTTTTGTGTGCTCAGGTTAATTCTATCCCAACGACGAATGGTGACCAGGCCCGATACCGATCCAATGGACTGTGGAAAAATCTCGCCTGCCCATGGATTCAAACTGAGGACTCGCTTATTGCAAGCCTGACGCTCTTGCCACTGCGCCACGCGGTACTACATGATCTAAGACTTCAAGAACATAAAGGCGATTGCAAATATAAACGCATTACAATATCAGCTGTAGTTGAGTCTACCTTTACAAATGAGCAGACCTTAACAATTTGAACACATCAACGTACTGGCCAGAGTACTTCACTACTTGCCACGGATGATATGTAAAACTATAGAAATGGAAAACCGTCCAAACTACATAAACAGAGAAGATAGTTTTTAACTTAGTAAAACATGGACTCCTGTTATTCTCGATCTAACTAAAGCACCACAATCACAGCTCTTCAGCTGGCCAAGTAATTAACATTGCGTTGTTTCACATGGTTTGGCACACAGATCTTTAAATACCTTCACACCTTAACGATTTCAAATTGGAATTAAACAATTTCAAAGTAAAAATAAACAATTTCAAATAGGTACTAAACAAATTCAATTTGGGAATTAACAATTTCTAATTGGGATAATCAATTTCAAATTGAGAATAAACAAAAACAAGTTGACATTAAACACTTTCAATTTGAGAAATTCTGAATAACGAAATATTATTTTAATATAACTTAACTAGCAACCAGTGAGACAAATGTCTCATTTAATAACTTTTTTCTCTATCTCTTACGGTTTGGCTGCTGAAACAGCGTCCCGGACAGACAAGTCTATTAGATAAAGGATACATGAAACTTTTACAAAACATTAAACACATAAACTATACTCCATTTACTAGACATCTGCACTGTCAAACTGAGAGCATGTTGGCACCCTGCTATTTTTCACCAAGTGATTTATGTATTGGTGCCCCTAGCAAATTTAGAACTGTCAAGAGGTGTCAAATATTTCAAAGTGAAATGGAAATAATTCACTGCCATCATAAACTATTTTAATAATGGAAGAAGCGGGTAAGTGAAACTTGAAAAAGGGAAAGAGAATTCTCTTAACTTACACCCGGCCTTTTAAATAACGATTTGTATAAACTAGCTGCAAAAATGTGTATGGTACGTTCTTACAATCTATTTTTCTGCCAATACAGTACTTGTTTTAATAATTGAACCGATAAGCGGAACTCAAGTTTTGAAAAAGGAGAACCTTTGCTACATTCAAATAAAGGAGGAGGGCAAAAGAATACCTGTGACGACAAATATTATTTATATTTATTAAAAAGGGAGCTTTCGCGTAAGATATACGCTTATCATGAATCGAATGAGCATTTTACTACTGGCGATTTACTACACTATGCCTAAACTGAATTAGAATCCACTAGTGCTTAAACTATTTGATTTATATTCATTATTTACAAGTTTTCCAAGATTCTATTCAATTTTTATTATTAATTATTTAGTATGTTATATCCTAACCATCAATAGTTATTTATTGTTCTAATTAGTACACAAGATACCTGTAAATCATAAATACGTACATCAAATTGCAATATTATAGTAGGCGTCCGCTAATGTCGCAGACTTGGTGCTATGACTCATGAGATAACTGAGGTGTCCGCTTTTGTCATGATTTAAGTATACGCGTCCGCCTTTGACGCTTCCACTCCTGACGCGACACCATAATATATTATATTAATTTAGTGTGCTACTAATTTAATACATTAAAACTTATTATTACCCTTCAGTTCACCCATTATCAACACGCTGCTTCAATCGTAATTTAAAGAATTCATTTCATTCATTCTAACAAATTTTAAAAACAATAAACAATTATATTATTTTATGTCAACCTTTGTGCGTTTTCAATTCATTTGTTTTATTATTTCTTAGTACGATTGCAACTTCAAATATCTTTTACGTAAAACATGATTTGTTTTGATCTTCTGAAGTTTCTATTTTTGTTAGCCTATTTGTTTTATTATAAAGGAATAAATAAAGTAATAGTTAATATTAACTGATGCTGTCTGTTAAAAAAATATTTAAAATAAAAGTTTAAAGACACTCATACATAGTTAATTGATTTTTGTATGTTTTGCTACCAGATTCCAATACAATAATTATAGTATCTATACGTATAACTAGTTAAATCTCGAGGTTGAAATTTACAGGCTTATTTATTATGCATTCATATGTAATATTAATGGCTGCAGCAATGCAACTCCCTAACATAAAAAACTGCATGAAATTATGTTTTAATCTAATGTAATCAGTTTAAAATCAAACAAATTAGTGTACAATATGTACATAGTCTAAATTAGTAAATGCCGATAATTTTAAATGCTGAAACTTGCTACAGCTGCGTAATAGTATTTTAAAAAATATTCTCAGGTGGAAAGGGGAAATTATATATTGTGTCAGCATTTCTTTAATTTTAAATTATATTACTAACAATTGAAAAATTTAGAACAGTAATGCTGGTTAAAGACAAGTCAATAATTAAGTAATAATTAAAAAGGACGAAAAAGGGAACTGTTAAAAGTACTTCAAAGCATATTTTTAATTTTCCAAACTTAACAAACAAAATCAAATTACAGCGAAAGAAAATATGAAAATACGTTACTAACTTTATGTACCATTATACAGTTGTCGCCAATAAAAACGGGTTCACCAAAATAGATCATAGTGACAATTAGGGATGTCGGCGGGTACCCGGGTAATAGTCAACCCGGATATATTTTTAGGACCCAATACCCGACCAGTAAATTATGTAATTTTCAGAAAGTCAGTCTTTTTCGAGATGATAAAAACTTAAAAACAATAGAAATAATCTCTAGAAAAACATAACCATGCAGTAATAACGAGAATCACCCCATCCATACCACATAATGTTGTTTCTTGTTTCATATAAGGCAATCAATCCGCTTCACGAAAGTATTCAACCCGTCAATAGTACCATTAAATCGCGTCAGTATGGGATGAAGTAACATAAACATATTTACGAATAACAGACGACTTGCAGTTTGAATTGGTGAGTAGGTACTATTTCAATTTAGTTCAGTTATAACACGCAGCGAGGATTCCTCTACCGAGGATGGAAAAAGAAAGAGAATGGAACAAGAGGAGAGCTTTACTAGGAGTAAAAAAACAGCTAGAACCCCGGAAAAGAGTAACAAAAGTGGAAAAACTGCAACTGATACAGGAAATGATGAAATAAAAGCCATGCTAAAAGAAATTATGTAGGACGTCAAGCAACTCAATCAGGATCAGAGAGATCATCAGAAAACTATGCAAAAGATGGGAGAAGAAATAAGAAGTTTGAAAAAAGAGCAACAAGCTTATCGTGAGGAAGTGCGAGCGCTGAAGTCGGAGAATGTTGATCTAAAAAAGGAAATGCAAGATATGAATAAGAAAATCGATCATTATGAAGTAATGGAAAGAAATTATGAGAGGATGGAACGCGAAAAGCGAAAGAAAAACCTTATGATAACGGGGCTAGATACTATTGCAAAAGGTGGAGAGGAATTAAGAGCAGAAATGGAAACTTTTTTAGCAGAAAAACTCCAACTGAAAACGAAAATCGAATCAGCCGCTAAAATCGGAACAAAACACTATCTAGTCAAAATGAATAGTATGGAGGAAAAAATAGCAGTACTCAAGAAAAAAAGCTCTTTGAAAAATATAAGTGATCAATTTAACACATATATAAACAGCGATCTGACACCAAAAGAGAGGGATATTCAAGGCAAAATCAAAAAGTTAGCGGAGGGAGAACGAATGGCAGGAAAATCGGTAAAAATAGGCTACCAAAAAGTGATAACTAACGGGCAAATTTGGAAATGGAGTGAGGAGGATAAATTAGTGATGTATAACACCAACACCCTAATAAACAACATGAATGCTGCAAAAAACTACTAGCGACTACAGTTATAGGACGGCCTTTATGTAAGACAGACATAGCTACGGATAAGGTAATGATAATGGAAACAGAAGCAAAGAGTAAACGAGAGCCTAACAATAGTGATGCAATGAGTTACATATTTCTAGGAATCTGGAATGTAAGAGGTACTTAGGAAGGTGCTTTAAAAAATTTAACAATGGAACTGAATAAGTACAAAATAGACATTATGGCACTCCAGGAAACAAAACAAGGATCCAACATAATTGATATGGGAGACTACATATTTTTCAACAGTGGCAGTGATAATAGGATTTTAGGTACAGGATTTTTGTTAAATAAAAGGTTGAAAGAAGCAATTATTGCAACCAAAAACGGACAGATTATGTTGCATCAGAATAAGAGGCAGGTACAGAAAAATAACCATAATAAATGCACATGCACCATCAGACACAAAGGATGATGAAATAAAAAATAAATACTATGAGGAACTGGAACATTTTTATAGGAGCATACCAAATTATGATATAAAAATAGTGGTTGGAGATTTTAATGCAAAGCTGGGAAAAGAAAACAATTACAAACCAGTCATAGGTAATTTCAGTATTCACCAACAAAGCACTGATACGGAAAAAGATTAATTGAATTTGCAACCGAGAGAAACATGAAAATAATGAGTACCTACTTCCAACATAAATGTATACATCTTGGTACCTGGACGGCGCCTGATAGGAAAACTATAAATCAGATAAACCACCTCTTAACTGAAAGCAAGCATGCAAGACTTATCGAAAATGTACGAAGCTATAGGGGAGCCGATGAAGATAGCGACCATTTTATGATACGTGCGAAATTCAAACAAGAAAAACGCAGCTCATTAAGAAACATCAACAAAAGAATAGTTAAGTATGATAAGGAAAAGCTTGCACTAGACAAAATTAATCAAGAGTATAGAAATACAATAGAGAACGCAATAGCCAGCACAGTAAAAGATTGCGACAGTATAGATAAGCAGTGGGAAGATATTGAAAGACTCATTATAGATTCAGCCAAAACCATACAACAGAAAGGGAAAAAAGAGGCACACAATGACTGGTTCGATGATGAATGTAAGAGTATGTTAAGAAGAAGAAATGCAGCAAGAATGAGGATTATCACAGGCAATGTGGATACAAAAACAAAAAACTACAAAGAAGTAAGGAAAGAAGCAAAAACACTATTTAGGAAGAAGAAACGAAAACGCATAGAAGAGAAAGTAGGTAGAATCGAAAATAGTTTTGCCGAAAAATAAGAAATTTTTATAAAGAAGTCGAGCAACAGAAGAAAGGATACCGGCCAAAATTACTCTATTGCAGAAATAAGAAAGGAGAATTAGTAAGAGGAAAGCAAGAAGTCTTAAACAGGTGGTCCAATATTTTGAAGAAGTGCTGACGGGAATCGAAACAGGAACAACTGAAACCATACCAGAAAGAGAAATAATGGAAGATTTGGAACAAGAAATAAATGAACCAAGTTTAGAAGAAGTCAAAAGCATCATAAAACAACAAAAGAACGATAAGAGTGCGGGTGAAAATGGTATTATAATAGAGCTAATTAAGCAAGGAGGTGACAAATTACAAGCACAGGTGCACCAGATTATCTTAAAAGGGTGGCAGGAAGAAAAAATACTAGAAAAATGGTTGGAAGCAGTTTTAGTCCCCGTACATAAAAAAGGTGATGCAACTATCTGTGAGAACTACAGGGGCATTGCGCTTTTGGATGTAGTATACAAAATTATGGCAAATTGTATAAAGACCAGAATAAATGATTATGCAGAACACGTCCTAGGTGATTATCAATGCGGGTTCAGGCAGAACAGGGCCGTAAATGATCACATTTTTACCATCAAGCAAATACTTGCGAACACCTATGATTATAACCTGGATGTACACATAATTTTTATAGATTTCAAAATGGCATATGATACGGTATGCAGAGAAAGAATGTATAAAGATATGTGTGAACTTGGAATGCCGACAAAATTATTGAGATTAATCAAAATGACTTTAGAAGGCTCAAAAAGTAAAGTCATAATAAACGGAGACATCTCAAAAGGATTTACGGTCAAGCGAGGATTAAGACAAGGTGATCCAATATTGTTAACAGTTTTTAATTTAATTTTAGAAAAGACAATTCGGGAAAGTGAAATACATACGCAAGGCACGATCCTACAACACCGGCATCAATGTCTGGCATATGCCGATGATGTAGCGATAATCGCAAGAACTAAATATGAGTTGAGAGAAGTAGTGCAGCGGTTAGAAAAAGTTGCAAGAGGAAAAGGATTACAGATCAATGAAAGCAAGTCTAAGTACATGTTAATCAGAAGAGGAAGATCATCACAAGAGGGTGACTTAACTATAACTAGTATAAAAGACGGGAAAAAATATATATTTGAAAAAGTGGAAGAATTTACTTACCCAGGGGTGGTATTAGCTAGCAATAGTGATGAAAGTGTAGACATTGAAGGAAGATTAAACTAAGGTAACAAAAGTGCGGGAGCCCTTTTAAACATACTCAAGTCAAAAGATGTGTCTATAAAAGCAAAAGTGCGGGTATATCAAACAGTTATTAAACCAGTGGTGCTATACGGATGTGAAATGTGGATTTTAAATAAAAGTGCAGTAAATAAATTAGAAATATGGGAGAGAAAAATACTTAGGCGAATTTACGGAGGAAAAAAAGTAAAAGAAAAATGGGAGAGAAGACCAAATAGGGAAATAATGGAACTCTACGGTCAACCAAGTATCAGAGCAACAGTACGAATCCGCTGGTTGGGACATGTATACAGGCTTCCGGAATCCCGAGCAACAAAGAAGATGCTGAAAGGTGGAATTGAAGGAAGGAGAAGAAGGGGCAGACCAAAAAGCAAGTGGTTAGATAGTGTACAGAAAGACCTGGCGGAACTAAGCATCACAAACTGGGAACAAGCAGCGACTGATAGGAAGAAGTGGCCTGTTGAGCTGATATATATAAATATATAACACGCGGCGTAAAAGAAAGAAATTATAGCTACCTCAGATGTTCACTAACATATTTGTTATATATTTCAGGTACCCGGCAGTACCCGGGTACTGCTTTCGGGTACCCAGGTTTGAGTTTAGACCGGGTACCACATCCCTAGTGACAATATTTTAATATTTTGGTATTGCTTAAACGGTTCTCATGCTCTTAAATTACAGTTACCTGTAATTTTAAAACTGTCATGCAAATTACAAATCAAAAACGATAAGGTTAGAATATAAATAATTAAATTTAAGAGGATGTATAACAATAAAAATTAAATTAGTATTTTGTAATGTCGACGCTGTGTGCAATTGCAGCTTTTGCTCTATCTGTCGTGGAAGTTAACAAATTTCTGATTTATTCAGGAGATAAATTGTATTTTTTGTTACATTAAAGTGAGTGGCAATTGTTTATGTTTATGTTTAGTGATAGCGAAAAATGTGACAGCTAATTTAAATGAAAAGGTTGTTACGGAATTGTTTTTAAAAATTGAATTTACATTGGGAGAAAGTAGATGTACCTTTTTTTTTGGCGACAACCATACATTAAAAATCATTATACAGGGTGTTACAGAAATAGGTGCTTTAATTACAACTGGTTATAGAACTGGGAAAAATGCAGTATCGTGGACCACTCTAAAACACTTTGAAATTGTTCACGTAGTTCTCTTTGTAACAGCAGCAGCAGCAATTTGAACTACCATTCTTGGAGCTAGTAATATAGGTGGGTACTAAGTACACACAAATCTTAAACTGCAGCTAACCTAAAATGATCGCTCCTGTGCATGAGGCAGAGGTGGTCTACAATACTTCATTTTAGCCATAGAACTCACCAAATGTTTTGAAAAACGTCTCTATGTCCAAACAATAGCTGTACGCCACCGAGTAGCTTTTATTGATGTACCTACTTGGCCGTAAACATTAATATAATATGTAACAAAATCTTTGGCTCCTTCTGACTATTATTCGACAGGTTTTTCTTGACAGAACCAAACGTTTCTAATAAGCATTTCGTATAGAATTAGAAATAATGAAGGATACGAATAACTCGTCAAATTTTGGAGGCAAAAATATGGTTAAAAAATATGTTTGCGATGGTAAATAAAAGTTGTTTTGTTTAATGAAATCTGTAAGTGGTTAAATTAAAGCACCTATTTCTATAACACCCTGTATAGACAACCCGAGACAATCATTTCTTTTTAGCCAAGTTTGATACTATATTATGTTCACTATGGTGTGAAAACAAGTATCTGCTTAGAAAAATGAAATACTTCAGCATTTGTGGTTTTGTTAAATTTTCTGTTAAAATTAGAGACATTTTGATTTCAATGTAGACATTTTTATTATTATCATTTGGCGTAAATGTTTATCACAAATAATTAAATAATGCCGCTATATTGCTTTAGCGGCTACTGAAGATAGTGTTACTCCGCACACGTCAAAAGATGAGATTTTTCTTACATTAGCTTCCACTTTGACAAATTATTATTATTAATATTAAGGTTATATGCCTGCACACGCTGAGGAACTGTAATTTGGGAGGTGCGTACAGAAATCTTAAATTTTACATGCTTTCTTAATCAGTCGCTCCTCTTTTACATGCTTAACGAATATTATTATTTACATTTTCTATTTTATCTAAATGCATGTGGTAGTAAACAAGATAGCACACAAAATATAACTTGCAATATTTGCATTAGAGCACACCGATTAGTTAAGCAGATTCAACCCACATGGGCATGATAAATGGGAATTATACCGCTCTGCCCCTTGTTGATTGTTTTGTGATTCATACTCTAATTTCTCTGATATTTTGAAAAAGAAGTGCATTTTTTATTGTCTACATCATGACTTTTTTTTTAAATTTAATTTTGATTTTTTAATTTAAGCTGCTGATTAGAAATATCAATAAGTATGTATGTCAATTATTAAATAAAATTTTGCACATTTTGCAAAAATAAATTGGATAGGTATTGTAAATAGCGTTAAAAAACTTGCAATAAAAATTATTTAATTCTTTTTAAAGTAAACTCGGTAGGTGCATGGAAAATACATATTTTTGCATGTGCACACATTGCTTTATGTAATGCTCCATTAATTTGAAATGAATATTAGAAATTTTGTAACCGTTCTTAAGGCCCTGAACACATGGGGATTCCGTATGCAAGATACAGAATTGCGGTCTATTCAGACGCGGCCTTCAGTCACTTGCAGTGCCGTGCTGTTATGGACCTAGGATTGCTGTTCTTTGTTTCTGTCGATTTAGTCTGGATGTGCTGAATGCCGTGTGAACAGCTCCATTTGAACGCATACAGAATCCTCGTGCGTCCAAGGCCTGGACGCGTATATTTTTGCAAGCCGGAACACGCGATTAATCATAGGCGTAGCAGATTTTTTTTCAACTTATATTTAAATCGAATAATCAGTGTGTTCGTTACTACAGAACGATCATGGGGCGTACATTATTTGACAATTAAAATTTTATTAGTTTAGTAGAGCCGAATCCCCGTCTTCGAATACAGCACATCCAGATTAATTCGACAGAAACAAAGAACAGCAATGTTAGGTCGTATAACAGCATGACACTGGACTGTTCTCGCCAGTGACTGAAGGCTGCGTCTTAGATACAGTCTGAACAGACCGCGATTCTGTATCCCGCATACAGAATCCACGTGTGTCCAGGGCCTAACTCTAACAGAATACTTCAGGACGTTTATATTTTACATTAAAATATAGTAGTCTCTTCGTCTCCTTTCCTGTATCATAAATATTCTCGTAACATCATAATGCTCTACCCTATACAATTACGTTTTACAAAAGTAAAGGAAATACCATTTTTAGTATATATTTAGAAAATTGTCCTATGCAAAAAAGTAATTTAGTAAGTTGTACAGCAAAAGAAGTTTTGCTTGAATTACTTACTACGTAAAAGTATAAATTAACGTGCAATGCCAATTTAATTTTGGTCATGTTGCTGCCAATTTAACACTGCAGATCTGGCAATGTTAATGTACTTATTATAATTGTATAGTTAACTTTGTTCGATGTACATGTACTCGCGAACATTCCTAAAGGAACCTGTCACAGTGCCAATAACCCCAAATCAGCTGTTTCCACGAAAACCCAATTATTCAACATTTGTAACATGCTGAAGAAGTTTGGTAGCACTTCATTAGAATTACAATAGTGATAATCAAAATATGAATCATCAACAAAATTAGTTACAAGTTGCACAAGCACCTAATTATAGGTTATTAACCAATCTACCAACCAGCTGAAACTCCCGTCTTCGATCAAATGCCCTACGTATCCCTGCATCCTTCCACAGCTTCGCAACAAGGGGTGCGTACTGCATGAACAGCCTGGCATCGAGGACCATCGAGTTGTTGTACTCCAGCAGTTTCCTGCCAGTGTCGTTGTTATTGTTTTCTTCCCAGGCGATGCCCAGCTTGTCACGGGCGTCCACCAGCACCTTCATGCCCCTGATCACGTTCTGGTAGATGTCCTGCTGGTACTCCTTCACTAGCTCATATTCAAACTTAATCCCGTGGATAATTCTCATCTGCTTGAGAAAAGTCGACTTCCCACTCTCCCCAGCGCCCAGCAAAAGGAGCTTCACCTGGCGTTTGAAGGCCTGCTTGTCCTTCTCCAGCATCTTGTCGATCTCTTGGCTCTTGTACCTTTGCTCTAGCTCTTCTGGACTAAACCTAAATCTTAAACAACACGGACAAGACCACATCTTCGGCAAACCTCACAAAACTGCATCATCTCCTGCTAAACTGTTTCCCTGGGGCGCATGCGCGCGCCTGCATGGCGTCAGGCGCTTTTTGCAAATACTTTTCGCTGCATTTTTCATTCATTATCTACCTACCACTCCCTTCTATCTGCATTAAATATTTTTAATACCTACATACGTGTTTGTGAACATTCCAATATAATTACTAGTAACGATAATTTACGTTTTGCAATACTCGGAATCAAGTGTTTTACTGCCGATAATAATCTCATTTAAATAATTTATAATTCTTTTTATTTGAATTGATTTAAGTCCCACGTAACCATATCATACGTATAGTAAAATACAGGACCAGTTTTTTCATTGCGCACATGAGGTTTTCAAAAACACTAGGTATAGCACACAGAGACATGGTTAAATGGGAAAATAAGTGAACACTAGGTACTGTTTTTCTTTGGCTTATACTTTACTAATATTTTTCATTTTCTTTAACTTTGTTTAATTTCTTCATTTTTTTTACTTCCTTTTACGATAAAGGAAGTATTGGATTCACCCCAAAAATTCGAAATAGATTTTTCAACAGATCTTCACGTTTTAGAGTCCCCTGAACCCAAAAAACGTATTTTTTTTTCATTGGTCTGTCTGTCTGTGTGTCTGTCTGTCTGTCTGTGAACAGAGTATCTCAAAAACGAAAAGAGGTATGGCGTTTAAACTTCATATGTAAGTTTTGTGTATCATGTAGATAAGACAGCAAGCTTTTGAAGAAAATCGCATAACCGGAAGTAGGTGTTTACTCTTGTGATTTTTCAGTTTTTTCGATTTTTTCAAAAACGGCTCTAACGATTTTTAGTAAACTTTACATTTTTATTACATTTTTAATGTGTATTGATGTGGTGATTTTCAGTAATAATGTATTAAGGGCAAATGCTTTTGCCGGTAAAAATGTTTTACGAAAGTATTTTGTTTTGGCAATGTCACAAGACAAACTAACTTGATCAAATTCCCGAGCCGAAGGCGAGGGAATTTGTCAAAGTTAGTTTGTCGAGGGGCATTGCCAAAAAAACAACAAATCGTGAGTAAAACATTTTCCGAGCAAAATCATGAGCCCGAAATACATTTTGTGGACTATTTCCCAAATATCGGTTCATTTTGACATTTATACTGATGCGCAATGACAGTTTAAATGACGTTTCTTAAATACCACCTTGATTAAAGCAACATATTTGGTGGTTGCCGTGGATGCAAGTGGCAAAAGAAACTGACAAAATCCCAAGGGAAAATTTCGATTTTTTGCCACTACAAAAACACACGATTGGTTGAATTTTGAAAAAGCATGGATTTTCATTGGATAATAAGAGATGTGGGAAATAGTCCAGTTGAATACTTCTAAAATGGGTTTCTTTTGTTTTTTTTATATTTTTTTATTAACTCTTATTTTAAATAGAACACCCGATATATTATTACATTTTTCAATTCAGCTTAAAATTCTAGAGAAAATTTGTCTCTTGAACTACAGTCGCGGCCATAAAAACCGGGACAGTTTTTTTTACCTAATTTTCAAAATGCGAAAAGAAGTGCTGACACTGACAACTCTAATTAATAAATGTCATCAAAAGTCATTATTCAGATCTGAACAATAAATTTTGAAGACATTTAATAATTAGAATTGTCAGTGTCAGCACTTTTTTTTGCATTTTGAAAATTAGGTCAAAAAAACTGTCCCGGTTTTTTTGGTCGCGACTGTAACACTCTATTTTGTAGCGTTTTTGTAAATTTTGTAATTTTTGAAAATTTTTGACAAATGCTTAAAAATGTAAAATCAAATTTTTGGCTAATTATAAGATCACTGTAAAAGGAAGTTGTGTGCGTGTATGACAACGGATTTTTTTTACTTCCTTTTACGGTAAAGGAAAAAACCCAAAGAATTCGAAGTTGAATTTTCAACAAATCTTCACGTTTTAGAGTCCCCTGATCCCAAAAAAACATTTTTTTTATTGGTCTGTCTGTCTGTGTATCTGCTGTCTGTCTTTCTGTCTGTGTGTCTGTTTGTCGGTGAACAGAATATCTCAAAAACGAAAAGAGGTGTGGCGTTAAAACTTCATATATAAGTTTTGTGTACTATGTAGATGCGACAGCAAACTTTTTAAGAAAATCGCATAACCGGAAGTAGGTGTTTACTCTTGTGATTTTTCAGTTTTCTTCGATTTTTTCAAAAACGGCTCCAACATTTTTTTCAAACTTTTCATTTTTATTACATTTTTTATGTGTATTGATGTGAGATAGGTAATTTTTCAGTTGAATACTTCTAAAGTGGGTTTCCTTTGTTTTTTTTCTATATTTTTTCTCAACTCCTATTTTACATAGAACACCCGGCATATTATTGCAATTTTGAATTCAGCTTAAAATTATAGAGAAAATTTGTCTCTTCAACTAACGCCCTATTTTGTACCATTTTTGTAGAATTTGTAATTTTTGATAATTTTTACAAATGCTTAAAAATTAAAAATGAAATTTTTGACTAATTATAAGATCACTGTAAAAGAAAGTTGTGTGAGTGTATCACACCAGATTTTTCAAGTCAGAAACAAAGCAAAGAGAAAAGAATTAGATTATTTAATACACAGTAAGACTAAGTACCAGTAAGACTATTGATATGTAATAAATAAATTATATAAATTTAACTTTATTTAAAAAAGCAAAGCTTAAAGTAGGTAATAAGACAAAATATTTAGAAGACAATTATATTTCGAGTTGGTGGTATCAGTAGTAAAACATATTCCCAGTTTTTATTACTTAGGTCAGGGCTGTCCAACATGTGGCCAGGATATTTTTGCGGCCCGCGGATCGAATTCCCCCTTGAGTCCACCAGTCCTGATCCTGTCCTCTCCTTTTCTACCTAGGCCTTCCGGTCTGACACGCTGAAATGTCTAACGGAGTATGCCTCCAACCCTTACCAGACCAGGCTTCAAGGGAGATGACGTGTTGTACTGTCAGCCCGAGAAGTTCAAATTTTCCGCAAAAGGAAGATCGCTAGATTCGATTTTACCTTGATTGTTGAACTTTCTTGGGAAATCGAATCCCTGAAGATTTACCCCTGTCTTAATACGCTGTACTGTCTTGGAGGGCTAACTGCTTAAAAGCCATTTCCGACCGCCTAATTTTTAAACGCAAATCCCAGCGCCCCGAGAGGTGAAATACTCCTCATAACCTCATTTTACTAATAATTTCACCTGTAACCTGTAGGAATCTCAGCCTCTACACCGCTTCTGAGCGGCTAGAGTCCTGTAGAAGCCCTTCAGAAACTCACCTGCAGGGCTCCTTTTTGGCCATTAAAAGGCGAATTCCTGGACTTCGACATTCGATTCCGCAGCCCGCAAATTCCCTACCGGGGGAATGTCAACATCATTTTCCGGCTGAAGGCGAATAAATTCGATCTGCAGGATTTGACACCGCGTTCGCTCCAAGAACGACGCCTAGCCATCATAAGATACCAGCAACCTCTGCGTCAGGTTTTAGGCACTAACGCCCGCCCCAGGTAACCCTTAAAATCGCTATATTCACTAGAAAATTACAGCTTAAAATCACTGCTGAGTGGAAGGTCAAGTTTGCAGAAACAAAAGACCTACTCAGCCCATTTTCCGAATAATCGGCGTGCGTACCGGCGGACTACCAATAGGGACCCGAAACACTCGCCGGTGCATTGGGTTGCAGCTCGACCAACGAAACCTGACACCGTTCCAGAAGAACATGTTAATTTTAAATAATGTACAACTCAGAGTTATTTTTAATTAAATTAGCTAAAAACATTATATTTGTTTTGGTAATTATCTGGTGTTTTACCTAATCGAATATACCGATGGGGCCACAATTATATATAACAGCAATAAGATAACATGAACAAGAAGATAACACGTATTGCTTGAGTAAGAAAGAGAGAAACATAGTAGCAAATATTCGAAAAGGCTTGACGCTTAATTTAATTTTGACATTTGTCAACTAAACATGCCTACTAAAATATTTTTTTCGTATGGCCATCTCTTTCTTACTCAAGAAATCTATTTTGTTATTCATGTTATCTCATTGCTGTTATATATAATTATGGCCCCATCCGTATATTAGAGTGAACGTATTTCTCCGATTTGAGCTTAACCCTAGGGGTAAATCTTTGACGCCCTTAGTAAGGGGGTGAAACGTAACATCTCTATACGTAAATTTACATTAATTGATGTAATTCTTTTGTTTTGTCGGGATCTCAAGAACGGAAAAGTATTAACCTAAAATGAATATGAATTTGTTTAGAATCACTTCTAGAACATATGGTGTAAGTTTATCGGTTACCTCAGGGAACACCCTGTATATCTCTTTTATGTTTCAATGCTTTTTGCAATGTAACCTAAGCTTCTCGAATAAATAAAAATTAGTATTGAAATATACACGTTTTATATTTATTACAAATCACTCACAAAGTCGCATACGACACATTTTATGATGCGGCCCTCATAACCTTCAAATTTTTTACAGTGGCCCTTGGGCCCCTTGAAGTTGGACAGCCCTGACTTAGATGATAGAAATTTGGTAGTACATATTGCCCTCACTTTTTTTGCATACGCATGCAGAAGCTCCAATATTT
Organism: Agriotes lineatus; assembly: GCA_940337035.1. Lineage (NCBI taxonomy): Eukaryota > Metazoa > Arthropoda > Insecta > Coleoptera > Elateridae > Agriotes > Agriotes lineatus. The sequence goes on from CALNHX010001491.1 coordinate 99,034, forward strand.
TATTAAATATGCAATCTTAAAGTCCGACCATAATGATCAGATAAGTACGTTTTTATAACTTTATGCCTACTGCAAAAATCGAAATTGCTGAAGAAAGACTTCTGGAACTTACTGTAACCGTAGACACATCTTGAACGTGGTGGAACAGGGCATAGGACACACATAAATTCATTAACTCACTAGATGACTTTCTGTTTAAAAAAAAATACATCATAATCGCTACAAACAATTATTCTTTCCTAGCGAGATATCGCCTAGTCTAACATACAGGTGAAGGAGTAATCGAAACATTCATGTCATGAGAGGATGCCCGGTAAGAAAACATTAGTGGTAACAATTTAAAATTCGCTTTTCTTTTAACAGGTTCAGTTTTAGTTTCGGTAAAGTTTAGAAAACAATCTGTAAAGGGCTTTACTTAGAACTTTTTTCACAAGTGGCCTGGGGGTAAAAATATCTTAACGTTCCTAAAAATGCTGATACAATAAAAGAAAACGCTTAGCAATGCAAATTATATAAATTTTCAATTTAAAACAAAAACTGAGCCGCAGCGCCTGCGAATGCCATTTAAACGTTCGCAATATTCCGAAAGGCCATGGAGCACCTCTCACACCATTGCATAGCGGCTGGCTTAAATAGAATGCATTTATCGTTAATCCTTTTTTTCTCATCTACAACAATTATCCTGTATCTGTTGGGTCCTATTTTCGCGAAGGGTAAGGCCTGAGCTACATGCAAATTATTACTTTTGCCTATTTCTCAGTTAAAGCAAAAATAAACAAAATTTTATTTTTTTAAGATGCTCACCTTGTATATATTTGTCCGAAATTTTTTCTGTTTCAAACAAGGTAAACATACAGTGTGTCCAAGATAAGGAGGGCCGGTATGGGGATTTCGTTAATAGTAAGAGATACAAATTTGATTAAATGGGAAAAAAGTTGCTTAATTAAAGGACTAACTAAATGGCCCCTAGAATGCTTTTATATAATTTTTCGTTTTTGAGTTACATTTAAAAAAAATCGGATTTTGTATTCTATTTTTTCTGGAGTACAACCTTCTTATAGCAACATTTTATGGACTTAAAGATTACGTCATTAATTTTTTATCTGACGATTGGTCTTCGAACAACTATCATCAACTTCATATTTTTATTTTCTGATGTCTAATTTTAGAAGCTTTTTTTATTCTGAATTCAACAATGTACCACACATTATGGTTTAATTATGTTTCGAGTATTTTTTGACCATATTCAAAAAATTTTTGAACACGGACTTACGTCTTACAGCATTTCATACGTTTTTCAGTTTTTGTAATTTAAAGAAAGAAGTAATGAGCCGCACTGTATGTTAATCCTTGATAATCGGGTATGGTCGTGGATACAAATAATTTTTAATAGGAAGTAATTAAATTATTGATTATTTTTCTTAGAAAATTAGAAATTAAAACATCCAGTGTGGCTTATTATTATTTTCTTTAAATTACAAAGCTTAAACAATCTTTTTATTCTGAATTTAACAATGTACCACCCATTATGGTTTAATTATGTTTTAAGTTTTTTGGTCACCATCAAGACATTTTTGGCTACTGACCTGTGTCGTAGAACATTTCATACGTTGTTTCCGCTTTGTAATTAAAAAAAAGTAATGATCCACATTGTATGTTTTTTAATTCTAATTTTAATTATTGCTTATATATTTAAAAAATCATCAATAAATCAATTAATTACTATTGAAAATAGACCATATGTCATTATTAAGGATTAAAAACTGCAGTGTTTCTCATTACTTCTTTTTTTATATTACAAAAGCTGAAACAATGTATTAATTCCTTTAGGATACAGATCCGTAATAAAAAATTTTTTGATGATAAAAAAACTCGAAATGCTATTAAACCAATTTTCTCTTTAAGTTCATCAATAAGTTCATTCTTTAGCTGAATTGCATGTTACAGTGAATTATTTTTGGTATTTTGAACATATACAAGGTGATTCATAAGTATGGTCGTTAAATTTAAGGGTGGTTAGAGAACATCAAGCAGAACAACTTTTCGTAATAAACTATACGTCAAAAATTAATAATAATCCCACAAAAAATCAAACATTTACTTGCTTAAACTAATTTACGGTCAACAAAGTTTGCACCAATGGCTGTGATAAGACGTGAGTAAAATGCAAGAGCTAAAAAACAGTTTTCTGTAACTTTGACCTAATATAATGACATTTTTTGTTGTCTTCAACGTCAAAATGATGCATATATTCGCGCTAGTTGCAATATGAGACTTTATACTGACACTAGTGCTAATATGAAAATTTATAACAACCTTGTACATTTAAGTAATTTATTTATTATAAAAATTAATACACTCAAAATTACAGAAAATCTTGTAAGATGCAACACGTTGTGTTCGCTAGCGGTCGTAGAGCAAACTTTACGTCTAGTGTGAAAAACACTTTCATTTTGCAACTTGACACATAATAGTAATTTACGATACAAGTTCGTAAAGCTACTCTTTAGGCACGAGTGGGGTAGAGTTAAAACGCGAGTGAGCGAACGTTTTAAGCCCCGCGAGTGACTAAAGATGCTTTACGCATGTGTAATGTGTATCGTACAATATTTTATGTACGATAGAATCTAGAAAACACGGTAAATATATAAAAAAATTAAATTAGGATTACCAGCAACCGGTCGTAATTTTGCGTGTTTTAAACATTTTAAAACACGTTGGTACTGACAACGTGCTGAATGAAATCTTTTCAATACGTTACTACTGACGACGTAAACTAATGAAAACATGTTATTAAACAGTCGTTTTACAAACTTAAAACTGCCAACTAAAAGGCAATTTTACACAATGTCGTAGATAAATAGCTATTTTGATAATTTCAATCACATTTGCAGCATTAAATTAATGTAATTTTACTGATTAAGTCAGTGGTTCTCAATAGTTTGCACTAGCCCTGACACAATATTTTTTTTTCAGTAAGCGAATAATTTTCAGTGCACTTATACTAATTTAATTACGATTATGGTTATAAATCACCCGTTAGTAATTGCTCATTATATATTATAGTTTCTCTATATTCAGTCTCAATTTGCCTTATCTTTATATAATCTTCTACATAGAATTTATCATAACAATCGATAATTTCCTTATCAGTTGTAGTTTTCACTGATTTTAACAATTTTAAAACCTTTAAAGAAATATTTTCCAATTAGCCACACGTTTTTTAATAAATTTTTTATAATGTATGACCTTTGTTTTATACAAAATGTTGGTAAGACACTTGTTATAAATTGTTTAAATTTGTTTTTTAAGTTAAAATTACATCTCTTAAAGCTCAAATAGAATTAACATTGAGCAAAATTTTTATATTTCATTTTAACATTTTCAGAAACCAACCTGCAGCTTTTTTGTAGAACTCTTGATTAGATACAATTGTTTAGTATAGAATTGTTGTTCTTTTAAAACGTAACATACAGTATACATTGTTAAAGTGATTGATAATAAACCTGAAAAATAATGATCACTATGTGATTTAGTATAATGTAAAATTGCTAATTTGACAACAATCGTCAAGCAGTCAATATGCATCGATATTCATCTCAATACCATCACTTGTGTTTACACCTTTAGTTTTGCTTGCTTTTACTATACCTACCTTACAATATTTTCTATAATATACATACGTACAAAATTTTAAAAAAAACGTATATGCACTCAGTTAACTCTTTTTGTAATGTCTGGATATCAAGATATTGTCCTTTATAGAAAATATAATAAGTTAGACTTCAAATTAATGGAAAATAAGTTTTATGCCTCTAAAATATCATCTTATTTTGAAAGTTGAAAGTGCATATCCACTGTATATCAATCAGACTGTCCATTTTATTGTGTTACAACTAGGTAGATAACACATTCAACACGCTCACGATTTTCATATATAACTCTTAATTAATTATGTTTGTTATGGACAAGGTCTAGGCATTCGGAGTCAAACCTCTCATTTTCCCAAATCCTTTATCTAATAGACGTGTCTGTCCGGGACGCTATTTTGTCTGTCTGCAACGCAGTTTTGTCTGTCTGGGACGCCGTTTTGTCTGTCCGGGACGCTGTTTCAGCAGCCAAACCGTAAGAGATAGAGAAAAAAGTTATGAAAGTTATATGTTTGGAATGGTCATGTCAGTTCAGGAACCGAATTTCAGTCACGTGACACTTCCGGTTTTCGAGAAATCACAAAAAAAGACCGTTTTTCCAATAGAACACGTATTAAATAAAAATGTTTCAGCAGCCAAACGGAGCTGCGACCCTCTGCGCCTTAAAACGTCGATCGGTTAGGCAACCACTTTGACACCTTCCAGGTCTGGGTACAGTTTTTATTTAATACGCGTTCTATTTGCAAAACGGTCTTTTTTGTTTTATTAAATCAGACATTTGTCTCACTGGACTGCTAGTTTAGAATATTATTTTTAAAATTAAGAGTGATCTGTGAAAATCATGAACTTCCGTGAGACTTTTGGAAGTAGCTACATCGTAATATAAGAAGTCTAGAATTCCTCTAAGGCCTTTTTCTCAGATTCCTTGTTTTCTTAACACGCTAAAAATTTAATGAAAATTTTTGAAAGCTTACCGCCTCGTTCTGGCAATCAAACTCGTTTCGTTAAGATGCTCATAGTCATAATAAAACTTGTATCGTTAATATCTGTAACAACTGTTGCCAGGGCCGGCATCTTTGTGTTTTGCCGTGTGTTGCTCTTACCTCTAAAAAGAATAAATAGCAGAAATTTCAAAATGATTGGCAAAAAATTGTTTTAATGCCAAATAGTCCTAAATATTTGATATAATAAAGCTCCATGACAAGATGATCAATAATCAATAATCAAAGAAGCGTAAGAAACAATAACACCAAGAAACAACAAACCACACCTGAAAACTGGAATAACAAAAAGACAACTCAGCACTTTTAAAAAACTATCGGCGAATAAGCTTTCTAACACAGATATACAAACGGTTTATGAGAATAATCACAAACAAACAGAATGGAGAACAAGTTGAACTAGCATTCCGTAAACGTAAGAATATAGTGCATGCGACCATCTCCTAACCGTAAAAATACTTCTAGAAAAATCAGTAAAAAATAACTTTTCACTCCGCATGGCATTTGTGGACTATGAAAAAATTTTTGACGTAATAGAACACTGGGCAATAATGGAGAAATTAGACAAGGCACGAATACCATCGATACAATCCTTATTAGAAAATTTATCTAAGAAAGCAAAATCAACCATCAGACTACATGAAAACAGAAAAAAGAGGAAATTGGAAAAGGGAACACAAAATCACTTACGTTTTTTACCCTGGCCCCGGAATCAGTTTTGAAGAATCTGGAATGGAGAAGAGTAGGAATAACAAAATAGAAATAGAAATAGAACGAAGTAGAAGACTAGGATGGCTTGCCTTTGGTCAACTGGCATATATTTTCAAAAACAGAAAAATTCGTTGATACATCAGAACAAACTTTTTTGACCAATGCGTGCTGCCTTTGCTGACATATGGAGCACCCTCACGAAACAATTAATTACAAATAACCCAATAGCTGATGGAGAGACCTGTGATAGGAATATAATTAAAAGACAGAAAGCAAAATGATTGGATCAGGCAAAAAACAAAGGTAACTGATATCAAACAGAGAATAGCAATCTAAAATGGGACTTTGCTGGTCATATAATGCGCATAGCAGATGACTAATGAAATGCCAAGATCTTGCGATGGAGACCATGAACCGGCAGAAGAAGAAGATGAAAGTCAAACACAAGGTGGTAAGACGAAATAAAAAGAGTGGTAGGACTGAGATATATGAGAAATGCACAAGATAAAGGACAATGGAAACAGAGGGGAAAGACTTATGATTAAGACTGGGCGCAACAAAGCTTATAAAAATCAGAAAAATTGATATGCAGGTTGTTACGGTATTAAATTGGTCTTACGACAATCACGGATGAGCGAGTACCGCATGCTAAACAAATCCGGAAAATGGGCACGCTCACCCTGAGAATCGTCAAGAACAGGCTAAAGGCCTCGGCTCAAATACGCTCAGGGAGATGGGCGTGGTTCAAAACGGTACACCACAAGGCAAGCGTGTCGATAAGTATATAGGGTGTTGCTAAAGAAATGGGCGCCACAATATCCAAATCCGGGTAATTACGTTCGACTGGACCTTGAGGGTCAAAAGGGGCGAAAAATACTCAAATAACTATTTGTGGAAGCCACAGTGCAGCGACAGACACAACGACTTACCTGAAATGCTCATCTGCCTCACCTTACAATGGTCGTAACACAGTGACAGTCACCCTGTAAACAAACATGCACAAGACACAAAAAGAAAAAGAATAAGACGGTACGGTTAATACATCTATTAGGCCACTCCAAGTGACCTACCAAACATCATACAAAAATACAGGTATCTTCGGCACGTATGCCGGTTAGTAAGAATGGCTTACAGGGTACGCCCAGCGCAGAGCTGAGCCAAACAACAAATCCAGACCGAATGAGGTTATAACGTCGGCTTAGGCCTCAACAGGCGTGACGCGCGAGTATAAAACCTGAACTTGAGTTCGAGTCACCAGAAATCCCTGACTTACAGTGAAACATTTGAGAATAGCAATCGCTACATTTGTGCCAGAGTGTACTTTGCGTTATTTAAGCGTCAACCGCAAACTTAAAACGGGTTAATTTACAAAACCAAGCTGCCTTGCAGCACTGAATGCTAGAACACCAACGTGAAATGTTGTGCTTGAGTGTACTCTACATTAATTATACGTCAAACGCAAACTTGAAAGGCTAATTTACAAAACATAGTTATCTTGCAGCACTGAGTGTTAGAACACCACGTTAAATTTTATTCAGAGTGTACTCTGCATTAGCACTTAATTTTACGGAAACAAAACTGTGTTGCAGAACAAAATGTTAGATCACACCGTTATATTTTAATCAGAGTGTACCTACTCTGCAATGGTTATGTATCAAACGCAAACTGGAATCTACTATTGCATTATTTCAGCATCGGGCGCCGACTTAAAGGGTTAAGTTACAAGAACATGCGAACGAACTAGTATATTGCACAATTTTTATCTTGTTAGCAGGCCCAGCCTGCAGCGGCGGTGGCATTCAAAGCAGTGTCGGTATATCGCTCGCACCTGGGTGTGTGATAAGAGCCGAAAGGCTACGGCGTCCTCTAGAATCCTCTAAAAAGAGCGGATTGTGTACGGGCCAGGTCCACCATTACACAACTAACAGCGGAACCGTTGTATAGGTAATTTCAGGAACAGGGTCCCGCCTCCCAAACGACGGCGGAAAAATTGGCTTTAACAAGCCCACATATGAACTGAATTCCCACAACGACTCTCCACGGACTTCTCTAACCCACACACGAGTGCACACCAACGTCACCAAGCAGCGTCTGTTTCCGACTGCCAAGAAAAAAACCCCGCTCGTGAACACAGCTGTGCCTTGAGAGATTCACCCCGGCCAATCACAGCGCAGGATGCGTCAGAGACGCTCAACACGTGGTCGCCCACCAGCGAAATAAGCAGAGGCTATCCTTGTTGTGCTCATGGGCTGAATTTTAAATAACTTGCAAATCAACGCGCTTAAGACTACTGGGACACGCAGCTGCACGAAACCAAGATGACAGTGATGCACAAAGATTACAAATTAGAAACAATGATGAAAGGGGTGTACAAAGTTACGAGTGGCTATACTTGATACTAAACATTGCAGTATTATGCAATGAACTATGCCTAAAATGGATTCTAAATACAGGCAAACTCGCCACTTATGTACCAAAACTGTTTTAAAGGTTTGTGTAACTGATTAAATCATTGAGAAATGTAAAATGGCCTGACAAGGTATCAGTACAGATACGTACATAAGATCAGGTACACAAACCACCAGGCGTTAATGAACTAATAATGCTTGGAACAGTACACTGCGAGTATTGTGACTGACTGTAGAAGCGAACAGCATGTAACGTTGCCAATTATTTTGTTTGCTTCTTTGTTATCATGGACAAGATCTAGGCATTTTGTCTGTTGTTTCCGAAGGCCGGTGTGTTGCTCACATTGTTTCGTGTGTTGCTCGAGCTCGCAAACAACACAACTGATGCCGGGCCTGACTGTTGCTACATTATAACATTGCGGGCATTGCTTTAATTGGTTTGTAATAGTTATTTATGTATCTAGACCGAAAAGTTGTCTTTTAATTGGCGATGCCTGCAATTGCTGGCCGACGTGATAGCCGAGGCAAGCAATCAGGCAAGGCCATAAAATGTAGTTTTCGTCCGAGGTGCATGTAAAATTTTTCCGTCATACATAATAATTTAAAAGAAAATAAAGTGGAGTGTGAATTATAAGAGTGGTTGAGGACGAAAAACGTTTGCGGACAAAAGCCGTTTGCGAACGAAAAATTATGAGTATCTTAACGACACGAGTTTGATCGCCAAAAACGAGGCGGTGAGCCGAGTTTTGTGGAAACCAAGCGAGTCTCGTTAAGTTCCATAAGCAAACGTGTATTGTTCATTATTTTATCTTCATCACTAAATTCTGGTTCAACGTATTTCTTCATACAAAAAAGTGCGGTAATGAAGCTCTTAACGATACTAAAATTAATTTGATTAAGAGTCTATAACAACACTGATGAAGATAAAACAACATACGGCTGATATTACATATAACTGACTCGGATAATCTATTAGCCTCGGCCACAAAATGTATCCTCGTCCGTTATATGCTCAATATCGGCCTAATACCGTTAATACAATTGTTACCTACCGGACCTCTCTAGTAGGAGTTATTAACAAATTATACGATTGACTGGGCATGTAATAAGAATAGGAAAGGAGCATCTAGAAAAATGGCAGATGTATGGTAAGCTATATAAGGGATACAAAGAACCAAAGGTAGTTTTTAAACAATAAAAATAATATTGAAATCGCTACTTAAACGTTATTACCTTTTATTAGCGATAGTAGATGTAAAAGTTGTTTACCTGAAGGTTGATAAACACTGATTTTTTTAAATGTTGCTCCAATAAAATAAATTTTCAGTTTTATTTGTATTTTAAATTAATAGTAAGTTCTTATCATTTTGAATGTTTCCTAACATCAAGAAAAGCTTTCTTCTTTGAAATGAGTTTATCTGGTAAATTTTGCGATTTTTCAGACTTCAAAGAATGTTTCCGTTTATTTCCTTTTCTCTCTTTTTTTCTAGTTCCTCTTAAATTTGTAGTAGATCCCTGGACGGGAACTGGACGTGGGTCATTTTCTTCTAATAGTGATTTTCCTGTTTGAACCTGTTTAACTTTCTGTTCCTCAATGTTATCTGCATTTAAAAGTTGCTGCATAACTTTGGAATTTAATATAGCTTTCTTTATGGATTCATATGTGGAACGTCTTTCACCTCGTAACTAAATATGAACTTATATAAATATAATGCTAGTAATAATATCATCTGTTTTTACCGGGGCTAAAATTGAGGTCCTACGGGTTATTCTTCGTTTCTCTCGTAACTCTTCCCAAGGATCTGCGGTAATAAACAATTTAATATTTACGTTTTATATTAAAAATTTTGTAATAATTTAATTCTTATGCAAAGTGTGCCAGATAACTTGTTTACTAGACGAATCTTGGACAAAGTAAGGGACACAAAGTTGATTCAACATTCAGAAATTTCAAAACTTTATAGGTACTTCTAGTATGGAGTCTTATACATTTTTCTGTTCCAAAAAGAGAACAAAAATTAAATTTTTATTTTTATTATAAGTATGTTATTTGAATAGAATGACAAAATCTCGTAGACTATGAGGGCACTCTTAAAATCTATTTCATTTTTTTCGGTTGATATTGTTTTCACACTAGTGCCTAAGTAAATTATTATAGCTAATACCTTTAGCCGATCTACTAGGGCTTGCACTCATGAATGGGTTCGATCTGTTTCTGTCTGCACCATTACGACTTGCCAATGGAAGCTGTGTTTGAATTTTAATCCATGAATTATCTAGTCTGTTTTTAAACTAGGAGGAGTGTTTCAAATTTGGCGCGCTGAAACGTAGGTACCCATGTGATTGGCTAACATTGAGCCGGTTTTACAGAATGCAAGTTCGCGTATAATTTTACATTTGACGCATGTTTTGAACACGGGATTTGGCGTATCAGTTTTGTGTTTTTATTGTTCATTGAAATGTTAAACACTGATTTCCATTTAGCAGTTTTTAGTAATTATGATTGATTCAAAATTATTGCCTCAATGAACAATAAACTAATGAACGCATTTCGAGGGTTAACAGTCTTAACATTTCTCACATAAATCTTTATCAATAAATTCTGGTTCAATATATTTTATACTATAATATTCATTACCGCACTCAGTGCGGTAATAAAGCTCTTAACAATACTAAAATTAATTTAGTCAATAGTCTATAACAACACCGAGTGTAAAAACCGTCGTCTGCGTTGATAGGTTATGTAAGTACGTTTTGCAAAACCTGCCAGCTAGGCTGTTTGGACATTTATTTCAATAGTTCATATTTTGTCTATTGACGCTAGGTCTCGTTGCAGTCTTCATGTGGAATAGGGGTAGAAAAAATATCTCCTATCATGAATTTCCATCTTATATGGTAAACTTTTGTGGCTGGATAACGGCTATCAGGCAAAGGGAAAATCTGTGATCTGCCAGATGTTGTTAACCAGCGCCAATTTCATGAAGTGGCCATAATTTACAGATTACCGACATTCGGCTAGCTGGCAGGCTTTCTAAAGACGCAGGCGAAATAAAAAACTAATGTATAACTTAACGAGGGCGTTTGTTTAGCCTATCGTGTAAAGTCTGTAATTATGTATATCAAAAAATATTACAATAAAATATGTTAGCTATTAAATGTAAGTAAATAATATACATTATAATGTTTACAATGATTTTTAATGCGTTTGTGAACATTAAAAATGAAATAATTTTTGAAATTTGCCACCAAATGTTTTTAGTTTAGTTTCTAGTGATATTTTATAGTGTAAATTGGGATTTTCAACGGACTCCTCTTAGTTTAAAAACAGACTATATGTTTACTATATGTTTATTACAATTCAACTATAATCTTACCAAACTTCTCTTTTGCAATTCTCTCTTAATTTTATTTAAAGCCTCCCTATCAAGATCTTCATCATATATTGAGTGATACATTGCTTTATGTGGTTGTAATCGATGGATCAACTGCAGCATTGGTTATGTTAATACAGATACTTAAAAGACAATAAAAGATCTTCGTAAACCTTTTCTACAAATTCATTTCGCTCCTTGCGTACAGTTGCCGGATCTTTTGGTACCGGATCTGGTTGCTGCAAGTCATATCTAATGACGGAATTTGGTATTGCTGCACCATCAAGAAACTTGGATGATCGTCGTCGATTTGAATTTCCATTACTGGATGCTTGGGAGGGATCCAATGAATTCTATAGTACAAATTAAAAGCTTCACTAAGTGTTCAACTTTATATGATTTTTACTACTTATCAGTTCACTACATTTTTCAAATTTGGTTGAATGGCAGTTTGAAAATTAGGTATTAACTAATACAAATGTACTGACACTCCTACTTCTTTCTCTTTCTCGTTGCAGGGCTAGTCGTTTTGCTAACACTCTCGTTGTGATTCCCAAATTTAAAGGAGTGAAAGATGGTATCTCAGGAATAGATGGGATATCTTCTAAAAGTCGTTTCATTTTATACAATTACTGAGAATTTTTGAAATAGAAACCAGATTCTGAACTAAAATTTTGACATATGACAGGTTTGAATTATCCACATGACAGATAAGACCATTTTGCAATACCTGCTTGGTAATTTGATCATTTTTAACAAATGTTTGTTACAGTAAGGGGCGGTTCTACAATGCAAGTATATACGTAGAATAAGCTACTGTGACTATATACAAGACAGTGTGGCCATACGATTGTTGGCCGCCATTTTCAGTCAAATTTGAGCCTAGAGATATACAGTGCCTTTAGAAATAATCGAACGTTTTTGAATGGTCATTATTTTGGCGCTAGTTATTTTAACTATTTGATATTGGCTACACGTGCAGTGTTATGTTTTGACGTTGACATTTATCATTGGCGTTCGTTCGTTGTGCTTTAAGGTGTTGCACGAAGTTTACAGCCGGTTTCAGTTATGGTTCTGTGACCCAACATCCCATTTCCCTCAAAGGAGCATTGGAATATGGCAAACCAGGTGGTACAGGGAGAAGTGAAGGTAGTTTTTATACCTAAACCAGAGTGTACTAAAGACGCTTGAGAGACTTTGTGACAGAGAAATGCGGGAAAGGGTGCTGGTTTTACACCCATTGCATCTGAACCTTGCAACTGAACCAATACGTCTATATCTCAGAGAGATCTACTGAACTGGCGCTACATGCTGCAGTGAACCAGATTGAGAGATCGCTAGACAATAAAATGTTCACTTTGGGAGTTTTCATTGATATTGAAGGGGAACCTTCGACAAGGCTTCCTTTGAAAGCATTAACTCCGGCTCACTCTCTGTAAATGGATAAAACACATGCTTACGATGAGAGCAGTACAATTTAATATAGAACTACCTCCCTCTACAATATGCCTTCATGCGAAAATTTAATATCTATCAAAATGCCAGGTTTACCCAGAATACAGATATATCCATCTTTACTGACGAATCTAAAACAAAACATGGAACGGGTGTCGAAGTTCTCTCTGACGATCTGAACCTTCGCCAAAGTATACCACTAGGCAAAATGCCACTGTCTTCCAAGCGGAGGTAATTGGAATAATGCATGGTGCAAAAGTAATTCTTGAAAGGAAAATCGAGAATTAATGTATTGTTATCTTCAGTGACAGTAGAGCCGCTTTACTAGCCCTGGGCAGTTGCAAAATTACCTCAGGTGTGATACTACAGCGCCATGAAGCTCTCAAGGCTGTCTCAAAAATTAATGTCGTTTCCTTTGTATGGATGAAAGGACATAACGGCAACTATGGCAATGAGGGTGCCGATGAGACTGGGACACTGGCTTTCGAACAGCTTCTATGTGGGCCAGAACCCATAACCCCTATATCCCTGACAATATTAAGCTCTATGCTATATCCAAAAACCTTAAACAGCTTCACACGAAAATGGGTTAACATGCAAAGCTGTCGTCAAGGAAGGGCTGCTATTACATCGCCCTCACCAAAGATAGCCAAATATTGCTTGCAACTGTCCCGAAGGAACCCTCGACTAATCGTGGGTATCCTATCTGGACACTGCACTTTAAAGCAACATATGCACAGGATGGGACTGGTGGACAGCCCAAACTGTCGCGGATGCAAAGAGGATGACGAGACAGCAAAACACGTTCTGTGCCACTGTCCAGCTCTCGCAAGAGTCAGAGGATCCATGGGACTTCTGGCCCGATATGGTCAGAATCAGTAACATTCCAGTTGCGGTCGTTCTTAAGTACCGTTGCGGCCAACTCAAAGTGCACGGCAGATTTTTAGCTTGTAATACGATATTCTAATCATAGACGTCGAGTTTTGACGTTTACGTTTGTCATCAACTGTCATAGAACTGAAAACTCGGAAAATTCCCAGACATTTGTCAGAAGCAGAGAAAATGTGAGCTATTACAAAACTGGAAGAGAACTGATAGCTGAGTCGAGTCGCAACAGATTTGCATGCGAGAAGGAGCTGCACTTTCAAAATTAAAAATCGTTGGCAGCAGAGACTTTTGCAAGAAAAGTTTTTTTAACACCAGAGAACAAAGAATGAAGAGTACAATTTGCAACCGCCTATTTGAATGAGATCGACGACTTTTGGAACACGACTGTTTTCTCAGGTGAAAAGGTATTTCAATCATTTACCAATTGACGATTAAGGGTGTGTAGACCACAAAATTCAAGATTTGAGGCGCAATATTATGCTCAACCCTTAAGGAGTAGTGCATGATTCTCTGTAAACATATGGGGATGGATCAATGCTTACGGATCTGGGGCATGCTATAGAATTAATGGTCGACTGAATGCACAAAATTATCGCAACATTTTGCAAAATGTGATGCTGCCATCTGTAAGAAAGGTCTTTCCTAATCAATTTACTTTTCAACAGGCAAGATATTACCTAATTAATTAATTTTGCTTATGTTAACGTAATTGATAACATTATTTTCATAGGATAACTGTCCTGTGCATACAGCAGGGGTTGTTCATTGATGGTTTGATGAGAATAATATCAATTTATTACCATGGTCTGCAAGAAGTCCGAACTTGAATCCCATCGAAAATGTTTGGGGCTATTTAACTACAAAAATTTATACCAGGGATTTTGCACCAAACAAAACCGATGAATTATGGAAAAGAATAAGAAATGATTGGAAGGAACTGAGAGGAGGATACAATATGGAAACATTGGTCAACTCTATGCGAAACAAACTGCAAAGCGTAGTAGCAATTGAATACTAATACATATTTATTAAATACATATTATTATATAGTTTGTTTACTTGTGAAACTTTGCTAAAATACAAACATCAAAAAAGTAATACCTATTCTTATAACCACAAGCAACGCCACTGGAGAAACCCTCATTTAATAAGCCGAAAAATCGCAAAAATAACCATAGTAACAAAAAACAGTGCACTTTGAGGTGTCCGTAACTGTACATTCAAAGGATTGGATGGCTTGACTGATACCAAACTTGAAGAGCTGCTGGGAGGTAGCACAATGAGTCCACTTAATGCGGCCTAAGTGCGTGTGTGGTAATTCACCCTCCATATTTAATCCAGAATCCAGAAGCGCACACACCAACGGAAACTAAATGGAATTAGAGCCTGCTCATTTCGTTATGGACAAAACAAAACCTTCCAAAGCTGACAATTCTAAATTGTCACATTTAAATACTGTGCAGTATATCAGTTTTTAGGGCAATAGATGATAAAATTTCACCCGCTTTCTAAAAGCAAATCTTTGATTTGCCCCATGAAATATTAGCTTTATATTTACATGCAAAATTAAGCCATACTATTTAAAGAATAAATTTTATTGTAAAATTGAATTCAATAACATTATTTTATTACAATACGCATGATTAAACTATTAATTCATTAACTATTGTCTATTTAAATATTTTTGTCTAGTGGTTTTCCCAGTAGGCACCAAAAATAAAATTTAATATTATTGCTAAACATACTTGTTGGTACGATATTTATATGTCATGCACGATAGATGTTAAATAGAATGGAAGAAAACTTAATGTATCTAATATTTTAGATTATTACACACAACTGTCACATGACTGATATCATCCAATGAGAACCATGCATTTTTTGAAAATCGACCAATCCCGAACTGATTACCTGATAGCTCCCTAGTGCTAATTATCGACCCCGTAGATGGTGTCATAATTAAAAATAGAAATGCAAGAAGCAAGTTATTTGAGTTTTTTTAGAATTATTAGATGGATTTTACATAAATCATAATTCGAATACGGGTTTTGTGTAATAATCTTCAAAATTTAACGTGGGCGACACACTTATATATAATTTTGCCCGTATCAAAAGTCATCGTGCTGCTTGCCCTTAAAAAAGTGCCCTCGGGCAACCCTCGAGACAGTTTTCATTGCAACCAGCGCTCGACCCTTGGCGTGTGCAAAATTATCGGTAAGTATGTCTCCTCCTTGTTATATTACTATTGAAAAGTGTTGCTGTGTGTGATTTAAAAAAGTGCCCATACATTCATATGGAAGTTCGTTTCAGGCAGACATCCGACACTATTACATACATATAAGTACAGTTGGGGAGTCAATATAGTTTACATTATACAATCATTCTTCTTTTTTGCTCATCGTTTAAATAATTTCGGGGTACTTTAAATTCAACTAAAGTACTTTTTAAATTTTTTCACACTTAACGTATCAAACTAAATTTATTGCAAATTTACTGATTTTTTAAAAACTTACACTGAAAAACTCAAGTGTAAACTGTTTTGATTCTCCGACTGTACATGCAGTTTTAAACAACAATAAGAAAATTTTTAAAATCTGAGGGTCAACTGTTTGTTAGTTACTTGTTGATGTGTACATCTATACCATAACATCGGTGGTCTCTTTGTTTGTATATTTGTTCGCTATCTCCACCGAAGATACTAGACCGATTAAATTGTATGATAGCTTTAAATTTTGCTAATTTTTAGCCTTAGATCGTAGGCCGGTTTTTTTGAACCCAGGTGGCGCTGGGGTCGAGATATTTCGATAAATTGTATTTATCTTCCTATTTGGCTTATCTTCTTCTTTGGGGTGCCTATCCGTTTCGGATGTTGGCGATCATTATGGCAACTCGTATTTTATCAGCAGCAGCTCTAAATAAACCCACGGTTGTTGTATTGAACCAAGTTCTCAGGTTTGTTAGCCACGAAATTCTCCTTCTTCCGGGCCCTCTTCTTCCTTCCACCTTTCCCTGTAGGATTAATTGCAATAGTTCATATCTTTTTCGGTTTCTTATAATATGCCCCAGGTACTCCATCTCCCTTGTTTTTATTATTAGCAAAAGCTCTTTGTCTTTTCCAATTGTTTCAAGAACCGCTTTGTTGGTGACATGGTCTGTCCATGGAATTTTTAGAATGCGTCGATATAGCCACATTTCATAAGCTTCGATCTTTTTGCAAGAAGACTCCGTCAAGGTCCAAGACTCAACTCCATACATCAACACCGGAAATACGTAGCATCTTAGTAATCTGATTTTCATTGGCAGTGATAAGTCGTGGCCTCTAAACAGATTTGACATCCTCAGAAATGCAGCTCGGGACTTTTCTATTCGACACTTTATTTCTACTGAGTGATCCCATCGATCATTAATTGTTGTTCCTAGGTAATTATATGTTTGTACTCTCTCTATTCGTTGATTGTTCGCTATAAGTTGTTCAGGGTGTTGATTATTGCATTTGGATATTATCATATACTTTGTTTTCTTTATATTAAGCGATAAACCGTAGTTTTGACTGGTTTCTGTTACCTTATTTATTAACTCCTGCAGATTCATGAGACTGTCTGCAAACACGACAGTATCGTCAGCATATCTCACACTATTTATGCACTCTCCATTTATCTTAATACCGATGTCTGTATTTTCTACTGCCTCTTGAAAAATTCGCTCCGAGTATATATTGAATAATATCGGAGACAACACACATCCCTGCCGAACACCTCGTTGTATCTCCATCTCCTCTGAGTTTTCTTCTTGTATGCGTATGGAAGCAGTTTAGTTCCAATATAGATTGCTAATAATTCTTAAGTCCTGATTCCTTAGCCCGATTTCTTTCAATATTTCCATAAGTTTTTCGTGCCGTACACTGTCAAATGCTTTTCTATAATCGATAAAGCAGCTAACCGAAGCGTAGTAAAAGAATAGTATATTTTACGACAAGAGATAAAAGTACCGTGTTTACAAATGAAAATAAAGTATTTCACCACAAGAAGTAAATGTTATTTTTTCTACGAACATAAAACATGTAAAATTTATATTATATAATGCAAAATTATAAATTAACTTAGAAACTTGACATAGATACTTACATTTGTTTAAAAACTATTAAATTACGAATATTCGTGCTAGTAAAGAATTGGTTGTTTATTCACTTTCATCGCAACGCATACATTCATTGCTAGTGAAGCCCGTTGAACTTTCCCATAGGGTGATGTCAGGACATTTTTAAATCCTACAAATATGCGACACTTTTTGGAGTATTTTCGGCTCAAAGATTTTGACCCTGCTTGTATATAGTTTTTCCTGTCGTATTTTTACGCCCAATAGTTCATCAGTTTGTGTGTAATTTTCTGTCGTTCATAATTACTTTTGTTGGCTTATTTGGAATTTTAAGATGTAGCACGCAGCTTTTTCTAAAAGTTCGGCGAGCTACTCTGACCCCGAGCTGTCTTGTTTGCACCTGGGTTGTCTTGTCATTTTGTAGCGTATTTTATGCATCGAGTTTGAAACGCGGTCTATGGGAGCAAGCGAGAGATTTTGAAAGTTATGGTCCGCGCCGGCCGTCTAGCTTTTACGTGACTTTTTGTATGAGCCGACGCTCGTCGTAAAAGTCGTTTTGGACTGTAACAGTGAGCTACTAGAAAAATAGCTACTTTTATATACAGTGTGATTGAAAAATGGGGGGCTATATTTGGGGAACTAATAGTACTCAAAAACATGATGATAAAGTTCCTCTAAACGTAAGCCCGAAAATATGTTTTAAGGTAGTATAATAACAAAACACGGATTCTATTTATTTAAAATATTACAGCAGATGTAATTCGGCATATTTGTGCTGTTTCTCATGCTAAAATGGATGACCTTAAAATATTGCCATAAAGTTCAGAAGGGGTAATTTATGCAAGGCTAGGGAAAGTTTTTTATTGTAACAGATAGATATCCTACAAGGTTACACTTTTGGCGCTTTTGTTTGGTAGAGCTGATAGCAGTAGTTTTATAAAAATGCGATATTTCTTATATTCATAAATTAAGTAAATTTCGTGTAGGGCTGGTGATATATCGGTATGTAGATAAATATTAATATATTTCCATATCTATACGTCGATATATAAAAATTGCGGATATCGATATATCGAATATCAATGTATCGTCCAGACTGTACGTTTCTAACTCAGCAAAGATATCCTTGTTGCTTTAGCGCTCGGCGCAGACCAGATGTTCTTTTGGCAACTATTCCAAGAAATTTAGCGACAAAGTACCTGCTTACCCCTATTTTCGGCGGGAATGATGGCATGGGTTTGCTTTTGTGAGGAATTAGTAATTCCAAATTTTCCAATTTGCTTTTTAAACAAGAAAGTTGGTCTTCTTATTTTTTAAGCGAACCGCTTATTTATCAAATAGTATTCAGTGAAATAGTTGTTGGGGGTAATAGGTAAGTTAAATAGTGGCTAACTATGCATTGGCGCCAGAAACCCCTTAAAATTTTGCGCCCATATTTTACTTAATGTTAGAAAAATTCAAAAATCATTTACCTAAACTAATAATAATAATAGCAATATAGTAATACAATTATAAAAACTACAGCTAATATTTAAAAACATATTTGATGAAAGCGCATTTTTCTTGCCTTGGCGTTAAAAATATTAACAATTTTATTAAAGTTTATTTAACACGTCACTTTAGATGGTAACGCATTTAGTTTTGTGTTGGACAAAGATGTTCTGTGATAGCTTTTTGCTCTTTTTAGTGCCGCAAGTGATCTTTTGGTCGTGCAATTGATCAGTGTTTTATTACAAGAGGCAATAGAAGTATGCGAAGATCTACAAATGCCACAGGACTTGCTACCTTTTAATGAAAATGGTAATTGAAAAACTTAATCTACCACAATATTATTTCCTTCATAAGATAGCCAGAATGTATTATCCTTGTACCAGCTCACTCAGCTTCAGATTGTAATATTTGTCTCTCCACTAACCTATAAGGTGTTCAAACGCTTTTGTAACGTAGTAAAAATATTATTACAGTTGACATCAATTACTGGACATGTTAAAAATCTAATAAAATAGCTTGGCAACATCGTAGATTAGTTGGTATTGCTCTACGTTCTCAGCAAGTTTGCAAAAGGGTTCTCAAAAGTGCTGTTAGCGGCCGATCTAGTAAATTTAAATTGTACTAGGACACTAACAATTATCTCTGAAAAATTAACCAGCTCACTCAGCTTCAAATTGTCATATTTGTCTCTCCACTAAACTATAGCGTGTTCAAACGCTTTTGTAACGTAGTAAACACATGATTACAGTTGACGTCAACTACTGGGCGTATTAAAACTGTAATAAAACAGTTTGGCAGCATCGTAGAGTAGTTCGTATTGCTCTACGTTCTCAGCAAGTTTGCAAAAGGGCCTCAAAAGTGCTGTTGGCTGCCAATCTAGTAAATTTAAATGTTAGACATATTAACAATGTAATAAAACAGCTTGACAGCACCGTAGAATAGTTGGTATTGCTCTGCGTTCTCAGCAAGGTTTCAAGAGGGCCTCAAAAGTGCTGTTAGCGGCCGATCAATTACATTTAAAGTGTACTGGGGCATTAACAAATATCGCTGAAAATTTAACCAGCTCACACAGCTTCAAACTGTCATATTTGTCTCTCCACTAACCTATACTTAGGGTGATCAAACGCTTTTGTAAATTAGTAAAGAAAGTATTACAATTGACATCAGTTACTGAACATATTAAAACTGTAACAGAATGGTTTGAAAGCATCGTACAATAGTTGGTATTGCAGTACCGTCTCACCAAGTTTGCAAAAGGGCCTCAATAGTGCTGTTAGCTGCCGATATAGTACATTTAAATTGTACTGGGGCATTAACAAACATCGCTGAAAATTTAACCAGCTCACACAGCTTCAAACTGTCCTATTTGTCTCTCCACTGACATATAGGGTGTTGAAACGCTTTTGCAACGTAGTAAAACAAATGATTACTGTTGACATAAATTACTGGACATATTAAACCTGAGTAAAGGAGCTTGGCAGTATCGTACAGTAGTTAGTATTGCTCTACGCTCTCACCAAGTTTGCAAAAGTGCCTCAAAAGCGCTGTTAGCTGCCGATATGGTACATTTAAATTGTACTGGGGCATTAACAGACATCGCTGAAGTTTTAACCGGCTCACAAAGCTTCAAACTGTCATATTTGTCTCTCCACTAACCTATATGGTGTTGAAACGCTTTTGCAACGTAGTAAAAAAAATTGTTACTGGTGGCATAAATTACTGGACATATTAAACCTGAGCAAAGCAGCTTGGCAGCATCGTACAGTAGTTGGTATTGCTCTACGTTCTCATCAAGTTTGCAAAAGGGCCTCAAAAGTGCTGTTAGCTGCCGATATAGTACATTTAAATTGTACTGGGGCATTAACAAACATCGCTGAAAATTTAACCAGCTCACACAGCTTCAAACTGTCATATTTGTCTCTTAAATAACCTATAGGGTGTTGAAATGCTTGCAACGTAGTAAAAAAATGATTACTGGTGACATAAATTACTGGACATATTAAAACTGAGTGAAGCAGCTTGGCAAAATCGTACAGTAGTTAGTATTGCTCTACGTTCTTAGCAAGTTTGCAAAGGGACCTTAAAAGTGCTGTTAGCGGCCGATATAGTACATTTAAATTGTACTAGGGCATTAACAAATATCACTGAAAATTTAACCATCTCACACAGCTTCAAATTGTCATATTTTTTTCTCCACTAACCTATAGGGTGATCAAACGCTTTTGTAAATTAGTAAAAAAAGTATTACAATTGACATCAGTTACTGAACATATTAAAACTGTAACAGAATGGTTTGAAAGCATCGTACAATAGTTGGTATTGCAGTACCGTCTCACCAAGTTTGCAAAAGGGCCTCAATAGTGCTGTTAGCTGCCGATATAGTACATTTAAATTGTACTGGGGCATTAACAAACATCGCTGAAAATTTAACCAGCTCACACAGCTTCAAACTGTCCTATTTGTCTCTCCACTGACATATAGGGTGTTGAAACGCTTTTGCAACGTAGTAAAACAAATGATTACTGTTGACATAAATTACTGGACATATTAAACCTGAGTAAAGGAGCTTGGCAGTATCGTACAGTAGTTAGTATTGCTCTACGCTCTCACCAAGTTTGCAAAAGTGCCTCAAAAGCGCTGTTAGCTGCCGATATAGTACATTTAAATTGTACTGGGGCATTAACAAACATCGCTGAAAATTTAACCAGCTCACACAGCTTCAAACTGTCATATTTGTCTCTTAAATAACCTATAGGGTGTTGAAATGCTTGCAACGTAGTAAAAAAATGATTACTGGTGACATAAATTACTGGACATATTAAAACTGAGTGAAGCAGCTTGGCAAAATCGTACAGTAGTTAGTATTGCTCTACGTTCTTAGCAAGTTTGCAAAGGGACCTTAAAAGTGCTGTTAGCGGCCGATATAGTACATTTAAATTGTACTAGGGCATTAACAAATATCACTGAAAATTTAACCAGCTCACACAGCTTCAAACTGTCATATTTGTCTCTTAAATAACCTATAGGGTGTTGAAATGCTTGCAACGTAGTAAAAAAATGATTACTGGTGACATAAATTACTGGACATATTAAAACTGAGTGAAGCAGCTTGGCAAAATCGTACAGTAGTTAGTATTGCTCTACGTTCTTAGCAAGTTTGCAAAGGGACCTTAAAAGTGCTGTTAGCGGCCGATATAGTACATTTAAATTGTACTAGGGCATTAACAAATATCACTGAAAATTTAACCATCTCACACAGCTTCAAATTGTCATATTTTTTTCTCCACTAACCTATAGGGTGATCAAACGCTTTTGTAAATTAGTAAAAAAAGTATTACAATTGACATCAGTTACTGAACATATTAAAACTGTAACAGAATGGTTTGAAAGCATCGTACAATAGTTGGTATTGCAGTACCGTCTCACCAAGTTTGCAAAAGGGCCTCAATAGTGCTGTTAGCTGCCGATATAGTACATTTAAATTGTACTGGGGCATTAACAAACATCGCTGAAAATTTAACCAGCTCACACAGCTTCAAACTGTCATATTTGTCTCTTAAATAACCTATAGGGTGTTGAAATGCTTGCAACGTAGTAAAAAAATGATTACTGGTGACATAAATTACTGGACATATTAAAACTGAGTGAAGCAGCTTGGCAAAATCGTACAGTAGTTAGTATTGCTCTACGTTCTTAGCAAGTTTGCAAAGGGACCTTAAAAGTGCTGTTAGCGGCCGATATAGTACATTTAAATTGTACTAGGGCATTAACAAATATCACTGAAAATTTAACCATCTCACACAGCTTCAAATTGTCATATTTTTTTCTCCACTAACCTATAGGGTGATCAAACGCTTTTGTAAATTAGTAAAAAAAGTATTACAATTGACATCAGTTACTGAACATATTAAAACTGTAACAGAATGGTTTGAAAGCATCGTACAATAGTTGGTATTGCAGTACCGTCTCACCAAGTTTGCAAAAGGGCCTCAATAGTGCTGTTAGCTGCCGATATAGTACATTTAAATTGTACTGGGGCATTAACAAACATCGCTGAAAATTTAACCAGCTCACACAGCTTCAAACTGTCCTATTTGTCTCTCCACTGACATATAGGGTGTTGAAACGCTTTTGCAACGTAGTAAAACAAATGATTACTGTTGACATAAATTACTGGACATATTAAACCTGAGTAAAGGAGCTTGGCAGTATCGTACAGTAGTTAGTATTGCTCTACGCTCTCACCAAGTTTGCAAAAGTGCCTCAAAAGCGCTGTTAGCTGCCGATATAGTACATTTAAATTGTACTGGGGCATTAACAGACATCGCTGAAGTTTTAACCGGCTCACAAAGCTTCAAACTGTCATATTTGTCTCTCCACTAACCTATATGGTGTTGAAACGCTTTTGCAACGTAGTAAAAAAATTGTTACTGGTGGCATAAATTACTGGACATATTAAACCTGAGCAAAGCAGCTTGGCAGCATCGTACAGTAGTTGGTATTGCTCTACGTTCTCATCAAGTTTGCAAAAGGGCCTCAAAAGTGCTGTTAGCTGCCGATATAGTACATTTAAATTGTACTGGGGCATTAACAAACATCGCTGAAAATTTAACCAGCTCACACAGCTTCAAACTGTCATATTTGTCTCTTAAATAACCTATAGGGTGTTGAAATGCTTGCAACGTAGTAAAAAAATGATTACTGGTGACATAAATTACTGGACATATTAAAACTGAGTGAAGCAGCTTGGCAAAATCGTACAGTAGTTAGTATTGCTCTACGTTCTTAGCAAGTTTGCAAAGGGACCTTAAAAGTGCTGTTAGCGGCCGATATAGTACATTTAAATTGTACTAGGGCATTAACAAATATCACTGAAAATTTAACCATCTCACACAGCTTCAAATTGTCATATTTTTTTCTCCACTAACCTATAGGGTGATCAAACGCTTTTGTAAATTAGTAAAAAAAGTATTACAATTGACATCAGTTACTGAACATATTAAAACTGTAACAGAATGGTTTGAAAGCATCGTACAATAGTTGGTATTGCAGTACCGTCTCATCAAGTTTGCAAAAGGGCCTCAATAGTGCTGTTAACTGCCGATATAGTACATTTAAATTGTACTGGGGCATTAACAAACATCGCTGAAAATTTAACCAGCTCACACAGCTTCAAACTGTCCTATTTGTCTCTCCACTGACATATAGGGTGTTGAAACGCTTTTGCAACGTAGTAAAACAAATGATTACTGTTGACATAAATTACTGGACATATTAAACCTGAGCAAAGCAGCTTGGCAGCATCGTACAGTAGTTGGTATTGCTCTACGTTCTCATCAAGTTTGCAAAAGGGCCTCAAAAGTGCTGTTAGCTGCCGATATAGTACATTTAAATTGTACTGGGGCATTAACAAACATCGTTGAAAATTTAACCAGCTCACACAGCTTCAAACTGTCATATTTGTCTCTTAAATAACCTATAGGGTGTTGAAATGCTTGCAACGTAGTAAAAAAATGATTACTGGTGACATAAATTACTGGACATATTAAAACTGAGTGAAGCAGCTTGGCAAAATCGTACAGTAGTTAGTATTGCTCTACGTTTTTAGCAAGTTTGCAAAGGGACCTTAAAAGTGCTGTTAGCGGCCGATATAGTACATTTAAATTGTACTAGGGCATTAACAAATATCACTGAAAATTTAACCATCTCACACAGCTTCAAATTGTCATATTTTTTTCTCCACTAACCTATAGGGTGATCAAACGCTTTTGTAAATTAGTAAAAAAAGTATTACAATTGACATCAGTTACTGAACATATTAAAACTGTAACAGAATGGTTTGAAAGCATCGTACAATAGTTGGTATTGCAGTACCGTCTCATCAAGTTTGCAAAAGGGCCTCAATAGTGCTGTTAGCTGCCGATATAGTACATTTAAATTGTACTGGGGCATTAACAAACATCGCTGAAGTTTTAACCGGCTCACAAAGCTTCAAACTGTCATATTTGTCTCTCCACTAACCTATATGGTGTTGAAACGCTTTTGCAACGTAGTAAAAAAAATTGTTACTGGTGACATAAATTACTGGACATATTAAACCTGAGCAAAGCAGCTTGGCAGCATCGTACAGTAGTTGGTATTGCTCTACGTTCTCATCAAGTTTGCAAAAGGGCCTCAAAAGTGCTGTTAGCTGCCGATATAGTACATTTAAATTGTACTGGGGCATTAACAAACATCGCTGAAAATTTAACCAGCTCACACAGCTTCAAACTGTCATATTTGTCTCTTAAATAACCTATAGGGTGTTGAAATGCTTGCAACGTAGTAAAAAAATGATTACTGGTGACATAAATTACTGGACATATTAAAACTGAGTGAAGC
Source organism: Agriotes lineatus (assembly GCA_940337035.1). Lineage (NCBI taxonomy): Eukaryota > Metazoa > Arthropoda > Insecta > Coleoptera > Elateridae > Agriotes > Agriotes lineatus. The sequence continues at coordinate 124,485 of CALNHX010001491.1, forward strand.
AGCTTGGCAAAATCGTACAGTAGTTAGTATTGCTCTACGTTCTTAGCAAGTTTGCAAAGGGACCTTAAAAGTGCTGTTAGCGGCCGATATAGTACATTTAAATTGTACTAGGGCATTAACAAATATCACTGAAAATTTAACCATCTCACACAGCTTCAAATTGTCATATTTTTTTCTCTACTAACCTATAGGGTGATCAAACGCTTTTGTAAATTAGTAAAAAAAGTATTACAATTGACATCAGTTACTGAACATATTAAAACTGTAACAGAATGGTTTGAAAGCATCGTACAATAGTTGGTATTGCAGTACCGTCTCATCAAGTTTGCAAAAGGGCCTCAATAGTGCTGTTAGCTGCCGATATAGTACATTTAAATTGTACTGGGGCATTAACAAACATCGCTGAAAATTTAACCAGCTCACACAGCTTCAAACTGTCCTATTTGTCTCTCCACTGACATATAGGGTGTTGAAACGCTTTTGCAACGTAGTAAAACAAATGATTACTGTTGACATAAATTACTGGACATATTAAACCTGAGTAAAGGAGCTTGGCAGTATCGTACAGTAGTTAGTATTGCTCTACGCTCTCACCAAGTTTGCAAAAGTGCCTCAAAAGCGCTGTTAGCTGCCGATATAGTACATTTAAATTGTACTGGGGCATTAACAGACATCGCTGAAGTTTTAACCGGCTCACAAAGCTTCAAACTGTCATATTTGTCTCTCCACTAACCTATATGGTGTTGAAACGCTTTTGCAACGTAGTAAAAAAATTGTTACTGGTGGCATAAATTACTGGACATATTAAACCTGAGTAAAGCAGCTTGGCAGCATTGTACAGTAGTTGGTATTGCTCTACGTTCTCAGCAAGTTTGCAAAGGGACCTTAAAGTGCTGTTAGCCGCCGATATAGTACATTTAAATTGTACTGGGGCATTAACAAACATCGCTGAAAATTTAACCAGCTCACACAGCTTCAAACTGTCATATTTGTCTCTCCACTAACCTATACTTAGGGTGATCAAACGCTTTTGTAACTTAGTAAAGAAAGTATTACAATTGACATCAGTTACTGAACATATTAAAACTGTAATAGAATAGTTTGACAGCATCATACAGTAGTTGCTATTGCAGTACCTTCTCAGCAAGTTTGCAAGAGGACCTAAAAGTGCTGTTAGTGGCCGATCTAGTACATTTAAATTGTACTAGGGCATTAACAAATATCGCATAAACTTTAACCAGCTCACTCAGCTACAAATTGTCATATTTGTCTCTCCACTAACCTATAGGGTGTTCAAACGCTTTTGTAACTTAGTAAAAAAATTATTACAGTTGACATCAATTACTGGACAGGTTACATATTATACATACATACATTCAAACTGTAATAACACAGCTTGGAAGCATCGTAGAGTAGTTGGTAGTGTTCTACGCACTCAGCAAGTTTGCAAAAATGCCTCAAAAGTGCTGATAGCGGCCGATCTAGTACATTTAAATTGTACTACGGCATTAACAAATATCACTGAAAATTTAACCAGCTCACACAGCTTCAAATTGTCATAGTTGTTTCTCCACTAACTCGTAATGTGCTCAACCGCCTTTGTAACGTAGTAAAAAAATATTAAAGTAGACATCGATAATAGACATATTAAAAATGTAATAATTAATAAAACAGTTTGGTAGCATCGTAGAGTAGTTGGTATTGCACTACGTTCTAAGCCAGTTTGCAAAAGAGCCTCAAAAGTGCGGTTAGCGGTCGATCTACTACATTTAAATTGTACTAGGGCATTCACAAATATCGCTGGTAATTTAACCAGCTCACTCAGCTTCACATTGTTATATGTGTCTCTTAACTCACCTATAGGGTGCTCAAACGCTTTTGTAACGTATTAAAATTATTACAGTTGATATCAATTACTGGACATATTAAAACTGTAATACCACAGCTTGGCAGCATCGTAGTGTAGTTGGCATTTTTTACGTTCTCATTAAGTTTGCAAAGGGGCTTCAAAAGTGCTGTTAGCGGCCGATCTAACACATTTAAATTATACTAGGGCATTAACAAATATCGCTGAAAATTTAACCAGCTCACTCAGCTTCATATTGCCATATTTGTCTCTTAACTATCCTAAGGTGTGTAAACGCTTTTGTGACGTAGTTAAAAAATTATTACAGTAGACATAAATTACTGAACATATTAAAACTGTAATAAAGCAGTTTGGCAGCATCGTACTGTAGTTGGTAATTTTCTACATTCTCAGCAAGTATGTAAAAGGGCATAAAAAGTGCTGTTAGCGGCCGATCCAGTACATTTAAATTGTACCAGGACATTAACATATATCGCTATAAATTTAACCAGCTCACACAGCTCCAAATTCTTATATTTGTTTCTTCACTAACCTATAGGGTGCTCAAACGCTTTTGTAACGTAGTAAAAAAATTATTACAGTTGACATAAATTACTGGATATATTAAAACTATAATAAAACAGCTTGGCAGCAACGTAGAGTAGTTGGTATTGCTCTATGTTCTCATCAAGTTTGCAAAAGAAAGTCAAAACTGCTGCTAGCGGCCGATCTAATGCATTTAAATTTTAAACATACTAAAGATTTATTATAACAGTTTGGCAGCACTGGAAAGTAGTTGGTATTGCTATGCGTCCTCAGCAAGTTTGCAAGAAGGCCTGAAAAATGCTGTTAGCGGCCGATCTAGTACATTTAAATTGTAGTTGGGCATTAACAAATATCGCTGAAAATTTAACCAGCTCACTCAGCTGCAAATTGTCATATTTGTCTCTCCACTAAACTACAGCGTGTTCAAACGATTTTGTAACGTAGTAAAAACATGATTACAGTTGACGTCAATTACTGGATTTGTTAAAACTGTCATAAAACGGTTTGGCAGCATCGTAGAGTAGTTGGTATTGCTCTACGTGTTCACTAAGTTTGCAAAAGGGCCTCAAAAGTGCTGTTAGCTGCCGATATTGTACATTTAAATTGTACTGGGGCATTAACAGACATCGCTGAAGTTTTAACCAGCTCACAAAGCTTCAAACTGTCATATTTGTCTCTCCACTGACCTATAGGGGGTTGAAACACTTTTGCAACGTAGTAAAAAAAAATGATTACTGGTGACATAAATTACTGGACATATTAAACCTGAGCAAAGCAGCTTGGCAGCATCGTACAGTAGTTGGTATTGCTCTACGTTCTCATCAAGTTTGCAAAAGGGCCTCAAAAGTGCTGTTAGCTGCCGATATAGTACATTTAAATTGTACTGGGGCATTAACAAATATCACTGAAAATTTAACCAGCTCACACAGCTTCAAATTGTCATAGTTGTTTCTCCACTAACTCGTAATGTGCTCAACCGCCTTTGTAACGTAGTAAAAAAATATTAAAGTAGACATCGATAATAGACATATTAAAAATGTAATGATTAATAAAACAGTTTGGTAGCATTGTGCAGTAGTTGGTATTGCTCTACGTTCTTAGCAAGTTTGCAAAGGGGCCTTAAAAGTGCTGTTAGCGGCCGATATAGTACATTTAAATTGTACTAGGGCATTAACAAATATCACTGAAAATTTAACCATCTACAGCTTCAAATTGTCATATTTTTTTCTCCACTAACCTATAGGGTGATCAAACGCTTTTGTAAATTAGTAAAAAAAGTATTACAATTGACATCAGTTACTGAACATATTAAAACTGTAACAGAATAGTTTGAAAGCATCGTACAATAGTTGGTATTGCAGTACCGTCTCATCAAGTTTGCAAAAGGGCCTCAAAAGTGCTGTTAGCTGCCGATATAGTACATTTAAATTGTACTGGGGCATTAACAAACATCGCTGAAAATTTAACCAGCTCACACAGCTTCAAACTGTCATATTTGTCTCTCCACTGACATATAGGGTGTTGAAACGCTTTTGCAACGTAGTAAAACAAATGATTACTGTTGACATAAATTACTGGACATATTAAACCTGAGTAAAGGAGCTTGGCAGTATCGTACAGTAGTTAGTATTGCTCTACGCTCTCACCAAGTTTGCAAAAGTTCCTCAAAAGCGCTGTTAGCTGCCGATATAGTACATTTAAATTGTACTGGTGCATTAACAGACATCGCTGAAGTTTTAACCAGCTCACAAAGCTTCAAACTGTCATATTTGTCTCTCCACTAACCTATATGGTGTTGAAACGCTTTTGCAACGTAGTAAAAAAAATTGTTACTGGTGGCATAAATTACTGGACATATTAAACCTGAGTAAAGCAGCTTGGCAGCATTGTACAGTAGTTGGTATTGCTCTACGTTCTCAGCAAGTTTGCAAAAGGACCTTAAAGTGCTGTTAGCCGCCGATATAGTACATTTAAATTGTACTGGGGCATTAACAAATATCGCTGAAAATTTAACCATCTCACACAGCTTCAAATTGTCATATTTGTTTCTCCACTAACCTATAGGGTGATCAAACGCTTTTATAACTTAGTAAAATAAGTATTACGATTGACATCAGTTACTGAACATATTAAAACTGTAATAGAATAGTTTGACAGCTTCGTACAATAGTTGGTATTGCAGTACCTTCTCAGCAAGTTTGAAATAGGGCCTCAAAAGTGCTGTTAGTGGCCGATCTAGTACATTTAAATTGTACTCTCCACTAACCTATAGGGTGTTGAAACGCTTTTGCAACGTAGTAAAAAAATTATTACTGGTGACATAAACGCTTTTGGTAACTTCGTAAAAAAATTATTACACTTGACATCAATTACTGGACAGGTTACATATTATACATACATACATTCAAACTGTAATAACACAGCTTGGAAGCATCGTAGAGTAGTTGGTAGTGTTCTACGTTCTCAGCAAGTTTGCAAAAATGCCTCAAAAGTGCTGATAGCGGCCGATCTAGTACATTTAAAGTGTACTCTCCACTAACCTATAGGGTGTTGAAACGCTTTTGCAACGTAGTAAAAAAATTATTACTGGTGACATAAACGCTTTCGGTAACTTCGTAAAACAATTATTACACTTGACATCAATTACTGGACAGGTTACATATTATACATACATACATTCAAACTGTAATAACACAGCTTGGAAGCATCGTAGTTGGTAGTGTTCTACGTTTTCAGCAAGTTTGCAAAAATACCTCAAAAGTGCTGATAGCGGCAGATCTAGTACATTTAAATTGTACTACGGCATTAACAAATATCACTGAAAATTTAACCAGCTCACACAGCTTCAAATTGTCATATTTGTTTCTCCACTAACCCGTAAGGTGCTCAACCGCCTTTGTAACGTAGTAAAAAAATATTAAAGTAGACATCGATAATTGACATACAAAAAATGTAATAATTAATAAAACAGTTTGGTAGCATCGTAGAGTAGTTGGTATTGCACTACGTTCTAAGCCAGTTTGCAAAAGAACCTCAAAAGTGCTGTTAACGGTCGATCTACTATATTTAAATTGTACTAGGGCATTCACAAATATCGCTGGTAATTTAACCAGCTCACTCAGCTTCGTATTGTTATATGTGTCTCTTTACTCACCTATGGGTTTCAAACGCTTTTGTAACGTAGTAAAATTATTACAGTTGATATCAATTAATGGACATATTAAAACTGTAATACCACAGCTTGGCAGCATCGTAGTGTAGTTGGTATTTTTTACGTTCTCATTAAGTTTGCAAAGGGGCCTCAAAAGTGCTGTTAGTGGCCGATCTAGTACATTTAAATTGTACTCTCCACTAACCTATAGGGTGTTGAAACGCTTTTGCAACGTAGTAAAAAAATTATTACTGGTGACATAAACGCTTTTGGTAACTTCGTAAAAAAATTATTACACTTGACATCAATTACTGGACAGGTTACATATTATACATACATACATTCAAACTGTAATAACACAGCTTGGAAGCATCGTAGAGTAGTTGGTAGTGTTCTACGTTCTCAGCAAGTTTGCAAAAATGCCTCAAAAGTGCTGATAGCCGCCGATCTAGTACATTTAAATTGTACTACGGCATTAACAAATATCACTGAAAATTTAACCAGCTCACACAGCTTCAAATTGTCATATTTGTTTCTCCACTAACCGGTAAGGTGCTCAACCGCCTTTGTAACGTAGTAAAAAAATATTAAAGTAGACATCGATAATTGACATACTAAAAATGTAATAATTAATAAAACAGTTTGGTAGCATCGTAGAGTAGTTGGTATTGCACTACGTTCTAAGCCAGTTTGCAAAAGAACCTCAAAAGTGCTGTTAACGGTCGATCTACTACATTTCAATTGTACTAGGGCATTCACAAATATCGCTGGTAATTTAACCAGCTCACTCAGCTTCGTATTGTTATATGTGTCTCTTTACTCACCTATGGGTCTCAAACGCTTTTGTAACGTAGTAAAATTATTACAGTTGATATCAATTAATGGACATATTAAAACTGTAATACCACAGCTTGGCAGCATCGTAGTGTAGTTGGTATTTTTTACGTTCTCATTAAGTTTGCAAAAGGACCTTAAAGTGCTGTTAGCCGCCGATATAGTACATTTAAATTGTACTGGGGCATTAACAGACATCGCTGAAATTTTAACCAGCTCACACAGCTTCAAACTGTCATATTTGTCTCTCCACTAACCTATAGGGTGTTGAAACGCTTTTGCAACGTAGTAAAAAAATTATTACTGGTGACATAAATTACTGGACATATTAAAACTGAGTAAAGTAGCTTGGCAGCATCGTACAGTAGTTAGTATTGCTCTACGTTCTCGCCAAGTTTGCAAAAGGGCCTCAAAAGTGCTGTTAGCGGCCGATCTAACACATTTAAGTTATACTAGGGCATTAAAAAATATCGCTGAAAATTTAACCAGCTCACTCAGCTTCATATTGCCATATTTGTCTCTTAACTAACCTAAGGTGTGGTTAAACGCTTTTGTAACGTAGTAAAAAAATTATTACAGTAGACATAAATTACTGAACATATTAAAACTGTAATAAAATAGTTTGGCAGAATCGTACTGTAGTTGGTATTTCTCTACCTTCTCAGCAAGTTTGTAAAAGGGCATAAAAGGTGCTGTTAGAGGCCGATCCATTACATTTAAATTGTACTAATGCATTAACATATATCGATATAAATTTAACCAGCTCACACAGCTCCAAATTCTTATATTTGTTCCTTCACTAACCTATATGGTGTTCAAACGCTTTTGTAACGTAGTAAAAAAATTATTACTGGTGACATAAACTACTGGACATATTAAAACTGAGTGAAGCAGTTTGGCAACATCGTACAGTAGTTAGTATTGCTCTACGTTCTCAGCAAGTTTGCAAAGGGACCTTAAAAGTGCTGTTAGAGGCCGATATAGTACATTTAAATTGTACTAGGGCATTAACAAATATCGCTGAAAATTTAACCATCTCACACAGCTTCAAATTGTCATATTTGTTTCTCCACTAACCTATAGGGTGATCAAACGCTTTTATAACTTAGTAAAAAAAGTATTACCATTGACATCAGTTACTAAACATATTAAAACTGTAATAGAATAGTTTGACAGCTTCGTACAATAGTTGGTATTGCAGTACCTTCTCAGCAAGTTTGAAATAGGGCCTCAAAAGTGCTGTTAGTGGCCGATCTAGTACATTTAAGTTGTACTCTCCACTAACCTATAGGGTGTTGAAACGCTTTTGCAACGTAGTAAAAAAATTATTACTGGTGACATAAACGCTTTTGGTAACTTCGTAAAAAAATTATTACACTTGACATCAGTTACTGGACAGGTTACATATTATACATACATACATTCAAACTGTAATAACACAGCTTGGAAGCATCGTAGAGTAGTTGGTAGTGTTCTACGTTCTCAGCAAGTTTGCAAAAATGCCTCAAAAGTGCTGATAGCGGCCGATCTAGTACATTTAAATTGTACTACGGCATTAACAAATATCACTGAAAATTTAACCAGCTCACACAGCTTCAAATTGTCATATTTGTTTCTCCACTAACCGGTAAGGTGCTCAACCGCCTTTGTAACGTAGTAAAAAAATATTAAAGTAGACATCGATAATTGACATACTAAAAATGTAATAATTAATAAAACAGTTTGGTAGCATCGTAGAGTAGTTGGTATTGCACTACGTTCTAAGCCAGTTTGCAAAAGAACCTCAAAAGTGCTGTTAACGGTCGATCTACTACATTTAAATTGTATTAGGGCATTCACAAATATCGCTGGTAATTTAACCAGCTCACTCAGCTTCGTATTGTTATATGTGTCTCTTTACTCACCTATGGGTTCTCAAACGCTTTTGTAACGTAGTAAAATTATTACAGTTGATATCAATTAATGGACATATTAAAACTGTAATACCACAGCTTGGCAGCATCGTAGTGTAGTTGGTATTTTTTACGTTCTCATTAAGTTTGCAAAGGGGCCTCAAAAGTGCTGTTAGTGGCCGATCTAGTACATTTAAATTGTACTCTCCACTAACCTATAGGGTGTTGAAACGCTTTACCGGTCATTTTGGCAGCTTACAGCAATATAATTAACCATTTAAGCCTTTAGAACAGCCGGTCTGTACTTTATACCCGTCTTTGGCTACTTAACTTTTCATCGCAGATGTTAGTAATATAGAATTCGAACACTCTGTAGCGTAGCGTAGTTGCCCTGAATTGGTAACACCCTTTGAACGCCGATCCTTGCATGTGGTTGTCCCGGCAGTCAGTCTGTGACGAGAGGGTCGTTGTGATAAGTTAAGTGATGTTGTGCTTTTTTACCGTTGGTGCGTGGGTGCTTGCGTATATGGATGGCCGATAGTTCTGCTTCATTAACGTAGGGCCGAAGTTGGCCCATTCCTCCTGATAAAAAGGAGATCAAACTCGCAGGACTCCTGGTTTCGTAGACCTCACTGTCGCTTTGTCCCGCAAGGGGATGTGTTCTAGTTCTCGCCCTCCTGAGCGGATTTTAGCAAGCATCACACTGTCTCCCACGCTTTCGTTCCGACGTCGATACTGCAGGCATGCCGCCAGCAACCGTTTCGCCCACGCTCGATGAACGTCGTAGCATGTGTAACCATTTGTAACTAATTATTATTTGTCGTCTAGTTGACCTAAATTTACATATTGTGCTCTCTAATTTGATGTGCTTTGGGCGCAACCTTTGTAACTAATTACTTGTCATTGACATGACCTAAATTTACATACTGTGTTCGCTAATTTGATGTGCTTAGGCTGCGAACTTAACGTATTTCAATCATTGTTATTCCCAATCAATAATCTGTTACTTGTATGGCCTAGTTTAAAGATTGTTTTTGGTTCACCAATGTGGCATATTTAACTAATGTTACGCATGTATTGCACTAGTGATAAATAGCGCCTCTCCAGCTGAGGCTCTATAATTAAGTGTAGTCTAATCTTGTATATCACCCATTTATTAACGTCCGACCAATAGACGAATATTTGCACAACGGCCTCATCATTGCGGCGAATTTGTGCATGCTCTTGTTAGTATAAGTTTTCTGTGTAACGATTGATGTACGACGAAGCTTGAGCGCTGGAGCGACACAGGTAGGTTTGACGACGCCTGCCGCAGTGACGACGAGAATTATGAGGCCGAGATCCCGTTCTCTCGAAATAGTTATTTAAGTATTTCTCTCAAAGTAGCAATTCCAGTATTACAGTTACTCGAGCCTCTTCCTGACATAGTAACCGGAGTACTTCCCGTTCCGTCTAACCGTCCAGATCCGGTTGAACGTGTATACCCCGAGATAGACCTGGTGGCGCCCTTTTATTTCGTCACACCCTATATATGTCTCGCCACGCTTGCCCGGTGACGTACCGTTTGAACCACGCCCATCTCCCTGAGCGTAGCAGCCGAGGTTTTAGCCTGTTTTTGACGAGTCTCAGGGCGAGCGTGCCACCTTTTCCCGGACTTAACTAGTCTTTCGATACTCACACCTCGTGGGTGTTGTTAAGTCATTTTGATACAGTAACAATATTAGAACTGTAATTAAACAGCTTAGAAGCATCGTAGAGTAGTTGGTATTGCTCTACGTTCTCAGCAAGTTTGCAAACGGGCCTCAAAAGTGCTGTTAGCGATCGATCTAGTATATTTAAATTGTAATAAGCCATTAACAAACATCTTAAAAAATTCTAACAGCTCACTCAGCTTCAAATTGTCATATTTGTCTCTTCACTAACCTATAGGGTTGAAACAATAAAAAAGCCAACCTGCGATTGATTACTAATAATAATCAAAGGTAGTACAATCGCAGATCAACCCCCTTATCGTTTATACACCACGGTAGCTCAGAAATGTACTTACCGCAATGGCCTAGCTAGCGTCAAAGTCGATGGCCTTAGGTCGCAGATTTCTATCATCAGCTGATCAGCTGCAAGCTCCTTTAATAATAGTAGAAAAAACACTGGGCGCCAGAAATCACAGATTACAAGAAATAAATAAGAAAATAACAAACAATTAAGTTTATTAATCAGCAGGTCATGTTTGGTGGCAACATCAATAATACGTCGGTAAATCGTTTATCACAATATTAAATAATCTGAATACAATAAATTATGTGCTGAAAATGCAACACGCACAGCGAGAAGATGTGAACCCCTTTTTTAGGCTCTTAGATTGAATTTGATAGCAATTCAATGAAGGGATAAGCTTATCACAGTCATATGTAATAACCGTTATATCGGTAGTGATATTAAAATGGCGTGAAGGCACTTTTTACAAGATTTTTAATATGTATTCATTAAGCAGAACTTTAAATTTGTGAAATACAAATCATAGAACAATTAGTACATAATGTTTTAAATTTATAAAACGTAGCTTTAGATTTGTAAATTGTAAATTGTAACAATTAATCCATTAAGTTTTTAATTTATAAATGGTAAATGAAATTTGTAACTGGTAAATAAGTTAACGGTGATGTAGCGTTATTAACATCAATTCCGCCGACAATTCGTGGGCGGGCGAAGTTATCATCAAGAAGTTGTAATGAGACTAACCTCGTGGCCAAAGTTGATAAGATAATGAACGCTCCGAGTCCAGGTCAAGGTGACATTCCCGAAAGAGTTGCTGGTCCCAAATGTTGATTAGGGTGTTATTTAAGAACCCAAATAAGGAGTCGTCCGGAAAGCGGCATCAAAGAGTGGTGTTTGAAGGTGACGTTGAAAAATTACGTCAACGAATAACGTTAAAAAAGAAGCTAATAAAAAACGAGAAATTACCAAAATGTATAACAAGCAATTAGCGTAAACATACCTGATTTTAATTATCAGCCCACAAACAAAATTAATATTGAGGTGCAATAAAGCACACAAAATGCTTTCTTGGAACTAGTTGCTCCAACCAAAGCGAAAGTTAAAATGAGGTCGCGCGGCTGGTGCAACTGATAACGAATTATTTTTGGGAAAACCGAAATCAGAAAGCTCGCGCGGAACAAAACTCGATATTATTCGAAATACAGCGGAAATAATTCAAGTGGGAATGTACAGGCTGGCCCGGAAAGGAATAAATGGCGAAACAAGTAGCAGGAGCTAAAGATTTGTTTTACTCCCCACGGCCAAGAGAAATACCTGAGGTATGATTATGCTAAAGCAATTGAAAAGTTTAACGTCAGTCAAAAGAAGGCGAAAGGAAAATAGGGAAATAGATGGGAAATAAAGGAGTAAAGTTAAGAAAAGAAGAAGGGATAGAAAGTTTTACGGAGGAAATAGTCGAGAACAAAGTGCTAAACCGATCCGTCGCGCTAGATGAAAAAGGCGCGTCGGTGGATAAGTTAGACGCTTAGCTCCGTACCATAGCCAACGGAAAACGAACTAATCAGAAGGTTACCTTAAATGTGTACTGGCAGAATACACACATGGACCTAGTCAGCGTACTGAAAAGTTGCTGAGATTTAGCCAACGGCTGTGGCAGCAGCCGGAAATTGGCATGGAACTAAGAAATGGGATCTAGAATTAGCCAATAAGGTAGAGAAGAAAAGAAATCGGAAAAAAGGATACTTGGGTATTAAAAGAGTATAGTAAAGGAAGATAGTATAACGAAGAGGGATTTGGAAGGAATAAGTCCGATGTCCGTCAGTCAGTCAGTCAACGCAGGGCTGTTTGAAAAAAGCTATTGCAGTGAAATGAGAAATTAACAAAAGGTGAAGACGCTGTCGATCACAGACACTCAGCGCGGGCCCCCGTAGTGATCACCGCGAATGTAAACGACTGTGAAGAAGAGCGCCAAAGCAGAAAACCCTAAACCCTGCTGGTCGAGGAAAAGTGAACAGTCCAGGAACGACTGCACACTGAAACACCGTGTGAACTAACACACAGCGAAACACCGGAGATAAGTAACAAAAACTTACTCCTGTATGACACATCGCAGAAGTGAAAATACTACGACGAAAAAATTCGGGTAAAACCCAGGACAAAAAAGCCCTAAAAACCATACCCGCCCCGAATTTGGGTAAAGACCCCAGAAGCCGGAGGGAACAACCGCACCACCACCAAACCCAGCTCGGGCATTCAGCCAGTCGTCGCAGCTAGATGGAAAAGGCGCGCGCGCCGGTGACGGACTGAATGTAACTCCCTCACCGAGTCGGATGGCAACCCAATTGCTCGCCCCGACCCCCAGAAATCTCCACAAGACCGAAAGAAACCCGCCCCAAAAAACTATTAAAAACCCAAGCATGAACTCATGCATACCACAAATCCTAAAGGCTATCAAAGAAACTAAGAATGCTGACCTGACGCTCGTGAAGCGAGATGGGGAAAGGAAATAATAAAATATTTGATGGAAAGGTTTCCCAAAAAAGAGACCGACCCTGCATGTCCAACCAACCACCCTAAGTAAATCGTGCAGGTCTAGAAACTCTTTTATAACTAACTCCATTATCAGAAAGACACACTTCGAAAAAGTAAAGAAGACTCACGCATTCATCACGAAAGCAACTCACCTAAACACTTGCTTCACTATCAACAAAAGACTCAAGAAGAGTTCGACAAAAGGTCCAATCGCTATCTATAAAGAAGCGAGGAAATCCGTCACTCAAAAGGGTTTCACCTAATATAATCTAATGATAGGGAAAAGTACCATCAAATCGGTAATTAAGGAGTCGCTCAAGGTGCTTAACTAGCATTCAAAAGCAAAAAAATATGCGGCTTAAAAAGCACGCAATAAATAATAATAATTATCATAATAATAGAAATTGATTAACAAGTCGAAAAGGGTGAGAATAATGTTGATAGTATAATACTATCCGTAGGGTGAATAGGCGAGATAAGCTAAACATGCACATACATCATCATATATACAATCACATACACACAATCAGGCACACCAAAATTCACTCCTCCACTTGTCCTTCTCCAAAGTAAGGTTTTAAATCTTTAATATGCCAAACTCCAACGTTTTTATTGTCGGGGACGGTCACTAACTGATAGGTAAGTGGGCCGGTGACTTTTAGTACTCTGCATTTGACATATTTAGGAGCCAATTTCTGATTGAAGGATTTAGATGCATCAGATAAGACGTAGTTCCTTTTCCAAACCAAATCATTGACATTAAATTTTAATGGACGCTTACGCAAGTTATAGTGCTTGGAATTGCGTTGGTAGGAATTATTGAGGCGTTTAACAACGTCTTGATAAAGTTCAGAAAGTTGATTAACGTCTGAAGCCAGGTCTTCACGAGTTTCTAAAGATAATTCTTCTTCTTGGAAGTTCTTAAGACGACCGTAATAAGTCCCAGAAACTGGTACAGTCCTCCCAAAATTTAAGAAAGAAGGGGTGTAACCCGTCACCTCATGAACGGCGTTACGCAAAGCGTGTGCAACTTGATAAATGTGTTCGTCCCATGAACGATGATTATCCGAAACATAAGAACGAAGAGCAGTACCGATAACTCGGTTAACTCTCTCAACAAAATTGACTTGAGGATGGTAAGAAGCATTATACCAAACTTGTTGAACTTGGTATTGTTTCATCAAGGCTTTAAATTGGGAACTTATAAATTGTGGCCCGTTATCAACCATACATATTTGAGGAACACCAAAAATGAGGAATACTTCGTTCTCCAAAAACTTGGCTACTGCTTTAGCAGTGGCAGCGCGAACAGCTTTCACTAGCGTAAACTTAGTTAGCCAATCACATACGACTATGATAGAAGTGTTACCAGTTTTCGTGCGAGGTAAGGGACCCATTATGTCAATTGACAAACATTGAAAAGGGTATAAAATCTTCTTATTTTGGCCCATTAAACCAGGTCTAGCAAGTTGACTAACTTTACTCGCAGCACAAGTTTCACAATGGCGTATGTAACGGATAACATCGGCACGCATTTTAGGACAGTAATATTGTTCGGAGATTTTACAAAAGGTTTTATAACCACCCAAGTGAGCAGATGTGGGACTGTCATGAAAGAGTTTGTAAATTTCAGTTCGGCGAGAACGAGGTATCACCTGTTTCCATTCCACTAAGTTGGTAACCATGGCATGACGGTTGGGGACATACTTAAAAAGTCGACGATTTTCAATTCGCCAAGTAGGAAATTGATTAGGACTTTGGTTAACGCGGTCCAGCATTTTTAAGTACCAAGAGTCTAAGTCACCATCAACAAGTTCTAGAGCGGAAACCTGAATAGGAGCTCGCGATAAAGCATCGGGAACTACATTATGTTTACCCTGTCGGTGTCGAATGGTAAAATCGTATTGCGACAGACGAACACTCCAACGGGCTAAACGGCCAGTGGGGTCTTTCATATTAGTAAGCCACAATAAGGAATAGTGGTCAGTTAACACAGTGAAATGTGTACCTTCAATATACGGTCTAAATTTCTCAATGCCAAAGATGACAGCTAAGCACTCTCTCTCTGTGACAGAATAATTGCGTTCGGCCTTGTTAAGGGTACGTGAAGCATAAGCAATTACCTTTTTCTCATCGTCAATATTTTGTGTAAGGACACAACCGAGGCCAAAATTCGAGGCGTCACATTGTAACGTGAACGGTAGTGAAAAATTTGGACTACTCAAAACAGGTGCGGAGGTCAAACAAGATTTAATTTGATTAAATGATTTAATAGCATCATCAGTCCAATGCACACGCTGCTTTTTAATACGACCTTTAATTAGGTCCGAAATAGGAGCAGTAATAGTGGCAAAATTTGGAACGAACCGACGATACCAAGAAGCTAAGCCAATAAAGCGTTTGACTTCGGTCACCGTATTTGGTTGAGGATATTTGGTGATAACCAAAATTTTATCAGGATCCGTGCGTAAACCATTTTTATCGACAACAAAGCCGAGGTACGTAAGACTGGGACGGCAAAATTGACATTTGTCGATATTGACAGTTAAGTTAGCGTCTTTAAGACGGGTATAAACTTGCTCTAAGGTGTCCAAGTGTTCCTTAAAGGTTCCAGACACGATAACAATGTCGTCTAAATACACGAAGATGTTTTCACCTAATAGCGGACCAAAAATGCTATCCATGAGACGTTGTTGACTAGCTGGTGCGTTCGCGATCCCAAACGGAACGACTGTAAACTCGAACAAACCACGTCTAGGGACTGTAAAAGCTGTTTTTTCGCACGAATCTGGATGTAGAGGAATTTGGTGAAAAGCTTGCTTAAGATCGATGGACGTAAGATAACGTGCATCGCGCAATTTATCAAGAATGCTATTTAAATATGGTAGAGGATAAGCATCCTTCTTGGTAACCGAATTTAATTTTCGACCATCGAAACAAAGTCGATAGGAACCATCTTTCTTTTTGACTAAGACCATGGGAGAACTCCAAGGAGATTTCGAGGGACGAATAATACCCATCTCTAACAAGCGGTCAAGTTCGTGGTCGGCATGGACTTGCATAGCAGGAGACAACGGATAGTATCTCTGCTTAATAGGAGACGCGTCACCCGTATCAATAGTATGTACAACTAAATTAGTTAAGCCTAAAGTAGGACCAGAAATTTCAGCAAACTTCCCAACAACTTGGTCTAATAAAAGTTTTTGTTGAACTGACAAATCAACTACGCCACAAATAGTCTGCAGCGAAAAAGTTTCAGCCACATCGAAGCGTCTAGCGACAAAATCAGTCTTTGCTCCAAAAGCGTAGCAAAAATCAACACCTAAAATTAGTGTAGACGGAATTGAGTCACAAATAACCGCATCGATGGACCTAGTAATACCATCAATGGTAATGGGTAAGGCAACAGTACCTAAAATATTTTGTAGCTGACCGTCAGCAGTAGTCAAAGTGAGCGGAGACTTATTGTTACACAATTTCAGATCATGTCTCTGAAGTAAATATAGACCGTTGCGCCCAATTAAAGTTTGATTGGCCCCTGTATCGCAAAGAGCGTGAATAGGTTCGCCATTAATATAAATGGTTAAGTAAGGACGGTTGTCAGAAAGTTGTTTAGTAAAGGTGGCTGAAGTATTACAAGTCATACGGCAAAATTCATTCACAGTTCGTAACCAAGATTCCGAAGATAAAGTATCAGCCTCAGTATAATAGGGATAAGGAATAGATCGGCTGTGATATCTACCCTTTACTTTGCGTTTTTTGGATGGCATTTAGGACAAGTGGCAAAATAACTATTTGCATGACCGCAAATATAACAAAAAATAGTCTTATCTGCCGAGCAAGTATGGAAAGTATGGCCTAATTTACGGCAGTTCCAACAAGTGGTCGTACTTTTCGCACGGTTAGTTCTAGGACCAGAATGTTTAATTGTCATTTGAGCAGTCTGTGTCACAGGTTTTTTAGGAGTAGGCTGGTAGGCCAAGTCAGGTTCCAGTTGCAAGGATGAGGCAGCAACAGGATTGCGGTATTTAATATTCTGAATCTTAACATCTTCCAGCTTTTTACACAGAAATGCAAGGTGCTCAATATCGTGAACTACTGTCAAGGATAATTGAGTAGCATAAAAAGGTTGCAAGTTTTTCATAATATGCTTAAGTTGAACTGATTCGGATGGTTTAATGAGTAGACGATCAAATAAATTAAGCAGCACAGCAATAAAAAGTGAGGGTTTTTCATCGGCCCCCTGCTTGCGTTTCCTAATCTCGTCCCATAACTCTTCATCAAAATCAGTAGGCAAAAAATCAGATCGCAACCTAGCTACCAAGTCGTGCCAGTTCGAAACCCGGTGATGCATAGCGCGGTACCATACTAACCCACGACCCGAGAAAAGGTCAACAGCACTAGAAAATAATTGGTCGTATGAAATGTTACGCGCTACTCTAAGTTCTTCGACACGTTGTAAGAAAGAATTTACCCCCATGGTAGTAGTGTCTCCATTAAATGATAAACCCCATTTGCATACCGGTACTGAAACTAAACCTACATGTCTAGGAAAAGACGTCGTAGAGTAATTAATTTGGTCTAGTTCAGTTCGCAAATTAGCAGTAGCTGACATACAAGGTTGTTGTGTAAAAGGAGGATACTGATGTACGTGCTCATTAGAAAAAGATACCCTAGGTCGTTGGAATGTAGATGAAGCTAAACCGGCGGCTTCAGTTATGTTAGGGTTGTCAACAATATTATCTGCCATAGGTTCAGTAGTGTCAGAATTAGGTGGAGCTACTGTATTAACAGAATCGACAAAATTAGTGGCAATAACATTTGAGGGCAAAAGATCCACTTGTAATTGCGAATCGTCATGCTCATTACTAAGTGACTGTAATAAATCTAAGCATTGACTGGTAAGGGTAGCATGCTCCTGTTCTAATTTAGAAGAGGGTTGTAGCCTGGTTAGTCGTGAATACAGATGCGTTAGCCGCGTATCGAGCCGAGCAAATTCCGAATTAGAAGGTGCAGCAGCGAAAGCAGTAACTAACACCGAAAGTTCAGTAAGTTTGCCTTTACAAGTATCGAGTTCTAATTGTACATCGAAAGGTGCTACTAATTGATAAGCGTTAGACAACGTAGGGTCAGCCTTTTCCAGTAACAACTTAGCACGCAAGGTTCTACGACGTTGGTCGACATTCATACCTTCCACCGTGTCTCTATCCAACCCCCTGAACAATAATTCGTAAAGCAGCTCATCAACACGAAGCGCGTTGACATTCATTTTAAATAAATAATTTTGTCAGAATATTAAAGGAGAATTGCAGGTTGTACAGCTGATGTAATACCAAAGTCGGGAGCCCCACACGTTGGCGTCAGTGAAACAATAAAAAAGCCAACCTGCGATTGATTACTAATAATAATCAATGGTAGTATAATCGCAGATCAACCCCCTTATCGTTTATACACCACGGTAGCTCAGAAATGTACTTACCGCAATGGCCTAGCTAGCGTCAAAGTCGATGGCCTTAGGTCGCAGATTTCTATCATCAGCTGATCAGCTGCAAGCTCCTTTAATAATAGTAGAAAAAACACTGGGCGCCAGAAATCACAGATTTCAAGAAATAAATAAGAAAATAACAAACAATTAAGTTTATTAATCAGCAGGTCATGTTTGGTGGCAACATCAATAATACGTCGGTAAATCGTTTATCACAATATTAAATAATCTGAATACAATAAATTATGTGCTGAAAATGCAACACGCACAGCGAGAAGATGTGAACCCCTTTTTTAGGCTCTTAGATTGAATTTGATAGCAATTCAATGAAGGGATAAGCTTATCACAGTCATATGTAATAACCGTTATATCGGTAGTGATATTAAAATGGCGTGAAGGCACTTTTTACAAGATTTTTAATATGTATTCATTAAGCAGAACTTTAAATTTGTGAAATACAAGTCATAGAACAATTAGTACATAATGTTTTAAATTTATAAAACGTAGCTTTAGATTTGTAAATTGTAAATTGTAACAATTAATCCATTAAGTTTTTAATTTATAAATGGTAAATGAAATTTGTAACTGGTAAATAAGTTAACGGTGATGTAGCGTTATTAACATCAATTCCGCCGACAATTCGTGGGCGGGCGAAGTTATCATCAAGAAGTTGTAATGAGACTAACCTCGTGGCCAAAGTTGATAAGATAATGAACGCTCCGAGTCCAGGTCAAGGTGACATTCCCGAAAGAGTTGCTGGTCCCAAATGTTGATTAGGGTGTTATTTAAGAACCCAAATAAGGAGTCGTCCGGAAAGCGGCATCAAAGAGTGGTGTTTGAAGGTGACGTTGAAAAATTACGTCAACGAATAACGTCAAAAAAGAAGCTAATAAAAAACGAGAAATTACCAAAATGTATAACAAGCAATTAGCGTAAACATACCTGATTTTAATTATCAGCCCACAAACAAAATTAATATTGAGGTGCAATAAAGCACACAAAATGCTTTCTTGGAACTAGTTGCTCCAACCAAAGCGAAAGTTAAAATGAGGTCGCGCGGCTGGTGCAACTGATAACGAATTATTTTTGGGAAAACCGAAATCAGAAAGCTCGCTCGGAACAAAACTCGATATTATTCGAAATACAGCGGAAATAATTCAAGTGGGAATGTACAGGCTGGCCCGGAAAGGAATAAATGGCGAAACAAATAGCAGGAGCTAAAGATTTGTTTCAGTCCCTAACGTCCCAGACGTCCGAGATGTCCTAGATGTCCCATATGTCTCTAACGTCACAGACGTCCTAGATGTCCTATATATTTCTAACGTCCCAGATGTCCCATATGTCCCTAAAGTCCCAGACGTCCCAGATGTCCCATATGTCCCTAACGTCTCAGACGTCCTAGATGTCCCATATGTCCTTAACGTCCCAGACGTCCCAGATGACCCATATGTCCCTAACGTCCCAGACGTCCCAGATGTCCCAAAGGTCTTATATATCCCTAATGTCCCAGGCGTATTATTTGTCCCATATGTCTCATATGTCCCTAATGTCCCAGGCGTCCCAGACCTCACATATGTCCCATATGTCCCAGATGTCCTATATGTCCCATATGTCGCTAATGTCCAGGGCATCCTAAATGTCCCATATGTCCTTAACGTCCCAGACGTCCCAGACGTCCTAGATGTCCCATATATCCCATATGTCCCATATGTCCCTAATGTCCCAGGCCTCCTAAATGTCCCATATGTCCTTAACGTCCCAGGCGTCCCAGATGTCCCATATGTCCGTAACGTCCCGGACGCCCCAGATGTTCAATATGTCCCATATGTCTTTAATGTCCCAGGCGGCCCAGATGTCTCATATGTCCCAAATGTCCCTAATGTCCCAGGCGTCCTAAATGTCGAATATGTCCTTAACGTTCCAGACTTCCCAGACGTCCTAGATGTCCCAAATGTCCTTAACGTTCCAGACGTCCCAGATGTGCCATATGTCCCATATGTTTCTAATGTCCCAAGCGTCCTAAATGTTCCATATGTCCCTAACGTCCCAGACGTCCCAGATGTCCTAGATGTCCCATATGTCCTTAACGTCCCAGACGTCCCAGATGTCCCATATGTCCTTAACGTCCCAGACGTCCCAGACGTCCTAGATGTCCCATATGTCCTTAAAGTCCCAGACGTCCCAGATGTCCCATATGTCCCATGTGTCCCTAATGACCCAGGCGTCCTAGTTGTTCCATATGTCCCTAACGTCCAAGACGTCCTAAATGTCCCATATGTCCCTAACGTCCCAGACGTCCCAGCTGTCCCGTATGTCCTTAACGTCCCTGACGTCCCACATGTCCCTAATGTCCCAGGCGTCCCAGATGTCGCATTTTTCCCATATGTCCCTAATGTCCCAGGCGTCCTAAATGTCCCATATGTCCATAACGTCCCAGACGTCCCAGACGCCCTAGATGTCCCATATACCCTTAACGTCCCAGACGTCCCAGACGTCCCAAATGTCCCATATGTTCCATATGTCCCTAATGTCCCAGGCATCTCAGATGTCCCATATGTCCCATATCTCCCTAACGTCCTAGGCGTCCTAAATGTCCCATATGTCCTTAACGTCCCTGACGTCCCGGACGTCCTAAATGTCGCATATGTCTCTAACGTCCCAGACGTCCTAGATGTCCTATATATTTCTAACGTCCCAGATGTCCCATATGTCCCTAACGTCCCAAACGTTTCAGACGTCCTAGATGTCCTATATGTCCCTAACGTCCCAGACGTCCCATATGTCCCATATGTCCTTAACGTCCCAGACGTCCCAGATGTGCCATATGTCTCATATGTCCCTAATGTCCCAGGAGTCCCAGATGTCCCATATGTCCCAGGCGTCCTAAATGTCCCATATGTCCTTAACGTCCCAGACGTCCCAGACGCCCTAGATGTCCCATATGTCATTAACGTCCCGGACGTCCCAGATGTCCCATATGTTCCTAACGTCCCAGACGTCCTAAATGTCTCATATGTCCTTAACGTCCCAGACGTCCCAGATGTCCCATATGTCCCATATGTTTCTAATGTCCCAGGCGTCCTAGATGTTCCATATGTCCCTAACATCCCAGACGTCCCAGATGTCCTAGATGTCCCACATGTCCTTAACGTCCCAGACGTCCCGGATGTCCCATATGTCCTTAACGTCCCAGACGTCCCAGATGTCCCATATGTCCCTAATGTCCCAGGCCTCCTAAATGTCCCATATGTCCTTAACGTCCCAGACGTCCCAGACGCCCTAGATGTCCCATATGTCATTAACGTCGCGGACGTCCCAGATGTCCAATATGTCCCTAACGTCCCAGACGTCCCAGATGTCCCACATGTCCCATATGTCCCTAATGTCCGAGGCGTACCAGATGTCCCATATGTCCCATATGTCCCTAATGTCCCAGGCGTCCTAAATGTCCCATATGTCCTTAACGTCCCAAACGTCCCAGACGTCCTAGATGTCCAATATGTCCTTAAAGTCCCAGACGTCCCAGATGTCCCATATGTCTCATGTGTCCCTAATGACCCAGGCGTCCTAGATGTTCCATATGTCCCTAACGTCCAAGACGTCCTAAATGTCCCATATGTCCCTAACGTTTTAGAGGTCCCAGCTGTCCCGTATGTACCTAACGTCCCAGACGTCCCAGATGTCCCATATGTCCCACATGTCCCTAATGTCCATAACGTCCCAGACGTCCCAGACGCCCTAGATGTCCCATATGCCCTTAACGTCCCAGACGTCCCAGACGTCTCAAATGTGCCATATGTTCCATATGTCCCTAATGTCCCAGGCGTCTCAGATGTCCCATATGTCCCATATGTCCCTAACGTCCTAGGCGTCCTAAATGTCCCATATGTCCTTAACGTCCCAGACGTCCCGGACGTCTTAAATGTCGCATATGTCTCTAACGTCCCAGACGTCTCAGCTGTCCCGTATGTCCCTAACGTCCCAGACGTCCGAGATGTCCTAGATGTCCCATATGTCTCTAACGTCACAGACGTCCTAAATGTCCTATATATTCCTAACGTCCCAGATGTTCCATATGTCCCTAAAGTCCCAGACGTCCCAGATGTCCCATATGTCCCTAACGTCCCAGACGTCCTAGATGTCCCATATGTCCTTAACGTTCCAGACGTCCCAGATGACCCATATGTCCCTAACGTAACAGACGTCCCAGATGTTCCAAAGGTCTTATATATCCCTAATGTCCCAGGCGTATTAGATGTCCCATATGTCCCTAATGTGGTAGGCGTCCTAAATGTCCCATATGTCTTTAACGCCCCGGACGTCCCAGACGTCCTAAATGTCACATATATCCTTAACGTCCCAGACGTCCCAGATGTCCCATATGTCCCATATGTCCCTAACGTCCCAGACGTCCCAGATGTTCCATATGTCCCATATGTCCCTAATGTCCCAGGCGTCCTAGATATTCCATATGTCCCTAACGTCCCAGACGTCCTAAATGTCTCATATGTCCCTAACGTCCCAGACGTCCCAGATGTCCCATATGTCCTTAACGTCCCAGACGTCCCAGACGTCCAAAATGTCCCATATGTCCCTAATGTCCCAGACGTCCTAGATGTCCCATATGTCCCTAACGTCCCAGACGTCCTAGATGTACCATATGTCCCTAACGTCCCAGACGTCCTAGATGTCCCATATGTCCCTAACGTCCCAGACGTCTCAGACGTCCTAGATGTCCTATATGTCCCTAACGTCCCAGACGTGACAGATGTCCCATATGTCCCTAACGTCTCAGACGTCCCAGATGTCCCATATGTCCTTAACGTCCCAGACGTCCCAGATGTCCCATATGTCTCATATGTCCCTAATGTCCCAGGCGTCCCAGATGTCCCATATGTCCCATATGTCCCTAATGTCTCAGACGTTCTAAATGTCCCATATGTCCTTAACGTTTCAGACGTCCCAGACGTCCTAGGTGTCCCATATGTCCTTAACGTCCCAGACGTCCCAGATGTCCCATATGTCCCATATGTCCCTAATGTCCTAGGCGCCCTAAATGTCCCATATGTCCTTAACGTCCCAGACGTCCCAGACGTCCTAGATGTCCCATATGTCTTTAACGTCCCAGACGTTCCAGATGTCCCATATGTCTCTAACGTCCCAGACGTCCCATATGTCCCATATGTCCCATATGTCCTTAATGTCCCAGGCGTCCTAGATGTCCCATATGTCCCTAACGTCCCAGATGTCCTAGATGTCCCATATATCCTTAACGTCCCAGACGTCCCAGATATACCATATGTCCTATATCTCAATAACGTCCCAGCCGTCCCAGACGTCCCATATGTCCCTAACGTCTCAGATGCTCCATATGTCCCTAACGTCCCAGACGTCCTAGATGTCCTATATGTCTCTAACGTCCCAGACGTCCCAGATCTCCCATATGTCCCTAACGTCCCAGACGTCCTAGATGTCCCTTATATCCTTAACGTCCCAGACGTCCCAGATGTCCCATATGTCCCTAAAGTCCCAGACGTCCCAGATGTCCTATATGTCCCATATGTCCCTAATGTCCCAGGCGTCCCAGATCTCCCATATGTCCCAAATGTCCCTAATGTCCCAGGCGTCCTAAATGTCCCAAATGTCCTTAACGTCCCAGACGTCGCAGACGTCCTAGATGTCCCAAATGTCCTTAACGTCCCAGACGTCCCAGATGTCCCATATGTTTAATATGTTTTTAATGTCCCAGGCGTCCTAGATGTTCCACATGTCCCTAACGTCCCAGACGTCCCAGATGTCCTAGATGTCCCATATGTCCTTAACGTCCCAGACGTCCCAGATGTCCCATATGTCCCTAACGTCCCAGATGTCCCAGATGTCCTATATGTCCCTAATATCCCAGGCGTAGTAAATGTCCCATATGTCCTTAACGTCCCAGACGTCCCAGACGCCCTTGATGTCCCATATGTCTTTAACGTCCTAGACGTCCCAGACGTCCTAGATGTCCCATATGTCCTTAACGTCCCAGACGTCCCAGATGTCCCATATGTCCCTAGCATCCCAGACGTCCCAGTAGTCCCATATGTCCTTAACGTCCCAGACGTCCCAGATGTTCCATATGTCCTATATGTCCCTAATGTCCCAGGCGTCCCAGATGTCCCATATGTCCCATATGTCCCTAATGTCCCAGGCGTCCTAAATGTCCCAAATATCCTTAACTTCCCAGACGTCCCAGACGTCCTAGATGTCCCATATGTCCTTAACGTCCCAGACGTCCCAGATGTACCATATCTCCCTAACGTTCCAGGCGTCCCAGATGTCCCATATGTCACATATGTCCCTAATGTCCCAGGCGTCCCAGATTTCCCATATGTCCCATATGTCCTTTATGTCCGAGGCGTCCTAAATGTCCCATATGTCCTTAACGTCCCAGACGTCCCAGACGTCCTAGATGTCCCATATGTCCTTAACGTCCCAGACGTCCCAGATGTCCCATATGTCCAATGTGTCCCTAATGTCCCAGGCGTCCTAGATGTTCCATATGTCCCTAACGTCCAAACCGTCCTAAATGTGCCATATGTGCATAACGTCCCAGACGTCCCAGCTGTCCCGTATGTCCCTAACGTCCCTGACGTCCCAGACGTCCTAAATGTCCCATATGTCCCTAACGTCCCTGGCGTCCTAGATGTCCTATATGTCCTTAACGTCCAAGATGTCCCAGATGTCCTATATGTCCCACATGTCCCTAATGTCCCAGGCGTCCCAGATGTCCCATATGTCCCATATGTCCCTAATATCCCAGGCGTCCTAAATGTCCCATATGTCCATAACGTCCCCAGACGTCTCAGCTGTCCCGTATGTCCCTAACGTCCCAGACGTCCGAGATGTCCTAGATGTCCCATATGTCTCTAACGTCACAGACTTCCTAGATGTCCTATATGTTCCTAACGTCCCAGATGTCCAATATGTCCCTAAAGTCCCAGACATCCCAGATGTCCCATATGTCCCTAACGTCCCAGACGTCCTAGATGTCCCATATGTCCTTAACGTCCCAGACGTCCCAGATGACCCATACGTCCCTAACGTCCCAGACGTCCCAGATGTTCCAAAGGTCTTATATATCCCTAATGTCCCAGGCGTATTAAATGTCCCATATGTCCCATATGTCCCTAATGTGCCAGGCGTCTTAAATGTCCCATATGTCCTTAACGTCCCTGACGTCCCAGACGTCCTAGATGACCCATATGTCCTTAACGTCCCAGACGTCCCAGATGTCCCATATGTCCCTAACGTCCCAGACGTCCCAGATGTCCCATATGTCCCATATGTCCCTAATGTCCCACACGTCCTATATGTCCCATATGTCCCTAACGTCCCAGACGTCCCAAATGTCCCATATGTCCTTAACGTCCCAGACGTCCCGGACGTCCTAAATTTTCCATATGTCCCTAACGTCCCAGACGTCCCAGATGTCCCATATGTCCTTAACGTCCCAGACGTCCCCGACGTCCTAAATGTCCCATATGTCCCTAATGTCCCAGACGTCCTAGATGTCCCATATGTTCCTAACGTCCCAGACGTCCCAGATGTCCCACATGTCCTTAAGGTCCCAGACGTCCCGGACGTCCTAAATGTCCCATATGTCCCTAATGTCCCAGAAGTCCTAGATGTCCCATATGTCCCTAACGTCCCAGACGTCCTAAATGTCCCATATGTCCCTAACGTCCCAGACGTCCCAGATGTCCCATATGTCCTTAACGTCCCAGACGTCCCGGACGTCCTAAATCTCCCATATGTCCCTAATGTCCCAGACGTCCTAGATGTCGCATATGTCCCTAACGTCCCAGACGTCTCAGATGTCCTAGATGTCCCATATGCCCCTAACGTCCCAGAAGTCCTAGATGTCCCATATGTCCCTAACGTCCCAGACGTCTCAGACGTCCTAGATGTCCTATATAATAATAATAATAATAATTTTCTTTATTACCCTTGAGCAAATACACAAAAAAGAGAAATGACATAGGAAAAGCACTATCAACTCAAACGGGTAACCACAAGGCGGGATTCAGCTGGTAGTAGGATATCCCACCCCTCTGATCTTCCATCCAAACCCTGATAAAATAAATGAGAGTAAATTTGAAAAACTGCCTAAATTAAATTAACTAGTATCTGTAACGATCAAGTCTACAATAGTGTTTAGACTAAATTAAAAGTAAACAACTATAATATATTAAACCTAGTACAATTAAAGGAAGTTGACAAACACATTATTTAATTACTTAATTGCCCAAGCTAATTGCATCCTAACTGATTGCGGAATAAGTCGTGACGCATTTTGTATTTAAATTGTGCAAAATTAAGGGATATGTAATCCTTCAATACCTTATTGTAAATATTATATATTTGATAAGAAAAAGATCTTTCAAAACGGACAGTAGAGTGCTGCGGCGGCGAAATTAGGCCTCGGAATCGAGTATTAAGATTATGTACGTCTGTCCTGAAAGTGATTTTGTTGTATAAATACGGCGGACATTTATTAATTAAAATTTGATAAAAAAGAGTTGAACATTGAAGTAGCCTTCGATTATACATAGTTAACCAGCTGGCATCCGTCAGTTTATGAGATATGTGTTCGAATTTTCTTATGCCATAGATGAAACGAAGGCACGCATTTTGAACTTTCTGAATTTTGTCCGCAGTCACCTTGTCGATAGCTGGGTGGTAGACTGGAACACAGTAATTAAATTGGGAAAGCACAAAAGTTTCAGAAAGTATCTTTTTAATTGTGATGTTTAAGTACGACCTGTGAGGGTATAGTTTCCTAAGATGCATATAGCCCTGAGAAATGTATTTGGTTATCTGATCTCTGTAACGGAAAGTGTTATCTAAAATAAGACCGAGACTTTTTACTTTATCTACCACAGGTATTCTTACATGATCAACATAAACATTTACAGAATTAGCCAAAAGACTACAGACATTTTTATTACCAAACAGTAAGACAGATGATTTGTCTGGATTAATTCTCAGGGAATGCTGTCTGGAAACCTCACAGATATACTGCAAATCTGAATTTATTTTATATATTGCCTCATCAAGATCAGGCATGTTAAAGGAGTAGTATAGTTGAGTGTCATCAGCGTATATATGTGTTTTGCAAAACTTTATATTCTTCATGAAAGTTGACGTATATATTGAGTACAACAAAGGCCCTAAAGTGGAACCTTGGGGAACCCCTTGCGTTATGGGTAATATTTCAGAGTAAGTGTTTGCCAACTGTACCATTTGTGTTCGCCCAGTTAAGTAGCTCGCAACTAAAGCAATAGCGTTTGCACCAAAACCGATAAATTTTAAAATTGTCAGCAATGTCTCATGATTAACGGTATCGAAGGCTTTACTAAAGTCCAAAAGAACCAAAACAGTAATTTTGCCTTGATCCGCAGCAGTAAGAATATCGTCTGTGACATTTAGCTGAGCAGTTGTACAGCTATAACCCGACCTAAATCCAGATTGTACTGCAGGTAAGATATTATTACTATCAACATAGTCAGCAATCTGTTTATTCATTACCTTCTCCATGACCTTTGACAGTACGGGAAGCAAGCTTATCGGCCTCAAATCTTTAAATTCTGATGGTTGTTTAATTTTCGGTATTGGTTTGACTATGGCATTCTTCCAGCACTGTGGAAATATACCATCAATAATACATGAATTTATTAAATGCGTTACATACGGAATTATATTTGGACAACACAACTGAATCATGTTAATATCAATGCCATCACTACCCAAAGCAGTTGACTTAATACCTAATATAATTTTCTGTATATCTTCACTATCAACTGTAGTAAAATTAAAATTTAAGCTTTTATAGGCATTACTATCGTACATTTCAAGGGAGGGCAGATTAACATTAGCAGCATTAGAAATACCGTGTATGAAATAATTATTAATTTTGTTGGAATCCAGTAAATTGTCGGGAATTTGATTTTGTTTAGTTTTACCAAGACCAATGGTACCCAACCGCTTCCACAACTCCTTCACGCCATTATTTTTAAGAACAAAATGAAAATAAGCTTTTTTTTCCTGTTTGAACATCAGTGTAGTAAAATTGCGTAATGACTTATAATATTCCCATTGCTGCGGTAGCCTAGTTCTCTTGAACTTTGCTTTAGCCTTGTTTCTTAATGAAACGAGTAATTTCAAATTATCCGTCAACCACGGTACAGGAGAGTTACTCAATTTTTTCGTTTTTAAGGGAGCATGCTTATCAAAAAGGGCAATAATATTATCATTAAAAAACGATAATTTCTCATTTATATTCGAAATATACAAAAGATTTTGAAACTGTATCAAAGAGAGATCATCCTTTAGCAATTTTAGGTTTATATCATTCAGATTTCTATAAGTACGCATTACTGACGTGATAACAGAAGCTGTAGTACATATATCAACAAAGGACAAATCGTGATCTGAAAAATTACAGTCAACTACACCACTCCCCGCTGTCGAACAGCAATTTGACACGATTACCAAATCAATTAATGAAGAAGAAGAAGCAGTAATTCTGGTTGGCTGGTTGATGATTTGATGCATGTCCATAGAATCTAATAAATTTTGTAAGCTTACGGTAGCCGGATTTTCAAATTTAGAAAAATCAATGTTAAAATCACCCAAGGCGACTATGTTATCTGAGTAAGGCAAGCAATGAATAAGAGAGTTTTCAAACTCATTTAAAAAGTGTACATAATCCCTTTGGTGTGGATTATACAACGATCCCAAGACCAATTTCTCCTTACCATGATGTACAATAATCCACTTTTGTTCAATATTATCGTGTGGTATAGTAATTAAGGAATGTCTAATTGAGTGACGTATGTAAATACCAACACCCCCTGCTCGTCCATCACGATCCCTTCTTAAGAAAGTATAATCTTCGATATGCACAAATTCATCCAATATGCCAGGACTAAGCCAAGTTTCTGAAACAGTAAGTATGTCTATTTTATTTTGCTCAATAAAAACTTTTAAATCTGAAATTTTAGGTAACAAAGATTGAACGTTAAGATGGCCTATTCTTAAAATATTAGATGACATTGTAAATTAAAGTAGCACGACCATTCCAATAACTCAAATTAATTATAAAATTAAAAATAATTAAATATTACTACACAATCAACAAACTATTTACCAAAAACTAAGTATTTATGTAGTAGCAAATAGATAATAGATAAATTAATGAAATTTAAAGTAAAAATTGATAGCTAAATTTACAAAGATGCTCGTGTAGGCCTGAGTGCTGATAAGCGATAATCCCTTACTTACAGCACAGCAAAACCAAAGGTCACAATACAAGCATCGTAGCAGCTGTAGAGATTAAGCCTTATCGTTTATTAAGTCTTCTAAACTTCTAATTTGTTTAATTCCGTTTAATATGTCCCTAACGTCCCAGACGTCCCAGATGTCCCATATGTCCCTAACGTCTCAGACGTCCCAGATGTCCCATATGTCCTTAACGTCCCAGACGTCCCAGATGTTTCATATGTCTCATATGTCCCTAATGTCCCAGGCGTCCCAGTTGTCCCATATGTCCCTAATGTCCCAGAAGTTTTAAATGTCCTATATGTCCTTAACGTTTCAGACGTCCCAGACGTCCTAGATGTCCCATATGTCCTTAACGTCACAGACGTCCCAGATGTCCCATATGTATCTAACGTCCCAGACGTCCCATATGTCCCATATGTCCCATATGTCCCTAATGTCCCAGACGTCCTAGATGTCCCATACATCCTTAACGCCCCAGACGTCTCAGATATCCCATATGTCCTATATCTCCCTAACGTCCCAGACGTCCCAGATGTTCCATATGTCCCTAATGTCCCAGACGTCTTAGATGTCTAATATGTCCCTAACGTCCCAGACGTCCCAGATCTCCCATATGTCCCTAACGTCCCAGACGTCCTAGATGTCCCTGATATCTTTAACGTCCCAGACGTCCCAGATGTCCCATATGTCAATAACGTCCCAGACGTCCCAGATGTCCTATATGTCCCATATGTCCCTAATGTCCCAGGCGTCCCAGATCTCCCTAATGTCCCATATGTTCCTAATGTCTAGGGCGTCCTAAATGTCCCATATGTCCTTAACCTCCCAGACGTCCCAGACGTCCTAGATGTCCTATATGTCCTTAACGTCCCAGACGTCCCAGATATCCCATATGTCCCATATGTCCCTAATGTCCCAGGCGTCCTAAATGTCCCATATGTCCTTAACGTCCCAGGCGTCCCAGATGTCCCATATGTCCGTAACGTCCCAGACGTCCCAGATGTTCAATATGTCCCATATGTCTCTAATGTCCCAGGCGTCCCAGATGTCCCATATGTCCCAAATGATCCTAATGTCCCAGGCGTCCTAAATGTCCCATATGTCCTTAACGTTCCAGACGTCCCAGACGTCCTAGATGTCCCAAATGTCCTTAACGTCCCAGACGTCCCAGATGTCCCATAGGTCCCATATGTTTCTAATGTCCCAGGCGTCCTAGATGTTCCATATGTCCCTAACGTCCCAGACGTCCCAGATGTCCTAGATGTTCCATATGTCCTTAACGTCCCAGACGTCCCAGATGTCCCGTATGTCCTTAACGTCCCTGACGTCCCAGCTGTCCCGTATGACCCTAACGTCCCTGACGTCCCAGACGTCCTAGATGTCCCATATGTCCCTAACGTCCCAGGCGTCCTAGATGTCCTATATGTCCCACATGTCCATAATGTCCCAGGTGTCCCAGATGTCCCATATGTCCCATATGTCCCTAATATCCCAGGCGTCCTAAATTTCCCATATGTCCATAACGTCCCAGACGTCTCAGCTGTCCCGTATGTCCCTAACGTCCCAGACGTCCGAGATGTCCTAGATGTCCCATATGTCTCTAACGTCACAGACGTCCTAGATGTCTTATATGTTTCTAACGTCCCAGATGTCCAATATGTCCCTAAAGTCCCAGACATCCCAGATGTCCCATATGTCCCTAACGTCCCAGACGTCCTAGATGTCCCATATGTCCTTAACGTCCCAGCCGTCCCAGATGACCCATACGTTCCTAACGTCCCAGACGTCCCAGATGTCCCAAAGGTCTTATATATCCCTAATGTCCCAGGCGTATTAGATGTCCCATATGTCCCATATGTCCCTAATGTGCCAGGCGTCTTAAATGTCCCATATGTCCTTAACGTCCCGGACGTCCCAGACGTCCTAGATGTCCCATATGTCCTTAACGTCCCAGACGTCCCAGATGTCCCATATGTCCCTAACGTCCCAGACGTCCCAGATGTCCCATATGTCCCATATGTCCCTAATGTCCCAGACGTCTTAAATGTCCCATATGTCCTTAACGTCCCGGACGTCCCAGACGTCCCAGATGTCCCATATGTCCCTAATGTCCCAGACGTCTTAAATGTCCCATATGTCCTTAACGTCCCGCACGTCCCAGACGTCCTAGATGTCCCATATGTCCTTAACGTCCCAGACGTCCCAGATGTCCCATATGTCCTTAACGTCCCAGACGTCTCGGACGTCCTAAATTTCCCATATGTCCCTAACGTCCCAGACGTCCCAGATGTCCCATATGTCCTTAACGTCCCAGACGTCCCGGACGTCCTAAATGTCCCATATGTCCCTAATGTCCCAGACGTCCTAGATGTCCCATATGTCCCTAACGTCCCAGACGTCTCAGATGTCCCATATGTCCTTAACGTCCCAGACGTTCCGGACGTCCTAAATTTCCCATATGTCCCTAACGTCCCAGACGTCCCAGATGTCCCATATGTCCTTAACGTCCCAGACGTCCCGGACGTCCTAAATGTCCCATATGTCCCTAATGTCCCAGACGTCCTAGATGTCCCATATGTCCCTAACGTCCCAGACGTCCCAGATGTCCCATAACCTTAACGTCCCAGACGTCTCGGACGTCCTAAATTTCCCATATGTCCCTAACGTCCCAGACGTCCCAGATGTCCCATATGTCCTTAACGTCCCAGACGTCCCGGACGTCCTAAATGTCCCATATGTCCCTAATGTCCCAGACGTCCTAGATGTCCCATATGTCCCTAACGTCCCAGACGTCTCAGATGTCCCATATGTCCTTAACGTCCCAGACGTTCCGGACGTCCTAAATGTCCCATATGTCCCTAATGTCCCAGACGTCCTAGATGTCCCATATGTCCCTAACGTCCCAGACGTCCCAGATGTCCCATATGTCCTTAACGTCCCAGACGTCTCGGACGTCCTAAATTTCCCATATGTCCCTAACGTCCCAGACGTCCCAGATGTCCCATATGTCCTTAACGTCCCAGACGTCCCGGACGTCCTAAATGTCCCATATGTCCCTAATGTCCCAGACGTCCTAGATGTCCCATATGTCCCTAACGTCCCAGACGTCTCAGACGTCCTAGATGTCCCATATGTCCCTAACGTTCCAGACGTCCTAAATGTCCCATATGTCCCTAACGTCCCAGACGTCCCAGATGTCCCATATGTCCTTAACGTCCCAGACGTCCCGGACGTCCTAAATTTCCCATATGTCCCTAATGTCCCAGACGTCCTAGATGTCCTATATGTCCCTAACGTCCCAGACGTCTCAGATGTCCCATATGTCCTTAACGTCCCAGACGTTCCGGACGTCCTAAATTTCCCATATGTCCCTAACGTCCCAGACGTCCCAGATGTCCCATATGTCCTTAACGTCCCAGAATTCCCGGACGTCCTAAATGTCCCATATGTCCCTAATGTCCCAGACGTCCTAGATGTCCCATATGTCCCTAACGTCCCAGACGTCCCAGATGTCCCATATGTCCTTAACGTCCCAGACGTCTCGGACGTCCTAAATTTCCCATATGTCCCTAACGTCCCAGACGTCCCAGATGTCCCATATGTCCTTAACGTCCCAGACGTCCCGGACGTCCTAAATGTCCCATATGTCCCTAATGTCCCAGACGTCCTAGATGTCCCATATGTCCCTAACGTCCCAGACGTCTCAGATGTCCCATATGTCCTTAACGTCCCAGATGTTCCGGACGTCCTAAATGTCCCATATGTCCCTAATGTCCCAGACGTCCTAGTTGTCCCATATATCCCTAACGTCCCAGACGTCTCAGACGTCCTAGATGTCTCATATGTCCCTAACGTCCCAGACGTCCTAAATGTCCCATATGTCCCTAACGTCCCAGACGTCCCAGATGTCCCATATGTCCTTAACGTCCCAGACGTCCCGGACGTCCTAAATGTCCCATATGTCCCTAACGTCCCAGACGTCTCAGACGTCCTAGATGTCCCATATGCCCCTAACGTCCCAGACGTCCTAGATGTCCCATATGTCCCTAACGTCCCAGACGTCTCAGACGTCATAGATGTCCTATATGTCCCTAACGTCCCAGACGTCCCAGATGTCCCATATGTCCCTAACGTCTCAGACGTCCCAGATGTCCCATACGTCCTTAACGTCCCAGACGTCCCAGATGTCTCATATGTCTCATATGTCCCTAATGTCCCAGGCGTCCCAGATGTCCCATATGTCCCATATGTCCCTAATGTCCCAGAAGTTTTAAATGTCCCATATGTCCTTAACGTTTCAGACGTCCCAGACGTCCTAGATGTCCCATATGTCCTTAACGTCCCAGACGTCCCATATGTCCCATATATCTCATATGTCCTTAATGTCCCAGACGTCCTAGCTGTCCCATACATCCTTAACGTCCCAGACGTCCCAGATATCCCATATGTCCTATATCTCCCTAACGTCCCAGACGTCCCAGATGTCCCATATGTCCCTAACGTCCCAGATGTTCCATATGTTCCTAACGTCGCAGACGTCTTAGATGTCTTATATGTCCCTAACGTCCCAGACGTCCCAGATTTCCCATATGTCCCTAACGTCCCAGACGTCCTAGATGTCCTTTATATCTTTAACGTCCCAGACGTCCCAGATGTCCTATATGTCAATAACGTCCCAGACGTCCCAGATGTCCTATATGTCCCATATGTCCCTAATGTCCCAGGCGTCCCAGATCTCCCTAATGTCCCATATGTTCCTAATGACCAGGGCGTCCTAAATGTCCCATATGTCCTTAACCTCCCAGACGTCCCAGGCGTCCTAAATGTCCCATATGTCCTTAACATCCCAGGCGTCCCAGATGTCCCGTATGTCCGTAACGTCCCAGACGTCCCAGATGTTCAATATGTCCCATATGTCTCTAATGTCCCAGGCGTCCCAGATGACGCATATGTCCCAAATGATCCTAATGTCCCAGGCGTCCTAAATGTCCCATATGTCCTTAACGTTCCAGACGTCCCAGACGTCCTAGATGTCCCAAATGTCCTTAACGTCCCAGACGTCCCAGATGTCCCATAGGTCCCATATGTTTCTAATGTCCCAGGCGTCCTAGATGATCCATATGTCCCTAACGTCCCAGACGTCCCAGATGTCCTAGATGTTCCATATGTCCTTAACGTCCCAGACGTCCCAGATGTCCCATATGTCCTTAACGTCCCAGACGTCCAAATGCCTCATATGTCCCTAATGTCCCAGGCGTCCTAAATGTCCCATATGTCCTTAACGTCCCAGACGTCCCAGACGCCCTAGATGTCCCATATGTCATTAACGTCCCGGACGTCCCATATGTCCCATATGTCTCTAATGTCTGAGCCGTCCCATATGTCCCATATGTCCCTAATGTCCCAGGCGTCCTAAATGTCCCATATGTCCTTAACGTCCCACACGTCCCAGACGTCCTAGATGTCCCATATGTCCGTAAAGTCCCAGACGTCCCAGATGTGTAATATGTCCCATGTGTCCCTAATGACCCAGGCGTCCTAGATGTTCCATATGTTCCTAACGTCCAAGAAGTCCAAATGTCCCATATGTCCCTAACGTCCCAGACGTCCCAGCTGTCCCGTATGTCCCTAACGTCACTGACGTCCCAGACGTCCTAGATGTCCCATATGTCCCTAAAGTCCAAGACGTCCTAGATGTCCTATATGTCCCTAACGTCCCAGACGTCCTAGATGTCCAATATGTCCCACATGTCTCTAATGTCCCAGGCGTCCCAGATGTCGCATATGTTCCATATGTCCCTAATGTCCCAGGCGTCTCAGATGTCCCATATGTCTTATATGTCCCTAACGTCCTAGACGTTCTAAATGTCCCATATGTCCTTAACGTCCCAGACGTCCCGGACGTCCTAAATGTCGCATATGTCTCTAACGTCCCAGACGTCTCAGCTGTCCCGTATGTCCCTAACGTCCCACACGTCCAAGATGTCCTAGATGTCCCATATGTCTCTAACGTTACAGACGTCCTAGATGTCCTATATGTTCCTAACGTCCCAGATGTCCCATATGTCCCTAAAGTCCCAGACGTCCCAGATGTCCCATATGTCCCTAACGTCCCAGACGTCCTAGATGTCCCATATGTCCTTAACGTCGCAGACGTCCCAGATGACCAATATGTCCCTAACGTCCCAGACGTCCCAGATGTCCCAAAGGTTTTATATATCCCTAATGTCCCAGGCGTATTAGATGTCCCATATGTCCCATATGTCCCTAATGTGCCAGGCGTCCTAAATGTCCCATATGTCTTTAACGTCCCGGACGTCCCAGACGTCCTAGATGTCCCATATGTCCTTAACGTCCCACACGTCCCAGATGTCCCATATGTCCCTAACGTCCCAGACGTCCCAGATGTAACATATGTCCCATATGACCTTAATGTCCTAGGCGTCCTAGATATTCCATATGTCCCTAACGTCCCAGACGTCCCAGATGTCTCATATGTCCTTAACGTCCCAGACGTCCTAGACGTCCTAGATGTCCTATATGTCCCTAACGTCCCAGACGTCCCAGATGTCCCATATGTCCCTAACGTCCCAGACGTCCCAGATGTCCCATATGTCCCTAACGTCCCAAACGTCTCAGACGTCCTAGATGTCCTATATGTCCCTAACGTCCCAGACGTCCCAGATGTCCCATATGTCCCTAACGTCTCAGACGTCCCAGATGTCCCATATGTCCTTAACGTCCCAGACGTCTCAGATGTGCCATATGTCTCATTTGTCCCTAATGTCCCAGGCGTCCCAGATGTACCATATGTCCCATATGTCCCTAATGTCCCAGACGTTTTAAATGTCCCATATGTCCTTAACGTTTCAGACGTCCCAGACGTCCTAGGTGTCCCATATGTCCTTAACGTCCAAGACGTCCCAGATGTCCCATATGTCCCATATGTCCCTAATGTCCCAGGCGCCCTAAATGTCCCATATGTCCTTAACGTCCCAGACGTCCCAGACGTCCTAGATGCCCCATATGTCCTTAACGTCCCAGACGTCCCAGATGTCCCATATGTCTCTAACGTCCCAGACGTCCCATATGTCGTATATGTCCCATATGTCCTTAATGTCCCAGGCGTCCCAGATGTCCCATATGTCCCTAACGTCCCAGACGTCCTAGATGTCCCATATATCCTTAACGTCCCAGACGTCCCAGATATCCCATAGGTCCTATATCTCCCTAACGTCCCAGATGTTCCATATGTCCCTAACGTCCCAGACGTCCTAGATGTCCTATATGTCCCTAACGTCCCAGACGTCCCAGATCTCCCATATGTCCCTAACGTCCCAGACGTCCCAGATGTCCCTTGTATCCTTAACGTCCCAGACTCCCCAGATGTCCCATATGTCCCTAACGTCCCAGCCGTCAGAGATGTCCTATATGTCCCATATGTCCCTAATGTCCCAGGCGTCCCAGATCTCCCATATGTTCCAAATGTCCCTAATGTCCTAGGCGTCCTAAATGTCCCATATGTCCTTAACGTCCCAGACGTCCCAGACGTCCTAGATGTCCCAAATGTCCTTAACGTCCCAGACGTCCCAGATGTCCCATATGTTTCATATGTTTCTAATGTCCCAGGCGTCCTAGAAGTTCCATATGTCCCTAACGTCCCAGAAGTCCCAGGTGTCCTAGATGTCCCATATGTCTCTAACGTCCCAGACGTCTCAGCTGTCCCGTATGTCCCTAACGTCCCACACGTCCGAGATATCCTAGATGTCCCATATGTCTCTAACGTTACAGACGTCCTAGATGTCCTATATGTTCCTAACGTCCCAGATGTCCCATATGTCCCTAAAGTCCCAGACGTCCCAGATGTCCCATATGTCCCTAACGTCCCAGACGTCCTAGATGTCCCATATGTCCTTAACGTCCCAGACGTCCCAGATGACCCATATGTCCCTAACGTCCCAGACGTCCCAGATGTCCCAAAGGTCTTATATATCCCTAATGTCCCAGGCGTATTAGATGTCCCATATGTCCCATATGTCCCTAATGTGCCAGGCGTCCTAAATGTCCCATATGTCTTTAACGTCCCGGACGTCCCAGACGTCCTAGATGTCCCATATGTCCTTAACGTCCCACACGTCCCAGATGTCCCATATGTCCCTAACGTCCCAGACGTCCTAGATGTCCCATATGCCCCTAACGTCCCAAACGTCTCAAACGTCCTAGATGTCCCATATGTTTCTAACGTCCCAGACGTCCTAGATGTCCCATATGTCCCTAACGTCCCAAACGTCTCAGACGTCCTAGATGTCCTATATGTCCCTAACGTCCCAGACGTCCCAGATGTCCCATATGTCCCTAACGTCTCAGACGTCCCAGATGTCCCATATGTCTTTAACGTCCCAGACGTCCCAGATGTGCCATATGTCCCATATGTCCCTAATGACCCAGACGTTTTAAATGTCCCATATGTCCTTAACGTTTCGGACGTCCCAGACGTCCTAGGTGTCCCATATGTCCTTACCGTCCAAGACGTCCCAGATGTCCCATATGTCCCATATGTCCCTAATGTCCCAGGCGCCCTAAATGTCCCATATGTCCTTAACGTCCCAGACGTCCCAGACGTCATAGATGTCCCATATGTCCTTAACGTCCCAGACGTCCCAGATGTCCCATATGTCTCTAACGTCCCAGACGTCCCATATGTCCTATATGTCCCATATGTCCTTAATGTCTCAGGCGTCCCAGATGTCCCATATGTCCCTAACGTCCCAGACGTCCTAGATGTCCCATATATCCTTAACGTCCCAGACGTCCCAGATATCCCATAGGTCCTATATCTCCCTAACGTCCCAGACGTGCCAGATGTCCCATATGTCCCTAACGTCCCAGATGTTCCATATGTCCCTAACGTCCCAGACGTCCTAGATGTCCTATATGTCCCTAACGTCCCAGACGTCCCAGATTTCCATATGTCCCTAACGTCCCAGACGGCCCAGATGTCCCTTGTATCCTTAACGTCCCAGACGTCCCAAATGTAGCATATGACCCTAACGTCCCAGCCGTCCTAGATGTCCTATATGTCCCATATGTCCCTAATGTCCCAGGCGTCCCAAATCTCCCATATGTTCCAAATGTCCCTAATGTCCTAGGCGTCCTAAATGTCCCATATGTCCTTAACGTCCCAGACGTCCCAGACGTCCTAGTTGTCCCAAATGTCCTTAACGTCCCAGACGTCCCAGATGTCCCATATGTTTCATATGTTTCTAATGTCCCAGGCGTCCTAGAATTTCCATATGTCCCTAACGTCCCAGAAGTCCCAGGTGTCCTAGATGTCCCATATGTCCTTAACGTCCCAGACGTCCCAGATGTCCCATATGTCCCTAACGTCCCAGACGTCCCAGATGTCCCATATGTCCCTAATGTCCCAGGCGTAATAAATGTCCCATATGTCCTTAACGTCCCAGACGTCCCAGACGCCCTAGATGTCCCATATGTCCTTAACGTCCCAGACGTCCCAGACGTCCCAGACGTCCTAGATGTCCCATATTTCCTTAACGTCCCAGACGTCCCAGATATCCCATATGTCCCTAGCATCCCAGACGTCCCAGATGTCCCATATGTCCTTAACGTCCCAGACCTCCCAGATGTCCCATATGTAACTAACGTCCCAGATGTCCCAGATGTCCCATATGTCCCATATGTCCCTAATGTCCCAGGCGTCCCAAATGTCCCATATGTCCCATAGGTCCCTAATGTCCCAGGTGTCCTAAATGTCCCATATATCCTTAACGTCCCGGTCGTCCCAGACGTCCTAGATGTCCCATATTTTCTTAACGTCCCAGACGTCCCAGATGTACCATACGTCCCTAACGTCCCAGACGTCCCAGATGTCCCATATGTCCCATATGTCCCTAATGTCCCAGGCGTCCCAGATTTCCCACATGTCCCTAACGTCCCAGGCGTCCTAAATGTCCCATATGTCCCTACCGTCCCAGACGTCCCAGACGTCTTAGATGTCCCATATGTCCTTAACGTCCCAGACGTCCCAGATGTTCCATATGTCCCATGTGTCCCTAATGTCCCAGGCGTCCTAGATGTTCCATATGTCCTTAACGTCCAAACCGTCCTAAATGTGCCATATGTGCCTAACGTCCCAGACGTCCCAGCTGTCCCGTATGTCCCTAACGTCCCTGACGTCCCAGACGTCCTAGATGTCCCATATGTCCCTAACGTCCCAGGCGCCCTAGATGTCCTATTTGTCCCTAACGTCCCAGACGTCCCAGATGTACCATATGTCCCACATATCCCTAATGTCCCAGGCGTCCCAGATGTCCCATATGTCCCATATGTCCCTAATATCCCAGGCGTCCTAAATGTCCCATATGTCCATAACGTCCCAGACGTCCCAGACGCCCTTAATGTCCCATATGCCCTTAACGTCCCAGACGTTCCAGACGTCCCAAATGTCCCATATGTTCCATATGTCCCTAATTTTCCAGGCGTCCTAAATGTCAAATATGTCCTCAACGTTCCTGACGTCCCGGACGCCTCAATGTCCCATATGTCCCAGATGTCCCATATGTCCCTAACGTTCCAGACGTCCTAGATGTTCCATATGTCCCTAACGTCCCACACGTCCCAGATGTCCCATATGTCCCTAACGTCCCAGACGTCCTAGATGTCCCATATGTCCTTAACGTCCCACACGTCCCAGATGTCCCATATGTCCCTAACGTCCCAGACGTCCTAGATGTCCCATATGTCCCTAACGTCCCAGACGTCTCAAACGTCTTAGATGTCCCATATGTCTCTAACGTCCCAGACGTCCTAGATGTCCCATATGTCCCTAACGTCCCAAACGTCTCAGACGTCCTAGATGTCCTATATGTCCCTAACGTCCCAGACGTCCCAGATGTCCCATATGTCCCTAACGTCTCAGACGTCCCAGATGACCCATATGTCTTTAACGTCCCAGACGTCCCAGATGTGCCATATGTCTCATATGTCCCTAATGTCCCAGGCGTCCCAGATGTCCCATATGTCCCATATGTCCCTAATGTCCCAGACGTTTTAAATGTCCCATATGTCCTTAACGTTTCAGACGTCCCAGACGTCCTAGGTGTCCCATATGTCCTTAACGTCCAAGACGTCCCAGATGTCCCATATGTCTCATATGTCCCTAATGTCCCAGGCGCCCTAAATGTCCCATATGTCCTTAACGTCCCAGACGTCCCAGACGTCATAGATGTCCCATATGTCCTTAACGTCCCAGACGTCCCAGAAGTCCCA
Source organism: Agriotes lineatus (assembly GCA_940337035.1). Taxonomy (NCBI): domain Eukaryota; kingdom Metazoa; phylum Arthropoda; class Insecta; order Coleoptera; family Elateridae; genus Agriotes; species Agriotes lineatus. The sequence goes on from CALNHX010001491.1 coordinate 165,380, forward strand.
TATGTCCTATATGTCCCATATGTCCTTAATGTCCCAGGCGTCCCAGATGTCCCATAGGTCCCTAACGTCCCAGACGTCCTAGATGTCTTATATATCCTTAACGTCCCAGACGTCCCAGATATCCCATAGGTCCTATATCTCCCTAACGTCCCAGACGTGCCAGATGTCCCATATGTCCCTAACGTCCCAGATGTTCCATATGTCCCTAACGTCCCAGACGTCCTAGATGTCCTATATGTCCCTAACGTCCCAGACGTCCCAGATTTCCCATATGTCCCTAACGTCCCAGACGTCCCAGATGTCCCTTGTATCCTTAACGTCCCAGACGTCCCAAATGTCCCATATGTCCCTAACGTCCCAGCCGTCCCAGATGTCCTATATGTCCCATATGTCCCTAATGTCCCAGGCGTCCCAAATCTTCCATATGTTCCAAATGTCCCTAATGTCCTAGGCGTCCTAAATGTCCCATATGTCCTTAACGTCCCAGACGTCCCAGACGTCCTAGATGTCCCAAATGTCCTTAACGTCCCAGACGTCCCAGATGTCCCATATGTTTCATATGTTTCTAATGTCCCAGGCGTCCTAGAATTTCCATATGTCCCTAACGTCCCAGAAGTCCCAGGTGTCCTAGATGTCCCATATGTCCTTAACGTCCCAGACGTCCCAGATGTCCCATATGTCCCTAACGTCCCAGACGTCCCAGATGTCCCATATGTCCCATATGTCCCATATGTTTCTAATGTGCCAGGCGTCCTAAATGTCCCATATGTCCTTAACGTCCCGGACGTCCCAGACGTCCTAGATGTCCCATATGTCCTTAACGTCCCAGACGTCCCAGATTTCCCCTATGTCCCTAACGTCCCAGACGTCCCAGATGTCCCATATGTCCCATATGTCCCTAATGTCCCAGGCGTCCTAGATATTCCAAATGTCCCTAACGTACCAGACGTCCTAAATGTCCCATATGTCCCTAACGTCCCAGACGTCTCAGATGTTCCATATGTCCTTAACGCCCCAGGCGTCCTAGATGTTCCATATGTCCTTAACGTCCCAGACGTCCCGGATGTCCAATATGTCCTTAACGTCCCAGACGTCCCAGACGACCTAGATGTCCCATATGTCCTTAACGTGCCAGACGTCCCAGATGTCCCATATGTCCTTAACGTCCCAGACGTCCCAGACGTCCTAGATGTCCCATATGTCCTTAACGGCCCAGACGTCCCAGATTTCCCATATGTTCCTAACGCCCCAAACGACCCATAGATGTCCCATATGTCCCTAACGTCCCAGACGTCCTTGATGTCCTGTATGTTCCTAACGTCCCAGACGTCCCAGATGTCCCATATGTCCCTAACGTCCCAGACGTCCCAGATGTCCCATATGTCCCTAACGTCCCAGACGTTCTAGATGTCCCATATGTCCTTAACGTCCAGGCCTTCCCAGATGTGCCATATGTCCTTAACGTCCCAGATGTCCCATATGTCCCTAACGGCCCAGACGTCCCAGATATCCCATATGTGCCATATGTTCCTAATGTCCCAGGCGTCTTAAATGTCCCATATGTTCCATATGTCCCTAACGTCCCAGACGTTCTAGATGTCCCATATGTCCTTAACGTCCCAGACGTCTCAGATGTGCCATATGTCCTTAACGTCCTAGACGTCCTAGATGTCCCATACGTCCCTAACGTCCCAGACGTCCTAGATGTCCCATATGTCCTTAACGTCCTAGACGTCCCAGATGTCCCATATGTCCCTAACGGCCCAGACGTCCCAGATATCCCATATGTCCCATATGTTCCTAATGTCCCAGGCGTCTTAAATGTCCCATATGTTCCATATGTCCCTAACGTCCCAGACGTCCTAGATGTCCTATATGTTCTTAACGTCCCAGACGTCCCAGATGTCCCATATGTCCCAAATGTCCTTAACGTCCCAGACGTCCCAGATGTCCCATATGTTTCATATGTTTCTAATGTCCCAGGCGTCCTAGAATTTCCATATGTCCCTAACGTCCCAGAAGTCCCAGGTGTCCTAGATGTCCCATATGTCCTTAACGTCCCAGACGTCCCAGATGTCCCATATGTCCCTAACGTCCCAGACGTCCCAGATGTCCCATATGTCCCTAATGTCCCAGGCGTAATAAATGTCCCATATGTCCTTAACGTCCCAGACGTCCCAGACGCCCTAGATGTCCCATATGTCCTTAACGTCCCAGACGTCCCAGACGTCCCAGACGTCCTAGATGTCCCATATTTCCTTAACGTCCCAGACGTCCCAGATATCCCATATGTCCCTAGCATCCCAGACGTCCCAGATGTCCCATATGTCCTTAACGTCCCAGACCTCCCAGATGTCCCATATGTAGCTAGCGTCCCAGATGTCCCAGATGTCCCATATGTCCCATATGTCCCTAATGTCCCAGGCGTCCCAAATGTCCCATATGTCCCATAGGTCCCTAATGTCCCAGGTGTCCTAAATGTCCCATATGTCCTTAACGTCCCGGTCGTCCCAGACGTCCTAAATGTCCCATATTTCCTTAACGTCCCAGACGTCCCAGATGTACCATACGTCCCTAACGTCCCAGACGTCCCAGATGTCCCATATGTCCCATATGTCCCTAATGTCCCAGGCGTCCCAGATTTCCCACATGTCCCTAACGTCCAAGGCGTCCTAAATGTCCCATATGACCTTACCGTCCCAGACGTCCCAGTCGTCTTAGATGTCCCATATGTCCTTAACGTCCCAGACGTCCCAGATGTCCCATATGTCCCATGTGTCCCTAATGTCCCAGGCGTCCTAGATGTTCCATATGTCCCTAACGTCCAAACCGTCCTAAATGTGCCATATGTGCCTAACGTCCCAGACGTCCCAGCTGTCCCGTATGTCCCTAACGTCCCTGACGTCCCAGACGTCCTAGATGTCCCATATGTCCCTAACGTCCCAGGCGCCCTAGATGTCCTATTTGTCCCTAACGTCCCAGACGTCCCAGATGTACCATATGTCCCACATGTCCCTAATGTCCCAGGCGTCCCAGATGTCCCATATGTCCCATATGTCCCTAATATCCCAGGCGTCCTAAATGTCCCATATGTCCATAACGTCCCAGACGTCCCAGACGCCCTAAATGTCCCATATGCCCTTAACGTCCCAGACGTCCCAGACGTCCCAAATGTCCCATATGTTCCATATGTCCCTAATTTTCCAGGCGTCCCAGATGTCCCATATGTCCCTAACGTCCCAGGCGTCCTAAATGTCAAATATGTCCTCAACGTTCCAGACGTCCCGGACGTCCTAAATGTCGCATATGTCTCTAACGTCTCAGACGTCTCAGCTGTCCCGTGTGTCCCTAACGTCCCAGACGTCCAAGATGTCCTAGATGTCCCATATGTCCCTATCGTCACAGACGTCTTAGATGTCCTATATGTTCTTAACGTCCCAGACGTTTCAGATGTCCCATTTGTCACTAAAGTCCCAGACGTCCCAGATGTCCCATATGTCCGTAACGTCCCAGACGTCCTAGATGTCCCATATGTCCCTATCGTCACAGACATCCTAGATGTCCTATATGTTCCTAACGTCCCAGACGTCCCAGATGTTCCAAATGTCTTATATATCCCTAATGTCCCAGGCGTATTAGATGTCCCATATGTCCCATATGTCCCATATGTTTCTAATGTGCCAGGCGTCCTAAATGTCCCATATGTCCTTAACGTCCCGGACGTCCCAGACGTCCCAGATGTCCCCTATGTCCCTAACGTCCCAGACGTCCCAGATGTCCCATATGTCCCATATGTCCCTAATGTCCCAGGCGTCCTAGATATTCCAAATGTCCCTAACGTACCAGACGTCCTAAATGTCCCATATGTCCCTAACGTCCCAGACGTCTCAGATGTTCCATATGTCCTTAACGCCCCAGGCGTCCTAGATGTTCCATATGTCCTTAACGTCCCAGACGTCCCGGATGTCCAATATGTCCTTAACGTCCCAGACGTCCCAGACGACCTAGATGTCCCATATGTCCTTAACGTGCCAGACGTCCCAGATGTCCCATATGTCCTTAACGTCCCAGACGTCCCAGACGTCCTAGATGTCCCATATGTCCTTAACGTCCCAGACGTCCCAGATGTCCCATATGTCCCATGTGTCCCTAATGTCCCAGGCGTCCTAGATGTTCCATATGTCCCTAACGTCCAAACCGTCCTAAATGTGCCATATGTGCCTAACGTCCCAGACGTCCCAGCTGTCCCGTATGTCCCTAACGTCCCTGACGTCCCAGACGTCCTAGATGTCCCATATGTCCCTAACGTCCCAGGCGCCCTAGATGTCGTATTTGTCCCTAACGTCCCAGACGTCCCAGATGTACCATATGTCCCACATGTCCCTAATGTCCCAGGCGTCCCAGATGTCCCATATGTCCCATATGTCCCTAATATCCCAGGCGTCCTAAATGTCCCATATGTCCATAACGTCCCAGACGTCCCAGACGCCCTAAATGTCCCATATGCCCTTAACGTCCCAGACGTCCCAGACGTCCCAAATGTCCCATATGTTCCATATGTCCCTAATTTTCCAGGCGTACCAGATGTCCCATATGTCCCTAACGTCCCAGGCGTCCTAAATGTCAAATATGTCCTCAACGTTCCAGACGTCCCGGACGTCCTAAATGTCGCATATGTCTCTAACGTCTCAGACGTCTCAGCTGTCCCGTGTGTCCCTAACGTCCCAGACGTCCGAGATGTCCTAGATGTCCCATATGTCCCTATCGTCACAGACGTCCTAGATGTCCTATATGTTCCTAACGTCCCAGACGTTTCAGATGTCCCATTTGTCACTAAAGTCCCAGACGTCCCAGATGTCCCATATGTCCGTAACGTCCCAGACGTCCTAGATGTCCCATATGTCCCTATCGTCACAGACATCCTAGATGTCCTATATGTTCCTAACGTCCCAGACGTCCCAGATGTCCCATATGTCCCTAAAGTCCAAGACGTCCCAGATTTTCCAAATGTCTTATATATCCCTAATGTCCCAGGCGTATTAGATGTCCCATATGTCCCATATGTTTCTAATGTGCCAGGCGTCCTAAATGTCCCATATGTCCTTAACGTCCCGGACGTCCCAGACGTCCTAGATGTCCCATATGTCCTTAACGTCCCAGACGTCCCAGATGTCCCCTATGTCCCTAACGTCCCAGACGTCCCAGATGTCCCTTATGTCCCATATGTCCCTAATGTCCCAGGCGTCCTAGATATTCCAAATGTCCCTAACGTACCAGACGTTCTAAATGTCCCATATGTCCCTAACGTCCCAGACGTCTCAGATGTTCCATATGTCCTTAACGCCCCAGGCGTCCTAGATGTTCCATATGTCCTTAACGTCCCAGACGTCCCGGATGTCCAATATGTCCTTAACGTCCCAGACGTCCCAGACGACCTAGATGTCCCATATGTCCTTAACGTGCCAGACGTCCCAGATGTCCCATATGTCCTTAACGTCCCAGACGTCCCAGACGTCCTAGATGTCCCATATGTCCTTAACGGCCCAGACGTCCCAGATTTCCCATATGTTCCTAACGCCCCAAACGACCCATAGATGTCCCATATGTCCCTAACGTCCCAGACGTCCTTGATGTCCTATATGTTCCTAACGTCCCAGACGACCCAGATGTCCCATATGTCCCTAACGTCCCAGACGTCCCAGATGTCCCATATGTCCCTAACGTCCCAGACGTTCTAGATGTCCCATATGTCATTAACGTCCAGGCCTTCCCAGATGTGCCATATGTCCTTAACGTCCTAGACGTCCCAGATGTCCCATATGTCCCTAACGGCCCAGACGTCCCAGATATCCCATATGTGCCATATGTTCCTAATGTCCCAGGCGTCTTAAATGTCCCATATGTTCCATATGTCCCTAACGTCCCAGACGTTCTAGATGTCCCATATGTCCTTAACGTCCCAGACGTCTCAGATCTGCTATATGTCCTTAACGTCCTAGACGTCCTAGATGTCCCATATGTCCCTAACGTCCCAGACGTCCTAGATGTCCCATATGTCCTTAACGTCCTAGACGTCCCAGATGTCCCATATGTCCCTAACGGCCCAGACGTCCCAGATATCCCATATGTCCCATATGTTCCTAATGTCCCAGGCGTTTTAAATGTCCCATATGTTCCATATGTTCCTAACGTCCCAGACGTCCTAGATGTCCCATATGTTCTTAACGTCCCAGACGTCCCAGATGTCCCATATGTCCCATATGTCCTTAACGTCCCAGACGTCCTAGATGTCCCATATGTCCCTAACGTCCCAGACGTCCTAGATGTCTAATATGTCCTTAACGTCCTAGACGTCCAAGATGTCCCATATGTCCCTAACGTCCTAGACGTCCCAGATATCCCATATGTCCCATATGTTCCTAATGTCCCAGGCGTCTTAAATGTCCCATATGTTCCATATGTCCCTAACGTCCCAGACGTCCTAGATGTCCCATATGTTCTTAACGTCCCAGACGTCCCAGATGTCCCATATGTCCCTAACGTCCCAGACGTCCTAGATGTCCCATATGTCCTTAACGTCCTAGACGTCCCAGATGTCCCATATGTCCCTAACGTCCCAGACGTCCCAGATATCCCATATGTCCCATATGTTCCTAATGTCCCAGGCGTCTTAAATGTCCCATATGTTCCATATGTCCCTAACGTCCCAGACGTCCTAGATGTCCCATATGTTCTTAACGTCCCAGACGTCCCAGACGTCCCATATCTCCCATATGTCCCTAATCTCCCAGGCGTCCTAGATGTCCCATATGTCCTTAACGTCCCAGACGTCCCAGATGTCTCAAATGTCCCTAACGTCCCCGACGTCCCAGATGTCCCATATGTCCCATATGTCCCTAGTGTCCCAGGCGTCCCAGATGTCCTAGATGTCCCAGATGTCCTTAACGTACCAGACGTCCCAGATGTCTCAAATGTCCCTAACGTCCCCGACGTCCCAGATGTCCAAGATGTCCCATATGTCCTTAACGTCCCAGACGTCCCAGATGTCTCAATGCCCCTAACGTCCCCGACGTCCCAGATGTCCCATATGTCCCTAACGTCCCAGACGTCCCAGACGTCCAATATGTCCTTAACGTCCAGACGTCCCAGACGACCTAGATGTCCCATATGTCCTTAACGTGCCAGACGTCCCAGATGTCCCATATGTCCTTAACGTCCCAGACGTCCCAGACGTCCTAGATGTCCCATATGTCCTTAACGGCCCAGACGTCCCAGATTTCCCATATGTTCCTAACGCCCCAAACGACCCATAGATGTCCCATATGTCCCTAACGTCCCAGACGTCCTTGATGTCCTATATGTTCCTAACGTCCCAGACGACCCAGATGTCCCATATGTCCCTAACGTCCCAGACGTCCCAGATGTCCCATATGTCCCTAACGTCCCAGACGTTCTAGATGTCCCATATGTCATTAACGTCCAGGCCTTCCCAGATGTGCCATATGTCCTTAACGTCCTAGACGTCCCAGATGTCCCATATGTCCCTAACGGCCCAGACGTCCCAGATATCCCATATGTGCCATATGTTCCTAATGTCCCAGGCGTCTTAAATGTCCCATATGTTCCATATGTCCCTAACGTCCCAGACGTTCTAGATGTCCCATATGTCCTTAACGTCCCAGACGTCTCAGATCTGCTATATGTCCTTAACGTCCTAGACGTCCTAGCTGTCCCATATGTCCCTAACGTCCCAGACGTCCTAGATGTCCCATATGTCCTTAACGTCCTAGACGTCCCAGATGTCCCATATGTCCCTAACGGCCCAGACGTCCCAGATATCCCATATGTCCCATATGTTCCTAATGTCCCAGGCGTTTTAAATGTCCCATATGTTCCATATGTTCCTAACGTCCCAGACGTCCTAGATGTCCCATATGTTCTTAACGTCCCAGACGTCCCAGATGTCCCATATGTCCCATATGTCCTTAACGTCCCAGACGTCCTAGATGTCCCATATGTCCCTAACGTCCCAGACGTCCTAGATGTCTAATATGTCCTTAACGTCCTAGACGTCCAAGATGTCCCATATGTCCCTAACGTCCCAGACGTCCCAGATATCCCATATGTCCCATATGTTCCTAATGTCCCAGGCGTCTTAAATGTCCCATATGTTCCATATGTCCCTAACGTCCCAGACGTCCTAGATGTCCCATATGTTCTTAACGTCCCAGACGTCCCAGATGTCCCATATGTCCCTAACGTCCCAGACGTCCTAGATGTCCCATATGTCCTTAACGTCCTAGACGTCCCAGATGTCCCATATGTCCCTAACGTCCCAGACGTCCCAGATATCCCATATGTCCCATATGTTCCTAATGTCCCAGGCGTCTTAAATGTCCCATATGTTCCATATGTCCCTAACGTCCCAGACGTCCTAGATGTCCCATATGTTCTTAACGTCCCAGACGTCCCAGACGTCCCATATCTCCATATGTCCCTAATCTCCAGGCGTCCTAGATGTCCCATATGTCCTTAACGTCCCAGACGTCCCAGATGTCTCAAATGTCCCTAACGTCCCCGACGTCCCAGATGTCCCATATGTCCCATATGTCCCTAGTGTCCCAGGCGTCCCAGATGTCCTAGATGTCCCAGATGTCCTTAACGTACCAGACGTCCCAGATGTCTCAAATGTCCCTAACGTCCCGACGTCCCAGATGTCCAAGATGTCCCATATGTCCTTAACGTCCCAGACGTCCCAGATGTCTCAAATGCCCCTAACGTCCCCGACGTCCCAGATGTCCCATATGTCCCTAACGTCCCAGACGTCCCAGACGTCCTAGATGTTCCATGTGTCCTTAACGTCCCAGCCGTCCCAGATGTCTCAAATGTCCCTAACGTCCCCGACGTCCCAGATGTCTTATATGTCCCTAACGTCCCAGACGTCCCAGATATTCCATATGTCCCATATGTTCCTAATGTCCCAGGCGTGTTAAATGTCCCATATGTTCCATATGTCCCTAACGTCCCAGACGTCCTAGATATCCCATATGTTCTTAACGTCCCAGACGTCCCAGATGTCCCATATGTCCCATATGTCTCTAATCTCCCAGGCGTCCTAAATGTCCCATATGTCCTTAACGTCCCAGACGTCCCAGACGTCCTAGATGTCCCATATGTCCCTAACGTCTTAGACGTCCAGATGTCCCATATCTCCCTAACGTCCCAGACGTCCCAGATGCCCCATCTGTACCATATGTTTACAATGTCCCAGGCGTCCTAGATGTTCCATATGTCCCTAACGTCCCAGACGTCTTAAATGTCCCATATGTCCCTAACGTTTCAGACGTCCCAGCTGTCCCGTATGTCCCTAACGTCCCAGACGTCCAAGACGTCCTAGATGTCCTATATGTCCCTAACGTCCCAGACGTCCTAGATGTCTTATATGTCCCTAGCTTCCCAGGCGTCCCAGATGTCCCATACGTCCCACATGTCCCAGGCGTCCTAAATGTCCCATATGTCCTTAACGTCCAAGACGTCCCAAACGTCCTAGATGTCCCATATGTCCTTAATGTCCCAGACGTCCTAGATGTCCCATATGTCCTTAACGTCCCATACGTCCCAGATGTCCCATATGTCCCATATGTCCCTAATGTCCCAGGCGTCCTAAATGTCCCATATGTCCTTAACGCTCCAGACGTCCCAAACGTCCTAGATGTCCCATATGTCCTTAACGTCCCAGATGTTCCGGATGTCCCATATGCCCCTAACGTGCCAGACGTCCCAGATGTCCCATATGTCCCTAATGTCCTAGGCCTCCCAGATGTCCCATATGTCCCTAATGTCCCAGGCGTCCTAAATGCCCCATATGTCCTTAACGTCCTAGACGTCCCAGACGTCTTAGATGTCCCATATGTCCTTAACGTCCCAGACGTCCCAGATTTCCCATATGTCCCTAACATTCCAGACGTCCCAGATGTCCCATATGTCCCATATGTCTCTAATGTCCCAGGCGTCCTAGATGTTTCATACGTCCCTAACGTCCCAGACGTCCCAAATGTAACATATGTCCCTAACGTCTCAGACATCCAGCTGTCCCGTATGTCTCTAACGTTCTAGACGTCCCAGATGTCCCATATGTCCCATATGTCCCTAATGTCCCAAGCGTCCTAGATGTCCCATATGTCCCTAATAGCCCAGGCGTCCTAAATGTCCCATATGTCCTTAACGTCGCAGACGTTCCAGACGTCCTAGTTGCCCCATATGTCTTTAACGTCCCAGACGTCCCAGCTGTCCCATATGTCCCTAACGTCTCAGACGTCCCAGCTGTCCCGTATGTCCCTAACGTTTCAGACGTCCCAGATGTCGCATATGTCCCATATGTCCCTAATGTCCCAGACGTCCTAGATGTCCCATGTCCTTAACGTCCCAAACGTCCCAGATGTCCCATATGTCCCTAACGTTCTAGACGACCCAGATGTCCCATATATCCCATATGTACCTAATGTCCCAGGCGTCCTAGATGTCCCATATGTCCCTAATGTCAGAGGCGTCCTAAATGTCCCATATGTCCTTAACGTCCCAGACGTCCCAGACGTCCTAGATGTCCCATATGTCCTTAACGTGCCAAACGTCCCAGATGTCCCATATTTCCTTAACGTCCCAGAGGTCCCAGATGTCCTAGATGTCGCATATGTCCTTAACGGCCCAGACGTCCCAGACGTCCTAAATGTCCCATATGTCCCTAACAACCCAGACGTCGTTGATGTCCTATATGTCCCTAACGTCCAGTCGCCCCAGATGTCCCATAGGTCCCTAACGTCCAGACGTTCTAGATGTCCCATACGTCCTTAACGTCCCAGACGTCCCAGATGTCCCATATGTCCTTAACATCCCAGACGTCTTAGATGTCCCATATGTCCCTATCGTCCCAAACGTACTTGATGTCCTATATGTCCTAAACGTCCCAGACGTCCCAGATGTCCCATATGTCCCTAACGTCCCAGACGTCCCAGATGTCCCATATGTTCCACATGTCCCTAATGTCCCAGGGTCCCAGATGTCCCATATGTCCCATATGTCCCTAAAGTCTCAGGTGTCCTAAATGTCTTATATGTCGTTAACGTCCCAGACGTCCCAGACGTCCTAGACGCCCCATATGTCCCTAACGTCCCAGCCGTCCTAGATATCCCATATGTACCATATGTCCCTAATGTCCCAGGCGTCCTAAATGTCCTATATGTCTTTAACGTCCCTGACGTCCCAGACGCCTAGATGTCCCATATGTATTTAACGTCCCAGACGTCCCACATGTCCCATATGTTCCTAACGTCCCAGATGTCCCAGATGTCCCACATGTCCCATATGTCCCTAATGTCCCAGGCGTCCTAGATGTTCCATATGTCCCTAACGTTCCAGACGTCCTAAATGTCCCATATGTCCCTAACGTCCCAGACGTCCCAGCTGTCTCGTTTGAACATAACGTCTCAGACGTCCCAGACGTCCTAGATGTCCCATATGTCCCTAACGTCCCAGACGTCCTAGATGTCCTATATGACCCTAACGTCCAAGACGTCCCAGATTTCTCATATGTCCCTAACGTCCCAGACGTCCCAGACGTCCTAGATGTCCTATATGTCCCTAACGTCCCAGACGTCCCAGATTTCTCATATGTCCCTAACGTCTCAGACGTCCCAGACGTCCTAGATGTCCCATATGTCCCTAACGTCCCAGACGTCGTAGATGCCCCAAATGTCCCTAACGTCCCAGACGTCCCAGATTTCTCATATGTCCCTAACGTCCCAGACGTCCCAGATGTCCCACATGTCCTATATGTCCCTAATGTCCCAGGCGTCCCATGTGTCCCATATGTCCCATATGGCCCTAATGTCCCAGGCGTAATAAATGTCCCACATGTCCTTGACGTCTCACACGTCCCAGATGTCCCATATGTCCCATATGTCCTTAATGTCCAGGCGTCTTTAATGTCCCATATGTCCTTAACGTCCCAGACGTCCCAGACTTCCTAGATGTCCCATATTTCCTTAGCGTCCCAGACGTCCCAGATGTCCCATATGTCCCTATCGTCCCAGACGTCCCAGATGTCCCACATGTCCTATATGTCCCTAATGTCCCAAGCGTCCTAAATGTCCCATATGTCCTTAACGTCCCAGACGTCCCAGACGTCGTAGATGTCCCATATGTCGATAACGTCCCAGACGTCCCAGATGTCCCATATGACCCTAACGTCCCAGACGGCCCAGATGTCCCATATGTCCCATATGTCCCTAATGTCCCATATGTTGCTAATGTCCCAGGCGTCCTAGATGTTCCATATGTCCCTAACGTCCCCGACGTCCTAACTGTCCCATATGTCAATCAGACGTCCCTGCTGTCCCGTATGTCCCTAACGTCCCAGACGTCCCAGACGTCCCAGATGCCCCATATGTCCCTAACGTCCCAGACGTCCTAAATGTCCTATATGTCCCTAACATCCCAGCCGTCCCAGACGTCCCATATGTCCCATATGTCCCATACGTCCCTAATGTCCCAGGCGTCCCAGATGTCCCATATGTCCGATATATCCCTAATGTTCCAGGCGTCTTAAATGTCCCATATGTCCTTAACGTCCCAGACGTCCCAGACGTCCCATATATCCCTAACGCCCCAGACGTCCCAGATGTCTCATATGTCCCCAATGTCCCAGGCGTCTCACATGTCCCATATGTACCATATGTCTTTAATGTCCCAGGCGTCTTAAATGTCCCATATGTCCTTAACGTCCCAGACTTTCCAGATGTCCCATATGTCCCTAACGTTCCAGGCGTCCTAAATGTCCCATATGTCCTTAACGTCCCAGACTTTCCAGATGTCCCATATGTCCCTAACGTTCCAGGCGTCCTAAATGTCCCATATGTCCTTAACGTCCCAGACGTCCCGGATGTCCCGTATGTCCCTAACGTTCCAGACGTCCCAGATGTCCCAAATGTCTTATATATCCCTAATGTCCCAGGCGTATTAGATGTCCCATATGTCTCATATGTTTCTAATATGCCAGGCGTCCTAAATGTCCCATATGTCTTTAACGTCCCAGACGTCCCAGATGTCCCCTATGTCCCTAACGTCCCAGATGTCCCATATGTCCCATATGTCCCTAATTTTCCAGGCGTCCTAGATATTTCAAATGTCCCTAACGTACCAGACGTCCTAAATATCCCATATGTCCCTAACGTCCCAGACGTCTCAGATGATCCATATGTCCTTAACGCCCCAGACGTCCTAGATGTTCCATATGTCCTTAACGTCCCAGACGTCCTAGATGCCCCATATGTCCTTAACGTGCCAGACGTCCCAGATGTCCCATATGTCCTTAACGTCCCAGACGTCCCAGACGTCCTAGATGTCCCATATGTCCTTCACGGCCCAGACGTCCCAGATGTCCCATATGTCCCTAACGTCCCAAACGACCCAGACGTCCTAGATGTCCCATATGTCCCTAACGTCCCAGACGTCCCAGATGTCCCATATGTCCCTAACGTCCCAGACGTCCCAGATGTCCCATATGTCCCTAACGTCCCAGACGTCCCAGATGTCCCATATTTTTCTAACGTCCCAGACGTTCTAGATGTCCCATATGTCCTTAACGTCCCAGACGTTCCAGATGTGCCGTATGTCCTTAACGTCCCAGACGTCATAGATGTCCCGTATGTCCCTAACGTCCCAGACGTCCCAGATGTCCCATATGTCCCTAACGTCCCAGATGTCCCAGATGTTTCATATGTCCCTAACGTCCCAGACGTCCTAGATGTCCCTTATGTCCATAACGTCCTAGACGTCCCAGATGCCCCATATGTCCCTAACATCCCAGACGTCCCAGATATCCCATATATCCCATATGTTCCTAATGTCTCAGGCGTCCTAAATGTCCCATATGTCCCTAACGTCCCAGACGTCTCAGTTGTGCCATATGTCCTTAACGTCCTAGACGTCCCAGATGTCCCATATGTCCCTAACGGCCCAGACGTCCCAGATATCCCATATGTCCCATATGTTCCTAATGTCCCAGGCGTCTTAAATGTCCCATATGTCCTTAACGTCCCAGACTTTCCAGATGTCCCATATGTCCCTAACGTTCCAGGCGTCCTATATGTCCCATATGTCCTTAACGTCCCAGACTTTCCAGATGTCCCATATGTCCCTAACGTTCCAGGCGTCCTAAATGTCCCATATGTCCTTAACGTCCCAGACGTCCCAGATGTCCCGTATGTCCCTAACGTCCCAGACGTCCCAGATGTCCCATATGTCCCTAACGTCCCAGACGTCCCAGATGTCCCATATGTCCCTAACGTCCCAGACGTCCCAGATGTCCCATATTTTTCTAACGTCCCAGACGTTCTAGATGTCCCCATATGTCCTTAACGTCCCAGACGTCCCAGATGTGCCGTATGTCCTTAACGTCCCAGACGTCCTAGATGTCCCATATGTCCCTAACGTCCCAGACGTCTCAGATGTCCCATATGTCCCTAACGTCCCAGACGTCCCAGATGTTTCATATGTCCCTAACGTCCCAGACGTCCTAGATGTCCCTTATGTCCATAACGTCCTAGACGTCCCAGATGCCCCATATGTCCCTAACATCCCAGACGTCCCAGATATCCCATATATCCCATATGTTCCTAATGTCTCAGGCGTCCTAAATGTCCCATATGTCCTTAACGTCCCAGACGTCTCAGATGTGCCATATGTCCTTAACGTCCTAGACGTCCCAGATGTCCCATATGTCCCTAACGGCCCAGACGTCCCAGATATCCCATATGTCCCATATGTTCCTAATGTCCCAGGCGTCTTAAATGTCCCATATGTTCCATATGTCCCTAACGTCCCAGACGTTCTAGATGTCCCATATGTCCTTAACGTCCCAGACGTCTCAGATGTGCCATATGTCCTTAACGTCCTAGACGTCCTAGATGTCCCATATGTCCCTAACGTCCCAGACGTCCTAGATGTCCCATATGTCCTTAACGTCCTAGACGTCCCAGATGTCCCATATGTCCCTAACGGCCCAGACGTCCCAGATATCCCATATGTCCCATATGTTCCTAATGTCCCAGGCGTCTTAAATGTCCCATATGTTCCATATGTCCCCTAACGTCCCAGACGTCCTAGATGTCCCATATGTTCTTAACGTCCCAGACGTCCCAGATGTCCCATATGCCCCATATGTCCTTAACGTCCCAGACGTCCTAGATGTCCCATATGTCCCTAACGTCCCAGACGTCCCAGATGTCCCATATGTCCCTAATGTCCTAGGCCTCCTAAATGCCCCATATGTCCTTAACGTCCTAGACGTCCCAGACGTCTTAGATGTCCCATATGTCCTTAACGTCCCAGACGTCCCAGATTTCCCATATATCCCTAACATTCCAGACGTCCCAGATGTCCCATATGTCCCATATGTCTCTAATGTCCCAGGCGTCCTAGATGTTTCATACGTCCCTAACGTCCCAGACGTCCCAAATGTAACATATGTCCCTAACGTCTCAGACATCCCAGCTGTCCCGTATGTCTCTAACGTTCTAGACGTCCCAGATGTCCCATATGTCCCATATGTCCCTAATGTCCCAAGCGTCCTAGATGTCCCATATGTCCCTAATATCCCAGGCGTCCTAAATGTCCCATATGTCCTTAACGTCGCAGACGTTCCAGACGTCCTAGTTGTCCCATATGTCTTTAACGTCCCAGACGTCCCAGCTGTCCCATATGTCCCTAACGTCTCAGACGTCCCAGCTGTCCCGTATGTCCCTAACGTTTCAGACGTTCCAGATGTCGCATATGTCCCATATGTCCCTAATGTCCCAGACGTCCTAGATGTCCCATGTCCTTAACGTCCCAAACGTCCCAGATGTCCCATATGTCCCTAACGTTCTAGACGTCCCAGATGTCCCATATATCCCATATGTACCTAATGTCCCAGGCGTCCTAGATGTCCCATATGTCCCTAATGTCAGAGGCGTCCTAAATGTCCCATATGTCCTTAACGTCCCAGACGTCCCAGACGTCCTAGATGACCCATATGTCCTTAACGTGCCAAACGTCCCAGATGTCCCATATTTCCTTAACGTCCCAGAGGTCCCAGATGTCCTAGATGTCGCATATGTCCTTAACGGCCCAGACGTCCCAGATGTCCCATATGTCCCTAACGTCCCAAACGACCCAGACGTCCTAAATGTCCCATATGTCCCTAACAACCCAGACGTCGTTGATGTCCTATATGTCCCTAACGTCCCAGTCGTCCCAGATGTCCCATAGGTCCCTAACGTCCAGACGTTCTAGATGTCCCATATGTACTTAACGTCCCAGACGTCCCAGATGTCCCATATGTCCTTAACATCCCAGACGTCCTAGATGTCCCATATGTCCCTATCGTCCCAAACGTACTTGATGTCCTATATGTCCTTAACCTCCCAGACGTCCCAGATGTCCCATATGTCCCTAACGTCCCAGACGTCCCAGATGTCCCATATGTCCCATATGTCCCTAATATCCCAGGCGTCCTAAATGTCCCATATGTCCTTAACGTCCCAGACGTCCCAGATGTCCCATATGTTCCACATGTCCCTAATGTCCCAGGGTCCCAGATGTCCCATATGTCCCATATGTGCCTAAAGTCTCAGGCGTCCTAAATGTCTCATATGTCGTTAACGTCCCAGACGTCCCAGACGTCCTAGACGTCCCATATGTCCCTAACGTCCCAGACGTCCTACATATCCCATATGTACCATATGTCCCTAATGTCCCAGGCGTCCTAAATGTCCTATATGTCTTTAACGTCCCTGACGTCCCAGACGCCTAGATGTCCCATATGTATTTAACGTCCCAGACGTCCCAGATGTCCCATATGTCCGATATATCCCTAATGTTCCAGGCGTCCTAAATGTCCCATATGTCCTTAACGTCCCAGACGTCCCAGACGTCCCATATATCCCTAACGTCCCAGACGTCCCAGATGTCTCATATGTCCCTAATGTCCCAGGCGTCTCACATGTCCCATATGTACCATATGTCTTTAATGTCCCAGGCGTCTTAAATGTCCCATATGTCCTTAACGTCCCAGACTTTCCAGATGTCCCATATGTCCCTAACGTTCCAGGCGTCCTAAATGTCCCATATGTCCTTAACGTCCCAGACTTTCCAGATGTCCCATATGTCCCTAACGTTCCAGGCGTCCTAAATGTCCCATATATCCTTAACGTCCCAGACGTCCCAGATGTCCCGTATGTCCCTAACGTCCCAGACGTCCCAGATGTCCCAAATGTCTTATATATCCTTAATGTCCCAGGCGTATTAGATGTCCCATATGTCTCATATGTTTCTAATATGCCAGGCGTCCTAAATGTCCCATATGTCTTTAACGTCCCAGACGTCCCAGATGTCCCCTATGTCCCTAACGTCCCAGATGTCCCATATGTCCCATATGTCCCTAATTTTCCAGGCGTCCTAGATATTTCAAATGTCCCTAACGTACCAGACGTCCTAAATGTCCCATATGTCCCTAACGTCCCAGACGTCTCAGATGATCCATATGTCCTTAACGCCCCAGACGTCCTAGATGTTCCATATGTCCTTAACGTCCCAGACGTCCTAGATGCCCCATATGTCCTTAACGTGCCAGACGTCCCAGATGTCCCATATGTCCTTAACGTCCCAGACGTCCCAGACGTCCTAGATGTCCCATATGTCCTTCACGGCCCAGACGTCCCAGATGTCCCATATGTCCCTAACGTCCCAAACGACCCAGACGTCCTAGATGTCCCATATGTCCCTAACGTCCCAGACGTCCCAGATGTCCCATATGTCCCTAACGTCCCAGACGTCCCAGATGTCCCATATGTCCCTAACGTCCCAGACTTCCCAGATGTCCCATATTTTTCTAACGTCCCAGACGTTCTAGATGTCCCATATGTCCTTAACGTCCCAGACGTCCCAGATGTGCCGTATGTCCTTAACGTCCCAGACGTCCTAGATGTCCCATATGTCCCTAACGTCCCAGACGTCCCAGATGTCCCATATGTCCCTAACGTCCCAGACGTCCCAGATGTTTCATATGTCCCTAACGTCCCAGACGTCCTAGATGTCCCTTATGTCCATAACGTCCTAGACGTCCCAGATGCCCCATATGTCCCTAACATCCCAGACGTCCCAGATATCCCATATATCCCATATGTTCCTAATGTCTCAGGCGTCCTAAATGTCCCATATGTCCTTAACGTCCCAGACGTCTCAGATGTGCCATATGTCCTTAACGTCCTAGACGTCCCAGATGTCCCATATGTCCCTAACGGCCCAGACGTCCCAGATATCCCATATGTCCCATATGTTCCTAATGTCCCAGGCGTCTTAAATGTCCCATATGTTCCATATGTCCCTAACGTCCCAGACGTCCTAGATGTCCCATATGTTCTTAACGTCCCAGACGTCCCAGATGTCCCATATGCCCCATATGTCCTTAACGTCCCAGACGTCCTAGATGTCCCATATGTCCCTAACGACCCAGACGTCCCAGATGTCCCATATGTCCCTAATGTCCTAGGCCTCCCAGATGTCCCATATGTCCCTAATGTCCCAGGCGTCCTAAATGCCCCATATGTCCTTAACGTCCTAGACGTCCCAGACGTCTTAGATGTCCCATATGTCCTTAACGTCCCAGACGTCCCAGATTTCCCATATATCCCTAACATTCCAGACGTCCCAGATGTCCCATATGTCCCATATGTCTCTAATGTCCCAGGCGTCCTAGATGTTTCATACGTCCCTAACGTCCCAGACGTCCCAAATGTAACATATGTCCCTAACGTCTCAGACATCCCAGCTGTCCCGTATGTCTCTAACGTTCTAGACGTCCCAGATGTCCCATATGTCCCATATGTCCCTAATGTCCCAAGCGTCCTAGATGTCCCATATGTCCCTAATATCCCAGGCGTCCTAAATGTCCCATATGTCCTTAACGTCGCAGACGTTCCAGACGTCCTAGTTGTCCCATATGTCTTTAACGTCCCAGACGTCCCAGCTGTCCCATATGTCCCTAACGTCTCAGACGTCCCAGCTGTCCCGTATGTCCCTAACGTTTCAGACGTTCCAGATGTCGCATATGTCCCATATGTCCCTAATGTCCCAGACGTCCTAGATGTCCCATGTCCTTAACGTCCCAAACGTCCCAGATGTCCCATATGTCCCTAACGTTCTAGACGTCCCAGATGTCCCATATATCCCATATGTACCTAATGTCCCAGGCGTCCTAGATGTCCCATATGTCCCTAATGTCAGAGGCGTCCTAAATGTCCCATATGTCCTTAACGTCCCAGACGTCCCAGACGTAGTAGATGTCCCATATGTCCTTAACGTGCCAAACGTCCCAGATGTCCCATATTTCCTTAACGTCCCAGAGGTCCCAGATGTCCTAGATGTCGCATATGTCCTTAACGGCCCAGACGTCCCAGATGTCCCATATGTCCCTAACGTCCCAAACGACACAGACGTCCTAAATGTCCCATATGTCCCTAACAACCCAGACGTCGTTGATGTCCTATATGTCCCTAACGTCCCAGTCGTCCCAGATGTCCCATAGGTCCCTAACGTCCAGACGTTCTAGATGTCCCATATGTCCTTAACGTCCCAGACGTCCCAGATGTCCCATATGTCCTTAACATCCCAGACGTCCTAGATGTCCCATATGTCCCTATCGTCCCAAACGTACTTGATGTCCTATATGTCCTTAACGTCCCAGACGTCCCAGATGTCCCATATGTCCCTATCGTCCCAGACGTCCCAGATGTCCCATATGTCCCATATGTCCCTAATATCCCAGGCGTCCTAAATGTCCCATATGTCCTTAACGTCCCAGACGTCCCAGATGTCCCATATGTTCCACATGTCCCTAATGTCCCAGGGTCCCAGATGTCCCATATGTCCCATATGTCCCTAAAGTCTCAGGCGTCCTAAATGTCTCATATGTCGTTAACGTCCCAGACGTCCCAGACGTCCTAGACGTCCCATATGTCCCTAACGTCCCAGACGTCCTACATATCCCATATGTACCATATGTCCCTAATGTCCCAGGCGTCCTAAATGTCCTATATGTCTTTAACGTCCCTGACGTCCCAGACGCCTAGATGTCCCATATGTATTTAACGTCCCAGACGTCCCAGATGTCCCACATGTCCTATATGTCCCTAATGTCCCAGGCGTTCCATGTGTCCCATATGTCCCATATGGCCCTAATGTCCCAGGCGTAATAAATGTCCCACATGTCCTTGACGTATCACACGTCCCAGATGTCCCATATGTCCCATATGTCCTTAATGTCCAGGCGTCTTTAATGTCCCATATGTCCTTAACGTCCCAGACGTCCCAGACGTCCTAGATGTCCCATATTTCCTTAGCGTCCCAGACGTCCCAGATGTCCCATATGTCCCTATCGTCCCAGACGTCCCAGATGTCCCACATGTCCTATATGTCCCTAATGTCCCAAGCGTCCTAAATGTCCCATATGTCCTTAACGTCTCAGACGTCCCAGACGTCGTAGATGTCCCATATGTCCTTAACGTCCCAGACGTCCCAGATGTCCCATATGACCCTAACGTCCCAGACGGCCCAGATGTCCCATATGTCCCATATGTCCCTAATGTCCCATATGTTTCTAATGTCCCAGGCGTCCTAGAGGTTCCATATGTCCCTAACGTCCCCGACGTCCTAACTGTCCCATATGTCAATAACGTCCCAGACGTCCCTGCTGTCCCGTATGTCCCTAACGTCCCAGACGTCCCAGACGTCCCAGATGCCCCATATGTCCCTAACGTCCCAGACGTCCTAAATGTCCTATATGTCCCTAACATCCCAGCCGTCCCAGACGTCCCATATGTCCCATATGTCCCATACGTCCCTAATGTCCCAGGCGTCCCAGATGTCCCATATGTCCGATATATCCCTAATGTTCCAGGCGTCCTAAATGTCCCATATGTCCTTAACGTCCCAGACGTCCCAGACGTCCCATATATCCCTAACGTCCCAGACGTCCCAGATGTCTCATATGTCTTTAATGTCCCAGGCGTCTCACATGTCCCATATGTACCATATGTCTTTAATGTCCCAGGCGTCTTAAATGTCCCATATGTCCTTAACGTCCCAGACTTTCCAGATGTCCCATATGTCCCTAACGTTCCAGGCGTCCTAAATGTCCCATATGTCCTTAACGTCCCAGACTTTCCAGATGTCCCATATGTCAGTAACGTTCCAGGCGTCCTAAATGTCCCATATGTCCTTAACGTCCCAGACGTCCCAGATGTCCCGTATGTCCCTAACGTCCCAGACGTCCCAGATGTCCCAAATGTCTTATATATCCCTAATGTCCCAGGCGTATTAGATGTCCCATATGTCTCATATGTTTCTAATATGCCAGGCGTCCTAAATGTCCCATATGTCTTTAACGTCCCAGACGTCCCAGATGTCCCCTATGTCCCTAACGTCCCAGATGTCCCATATGTCCCATATGTCCCTAATTTTCCAGGCGTCCTAGATATTTCAAATGTCCCTAACGTACCAGACGTCCTAAATGTCCCATATGTCCCTAACGTCCCAGACGTCTCAGATGATCCATATGTCCTTAACGCCCCAGACGTCCTAGATGTTCCATATGTCCTTAACGTCCCAGACGTCCTAGATGCCCCATATGTCCTTAACGTGCCAGACGTCCCAGATGTCCCATATGTCCTTAACGTCCCAGACGTCCCAGACGTCCTAGATGTCCCATATGTCCTTCACGGCCCGGACGTCCCAGATGTCCCATAAGTCCCTAACGTCCCAAACGACCCAGACGTCCTAGATGTCCCATATGTCCCTAACGTCCCAGACGTCCCTGATGTCCTATATGTTCCTAACGTCCCAGACGTCCCAGATGTCCCATATGTCCCTAACGTCCCAGACGTCCCAGATGTCCCATATGTTTCTAACGTCCCAGACGTTCTAGATGTCCCATATGTCCTTAACGTCCCAGACGTCCCAGATGTGCCGTATGTCCTTAACGTCCCAGACGTCCTAGATGTCCCATATGTCCCTAACGTCCCAGACGTCCCAGATGTCCCATATGTCCCTAACGTCCCAGACGTCCCAGATGTTTCATATGTCCCTAACGTCCCAGACGTCCTAGATGTCCCTTATGTCCATAACGTCCTAGACGTCCCAGATGCCCCATATGTCCCTAACATCCCAGACGTCCCAGATATCCCATATATCCCATATGTTCCTAATGTCTCAGGCGTCCTAAATGTCCCATATGTCCTTAACGTCCCAGACGTCTCAGATGTGCCATATGTCCTTAACGTCCTAGACGTCCCAGATGTCCCATATGTCCCTAACGGCCCAGACGTCCCAGATATCCCATATGTCCCATATGTTCCTAATGTCCCAGGCGTCTTAAATGTCCCATATGTTCCATATGTCCCTAACGTCCCAGACGTTCTAGATGTCCCATATGTCCTTAACGTCCCAGACGTCTCAGATGTGCCATATGTCCTTAACGTCCTAGACGTCCTAGATGTCCCATATGTCCCTAACGTCCCAGACGTCCTAGATGTCCCATATGTCCTTAACGTCCTAGACGTCCCAGATGTCCCATATGTCCCTAACGGCCCAGACGTCCCTGATATCCCATATGTCCCATATGTTCCTAATGTCCCAGGCGTCTTAAATGTCCCATATGTTCCATATGTCCCTAACGTCCCAGACGTCCTAGATGTCCCATATGTTCTTAACGTCCCAGACGTCCCAGATGTCCCATATGCCCCATATGTCCCTAACGTCCCAGACGTCCCAGATGTCCCATATGTCCCATATGTCCCTAATATCCCAGGCGTCCTAAATGTCCCATATGTCCTTAACGTCCCAGACGTCCCAGATGTCCCATATGTTCCACATGTCCCTAATGTCCCAGGGTCCCAGGGTCCCAGATGTCCCATATGTCCCTAAAGTCTCAGGCGTCCTAAATGTCCCATATGTCCTTAACGTCCCAGACGTCCCAGATGTCCCATATGTTCCACATGTCCCTAATGTCCCAGGGTCCCAGATGTCCCATATGTCCCATATGTCCCTAAAGTCTGAGGCGTCCTAAATGTCTCATATGTCGTTAACGTCCCAGACGTCCCAGACGTCCTAGACGTCCCATATGTCCCTAACGTCCCAGACGTCCTACATATCCCATATGTACCATATGTCCCTAATGTCCCAGGCGTCGTAAATGTCCTATATGTCTTTAACGTCCCTGACGTCCCAGACGCCTAGATGTCCCATATGTATTTAACGTCCCAGACGTCCCAGATGTCCCACATGTCCTATATGTCCCTAATGTCCCAGGCGTTCCATGTGTCCCATATGTCCCATATGGCCCTAATGTCCCAGGCGTAATAAATGTCCCACATGTCCTTGACGTATCACACGTCCCAGATGTCCCATATGTCCCATATGTCCTTAATGTCCAGGCGTCTTTAATGTCCCATATGTCCTTAACGTCCCAGACGTCCCAGACGTCCTAGATGTCCCATATTTCCTTAGCGTCCCAGACGTCCCAGATGTCCCATATGTCCCTATCGTCCCAGACGTCCCAGATGTCCCACATGTCCTATATGTCCCTAATGTCCCAAGCGTCCTAAATGTCCCATATGTCCTTAACGTCCCAGACGTCCCAGACGTCGTAGATGTCCCATATGTCCTTAACGTCCCAGACGTCCCAGATGTCCCATATGACCCTAACGTCCCAGACGGCCCAGATGTCCCATATGTCCCATATGTCCCTAATGTCCCATATGTTTCTAATGTCCCAGGCGTCCTAGAGGTTCCATATGTCCCTAACGTCCCCGACGTCCTAACTGTCCCATATGTCAATAACGTCCCAGACGTCCCTGCTGTCCCGTATGTCCCTAACGTCCCAGACGTCCCAGACGTCCCAGATGCCCCATATGTCCCTAACGTCCCAGACGTCCTAAATGTCCTATATGTCCCTAACATCCCAGCCGTCCCAGACGTCCCATATGTCCCATATGTCCCATACGTCCCTAATGTCCCAGGCGTCCCAGATGTCCCATATGTCCGATATATCCCTAATGTTCCAGGCGTCCTAAATGTCCCATATGTCCTTAACGTCCCAGACGTCCCAGACGTCCCATATATCCCTAACGTCCCAGACGTCCCAGATGTCTCATATGTCCCTAATGTCCCAGGCGTCTCACATGTCCCATATGTACCATATGTCTTTAATGTCCCAGGCGTCTTAAATGTCCCATATGTCCTTAACGTCCCAGACTTTCCAGATGTCCCATATGTCCCTAACGTTCCAGGCGTCCTAAATGTCCCATATTTCCTTAACGTCCCAGACTTTCCAGATGTCCCATATGTCCCTAACGTTCCAGGCGTCCTAAATGTCCCATATGTCCTTAACGTCCCAGACGTCCCAGATGTCCCGTATGTCCCTAACGTCCCAGACATCCCAGATGTCCCAAATGTCTTATATATCCCTAATGTCCCAGGCGTATTAGATGTCCCATATGTCTCATATGTTTCTAATATGCCAGGCGTCCTAAATGTCCCATATGTCTTTAACGTCCCAGACGTCCCAGATGTCCCCTATGTCCCTAACGTCCCAGATGTCCCATATGTCCCATATGTCCCTAATTTTCCAGGCGTCCTAGATATTTCAAATGTCCCTAACGTACCAGACGTCCTAAATGTCCCATATGTCCCTAACGTCCCAGACGTCTCAGATGATCCATATGTCCTTAACGCCCCAGACGTCCTAGATGTTCCATATGTCCTTAACGTCCCAAACGTCCTAGATGCCCCATATGTCCTTAACGTGCCAGACGTCCCAGATGTCGCATATGTCCTTAACGTCCCAGACGTCCCAGACGTCCTAGATGTCCCATATGTCCTTCACGGCCCGGACGTCCCAGATGTCCCATATGTCCCTAACGTCCCAAACGACCCAGACGTCCTAGATGTCCCATATGTCCCTAACGTCCCAGACGTCCTTGATGTCCTATATGTTCCTAACGTCCCAGACGTCCCAGATGTCCCATATGTCCCTAACGTCCCAGACGTCCCAGATGTCCCATATGTTTCTAACGTCCCAGACGTTCTAGATGTCCCATATGTCCTTAACGTCCCAGACGTCCCAGATGTGCCGTATGTCCTTAACGTCCCAGACGTCCTAGATGTCCCATATGTCCCTAACGTCCCAGACGTCCCAGATGTCCCATATGTCCCTAACGTCCCAGACGTCCCAGATGTTTCATATGTCCCTAACGTCCCAGACGTCCTAGATGTCCCTTATGTCCATAACGTCCTAGACGTCCCAGATGCCCCATATGTCCCTAACATCCCAGACGTCCCAGATATCCCATATATCCCATATGTTCCTAATGTCTCAGGCGTCCTAAATGTCCCATATGTCCTTAACGTCCCAGACGTCTCAGATGTGCCATATGTCCTTAACGTCCTAGACGTCCCAGATGTCCCATATGTCCCTAACGGCCCAGACGTCCCAGATATCCCATATGTCCCATATGTTCCTAATGTCCCAGGCGTCTTAAATGTCCCATATGTTCCATATGTCCCTAACGTCCCAGACGTTCTAGATGTCCCATATGTCCTTAACGTCCCAGACGTCTCAGATGTGCCATATGTCCTTAACGTCCTAGACGTCCTAGATGTCCCATATGTCCCTAACGTCCCAGACGTCCTAGATGTCCCATATGTCCTTAACGTCCTAGACGTCCCAGATGTCCCATATGTCCCTAACGGCCCAGACGTCCCAGATATCCCATATGTCCCATATGTTCCTAATGTCCCAGGCGTCTTAAATGTCCCATATGTTCCATATGTCCCTAACGTCCCAGACGTCCTAGATGTCCCATATGTTCTTAACGTCCCAGACGTCCCAGATGTCCCATATGCCCCATATGTCCCTAACGTCCCAGACGTCCCAGATGTCCCATATGTCCCATATGTCCCTAATATCCCAGGCGTCCTAAATGTCCCATATGTCCTTAACGTCCCAGACGTCCCAGATGTCCCATATGTTCCACATGTCCCTAATGTCCCAGGGTCCCAGGGTCCCAGATGTCCCATATGTCCCTAAAGTCTCAGGCGTCCTAAATGTCCCATATGTCCTTAACGTCCCAGACGTCCCAGATGTCCCATATGTTCCACATGTCCCTAATGTCCCAGGGTCCCAGATGTCCCATATGTCCCATATGTCCCTAAAGTCTCAGGCGTCCTAAATGTCTCATATGTCGTTAACGTCCCAGACGTCCCAGACGTCCTAGACGTCCCATATGTCCCTAACGTCCCAGACGTCCTACATATCCCATATGTACCATATGTCCCTAATGTCCCAGGCGTCGTAAATGTCCTATATGTCTTTAACGTCCCTGACGTCCCAGACGCCTAGATGTCCCATATGTATTTAACGTCCCAGACGTCCCAGATGTCCCACATGTCCTATATGTCCCTAATGTCCCAGGCGTTCCATGTGTCCCATATGTCCCATATGGCCCTAATGTCCCAGGCGTAATAAATGTCCCACATGTCCTTGACGTATCACACGTCCCAGATGTCCCATATGTCCCATATGTCCTTAATGTCCAGGCGTCTTTAATGTCCCATATGTCCTTAACGTCCCAGACGTCCCAGACGTCCTAGATGTCCCATATTTCCTTAGCGTCCCAGACGTCCCAGATGTCCCATATGTCCCTATCGTCCCAGACGTCCCAGATGTCCCACATGTCCTATATGTCCCTAATGTCCCAAGCGTCCTAAATGTCCCATATGTCCTTAACGTCCCAGACGTCCCAGACGTCGTAGATGTCCCATATGTCCTTAACGTCCCAGACGTCCCAGATGTCCCATATGACCCTAACGTCCCAGACGGCCCAGATGTCCCATATGTCCCATATGTCCCTAATGTCCCATATGTTTCTAATGTCCCAGGCGTCCTAGAGGTTCCATATGTCCCTAACGTCCCCGACGTCCTAACTGTCCCATATGTCAATAACGTCCCAGACGTCCCTGCTGTCCCGTATGTCCCTAACGTCCCAGACGTCCCAGACGTCCCAGATGCCCCATATGTCCCTAACGTCCCAGACGTCCTAAATGTCCTATATGTCCCTAACATCCCAGCCGTCCCAGACGTCCCATATGTCCCATATGTCCCATACGTCCCTAATGTCCCAGGCGTCCCAGATGTCCCATATGTCCGATATATCCCTAATGTTCCAGGCGTCCTAAATGTCCCATATGTCCTTAAAGTCCCAAACGTCCCAGACGTCCCATATATCCCTAACGTCCCAGACGTCCCAGATGTCTCATATGTCCCTAATGTCCCAGGCGTTTCACATGTCCCATATGTACCATATGTCTTTAATGTCCCAGGCGTCTTAAATGTCCCATATGTCCTTAACGTCCCAGACTTTCCAGATGTCCCATATGTCCCTAACGTTCCAGGCGTCCTAAATGTCCCATATTTCCTTAACGTCCCAGACTTTCCAGATGTCCCATATGTCCCTAACGTTCCAGGCGTCCTAAATGTCCCATATGTCCTTAACGTCCCAGACGTCCCAGATGTCCCGTATGTCCCTAACGTCCCAGACGTCCCAGATGTCCCAAATGTCTTATATATCCCTAATGTCCCAGGCGTATTAGATGTCCCATATGTCTCATATGTTTCTAATATGCCAGGCGTCCTAAATGTCCCATATGTCTTTAACGTCCCAGACGTCCCAGATGTCCCCTATGTCCCTAACGTCCCAGATGTCCCATATGTCCCATATGTCCCTAATTTTCCAGGCGTCCTAGATATTTCAAATGTCCCTAACGTACCAGACGTCCTAAATGTCCCATATGTCCCTAACGTCCCAGACGTCTCAGATGATCCATATGTCCTTAACGCCCCAGACGTCCTAGATGTTCCATATGTCCTTAACGTCCCAGACGTCCTAGATGCCCCATATGTCCTTAACGTGCCAGACGTCCCAGATGTCCCATATGTCCTTAACGTCCCAGACGTCCCAGACGTCCTAGATGTCCCATATGTCCTTCACGGCCCGGACGTCCCAGATGTCCCATATGTCCCTAACGTCCCAAACGACCCAGACGTCCTAGATGTCCCATATGTCCCTAACGTCCCAGACGTCCTTGATGTCCTATATGTTCCTAACGTCCCAGACGTCCCAGATGTCCCATATGTCCCTAACGTCCCAGACGTCCCAGATGTCCCATATGTTTCTAACGTCCCAGACGTTCTAGATGTCCCATATGTCCTTAACGTCCCAGACGTCCCAGATGTGCCGTATGTCCTTAACGTCCCAGACGTCCTAGATGTCCCATATGTCCCTAACGTCCCAGACGTCCCAGATGTCCCATATGTCCCTAACGTCCCAGACGTCCCAGATGTTTCATATGTCCCTAACGTCCCAGACGTCCTAGATGTCCCTTATGTCCATAACGTCCTAGACGTCCCAGATGCCCCATATGTCCCTAACATCCCAGACGTCCCAGATATCCCATATATCCCATATGTTCCTAATGTCTCAGGCGTCCTAAATGTCCCATATGTCCTTAACGTCCCAGACGTCTCAGATGTGCCATATGTCCTTAACGTCCTAGACGTCCCAGATGTCCCATATGTCCCTAACGGCCCAGACGTCCCAGATATCCCATATATCCCATATGTTCCTAATGTCTCAGGCGTCCTAAATGTCCCATATGTCCTTAACGTCCCAGACGTCTCAGATGTGCCATATGTCCTTAACGGCCAAGACGTCCCAGATATCCCATATGTCCCATATGTTCCTAATGTCCCAGGCATCTTAAATGTCCCATATGTTCCATATGTCCCTAACGTCCCAGACGTTCTAGATGTCCCATATGTCCTTAACGTCCCAGACGTCTCAGATGTGCCATATGTCCTTAACGTCCTAGACGTCCTAGATGTCCCATATGTCCCTAACGTCCCAGACGTCCTAGATGTCCCATATGTCCTTAACGTCCTAGACGTCCCAGATGTCCCATATGTCCCTAACGGCCCAGACGTCCCAGATATCCCATATGTCCCATATGTTCCTAATGTCCCAGGCGTCTTAAATGTCCCATATGTTCCATATGTCCCTAACGTCCCAGACGTCCTAGATGTCCCATATGTTCTTAACGTCCCAGACGTCCCAGATGTCCCATATGCCCCATATGTCCTTAACGTCCCAGACGTCCTAGATGTCCCATATGTCCCTAACGTCCCAGACGTCCCAGATGTCCCATATGTCCCTAATGTCCTAGGCCTCCCAGATGTCCCATATGTCCCTAATGTCCCAGGCGTCCTAAATGCACCATATGTCCTTAACGTCCTAGACGTCCCAGACGTCTTAGATGTCCCATATGTCCTTAACGTCCCAGACGTCCCAGATTTCCCATATATCCCTAACATTACAGACGTCCCAGATGTCCCATATGTCCCATATGTCTCTAATGTCCCAGGCGTCCTAGATGTTTCATACGTCCCTAACGTCCCAGACGTCCCAAATGTAACATATGTCCCTAACGTCTCAGACATCCCAGCTGTCCCGTATGTCTCTAACGTTCTAGACGTCCCAGATGTATCATATGTCCCATATGTCCCCTAATGTCCCAAGCGTCCTAGATGTCCCATATGTCCCTAATATCCCAGGCGTCCTAAATGTCCCATATGCCTTAACGTCGCAGACGTCCCAGACGTCCTAGTTGTCCCATATGTCTTTAACGTCCCAGACGTCCCAGCTGTCCCATATGTCCCTAACGTCTCAGACGTCCCAGCTGTCCCGTATGTCCCTAACGTTTCAGACGTCCCAGATGTCGCATATGTCCCATATGTCCCTAATGTCCCAGACGTCTTAGATGTCCCATGTCCTTAACGTCCCAAACGTCCCAGATGTCCCATATGTCCCTAACGTTCTAGACGTCCCAGATGTCCCATATATCCCATATGCACCTAATGTCCCAGGCGTCCTAGATGTCCCATATGTCTCTACTGTTCCAGGCGTCCTAAATGTCCCATATGTCCTTAACGTCCCAGACGTCCCAGACGTCCTAGATGTCCCATATGTCCTTAACGTGCCAAACGTCCCAGATGTCCTAGATGTCGCATATGTCCTTAACGGCCCAGACGTCGTTGATGTCCTATATGTCCCTAACGTCCCAGACGTCTCAGATGTCTCATATGTCCCTAACCTCCCAGTCGTCCCAGATGTCCCATAGGTCCCTAACGTCCAGACGTTCTAGATGTCCCATATGTCCTTAACGTCCCAGACGTCCCAGACGTCCCATACGTCCTTAACGTCCCAGACGTCCTAGATGTCCCATATGTCCCTATCGTCCCAAACGTACTTGATGTCCTATATGTCCTTAACGTCCCAGACGTCCCAGATGTCCCATATGTCCCTAACGTCCCAGACGTCCCAAACGTCCTAGATATCCCATATGTCCTTAACGTCCCAGACGTCCTAGATGTCTCATATGTCCTTAACGTCCCATACGTCCCAGATGTCCCATATGTCCCATAGGTCCCTAATGTCCCAGGCGTCCTAAATATCCCATATGTCCTTAACGTTCCAGACGTCCCAAACGTCCTAGGTGTCCCATATGTCCTTAACGTCCCAGACGTTCCAGATGTCCCATATGTCCCTAACGTGCCAGACGTCCCAGATGTCCCATATGTCACTAATGTCCCAGGCCTCCCAGATGTCCCATATGTTCCATATGTCCCTAATGTCCCAGGCGTTTTAAATGCCCCATATGTCCTCAACGTCCTAGACTTCCCAGACGTCCTAGATGTCCCATATGCCCTTAACGTCCCAGACGTCCCAGATTTCCCATATGTCCCTAACATTCCAGACGTCCCAGATGTCCCATATGTTTCATATGTCCCTAATATCCCAGGCGTCCTAAATGTCCCATATGTCCATAACGTAACAGACGTCCCAGACGCCCTAAATGTCCCATATGCCCTTAACGTCCCAGACGTCCCAGATGTCCCAAATGTCCCATATGTTCCATATGTCCCTAATTTTCCAGGCGTCCCAGATGTCCCATATGTCCCTAACGTCCCAGGCGTCCTAAATGTCAAATATGTCCTCAACGTTCCAGACGTCCCGGACGTCCTAAATGTCGCATATGTCTCTAACGTCTCAGACGTCTCAGCTGTCCCGTGTGTCCCTAACGTTCCAGACGTCCGAGATGTCCTAGATGTCCCATATGTCCCTATCGTCACAGACGTCCTAGTTGTCCTATATGTTCCTAACGTCCCAGACGTTTCAGATGTCCCATTTGTCACTAAAGTCCCAGACGTCCCAGATGTCCTATATGTCCGTAACGTCCCAGACGTCCTAGATGTCCCATATGTCCCTATCGTCACAGACGTCCTAGATGTCCTATATGTTCCTAACGTCCCAGACGTCCCAGATGTCCCATATGTCCTTAAAGTCCCAGACGTCCCAGATGTTCCAAATGTCATATATATCCCTAATGTCCCAGGCGTATTAGATGTCCCATATGTCCCATATGTTTCTAATGTGCCAGGCGTCCTAAATGTCCCATATGTCCTTAACGTCCCCGACGTCCCAGACGTCCTAGATGTCCCATATGTCCTTAACGTCCCAGACGTCCCAGATGTCCCCTATGTCCCTAAAGTCCCAGACGTCCCAGATGTTCCAAATGTCATATATATCCCTAATGTCCCAGGCGTATTAGATGTCCCATATGTCCCATATGTTTCTAATGTGCCAGGCGTCCTAAATGTCCCATATGTCCTTAACGTCCCCGACGTCCCAGACGTCCTAGATGTCCCATATGTCCTTAACGTCCCCGACGTCCCAGACGTCCTAGATGTCCCATATGTCCTTAACGTCCCAGACGTCCTAAATGTCCCATATGTCCCTAACGTCCCAGACGTCTCAGATGTTCCATATGTCCTTAACGTCCTAGACATCCCAGATGTCCCATATGTCCCTAACGTCCCAGACGTCCCAGATATCCCATATGTCCCAAATGTTCCTAATGTCCCAGGCGTCTTAAATGTCCCATATGTTCCATATGTCCCTAACGTCCCAGACGTTCTAGATGTCCCATATGTTCTTAACGTCCCAGACGTCCCAGATGTCCCATATGTCCCATATGTCCTTAACGTCCCAGACGTCCTAGATTTCCCATATGTCCCTAACGTCCCAGACGTCCTAGATGTCCCATATGTCCTTAACGTCCTAGACGTCCAAGATGTCCCATATGTCCCTAACGTCCCAGACGTCCCAGATATCCCATATGTCCCATATGTTCCTAATGTCCCAGGCGTCTTAAATGTCCCATATGTTCCATATGTCCCTAACGTCCCAGACGTCCTAGATGTCCCATATGTTCTTAACGTCCTAGACGTCCCAGATGTCCCATATGTCCCTAACGTCCCAGACGTCCTAGATGTCCTATATGTCCTTAACGTACTAGACGTCCCAGATGTCCCATATGTCCTTAACGTCCTAGACGTCCAAGATGTCCCATATGTCCCTAACGTCCCAGACGTCCCAGATATCCCATATGTCCCATATGTTCCGTATGTCCCTAACGTCCCAGACGTCCTAGATGTCCCATATGTTCTTAACGTCCCAGACGTCCCATATGTCCCTAATCTCCCAGGCGTCCTAAATGTCCCATATGTCCTTAACGTCCCAGACGTACCAGACGTCCTAGATGTCCCATATGTCCTTAACGTCCCAGACGTCCCAGAAGTCTCAAATGTCCCTAACGTCCCCGACGTCTTAGATGTCCCATATGTCCCATATGTCCTTAGTGTCCCAGGCGTCCCAGATGTCCTAGATGTCCCATATGTCCTTAACGTCCCAGACGTCCCAGATGTCTCAAATGTTCCTAACGTCCCCGACGTCCCAGATGTCCTAGATGTCCCATATGTCCTTAACGTCCCAGACGTCCCAGATGTCTCAAATGCCCCTAACGTCCCCGACGTCCCAGATGTCCCATATGTCCCTAACGTCCCAGACGACCCAGACGGCCTAGATGTCCCATATGTCCTTAACGTCCCAGACGTCCCAGATGTCTCAAATGTCCCTAACGTCCCCGACGTCCCAGATTTCCCATATGTCCCTAACATTCCAGACGTCCCAGATGTCCCATATGTTTCATATGTCCCTAATATCCCAGGCGTCCTAAATGTCCCATATGTCCATAACGTAACAGACGTCCCAGACGCCCTAAGTGTCCCATATGCCCTTAACGTCCCAGACGTCCCAGACGTCCCAAATGTCCCATATGTTCCATATGTCCCTAATTTTCCAGGCGTCCCAGATGTCCCATATGTCCCTAACGTCCCAGGCGTCCTAAATGTCAAATATGTCCTCAACGTTCCAGACGTCCCGGACGTCCTAAATGTCGCATATGTCTCTAACGTCTCAGACGTCTCAGCTGTCCCGTGTGTCCCTAACGTTCCAGACGTCCGAGATGTCCTAGATGTCCCATATGTCCCTATCGTCACAGACGTCCTAGTTGTCCTATATGTTCCTAACGTCCCAGACGTTTCAGATGTCCCATTTGTCACTAAAGTCCCAGACGTCCCAGATGTCCCATA
Source organism: Agriotes lineatus (assembly GCA_940337035.1). Classification (NCBI taxonomy): domain Eukaryota; kingdom Metazoa; phylum Arthropoda; class Insecta; order Coleoptera; family Elateridae; genus Agriotes; species Agriotes lineatus. The sequence goes on from CALNHX010001491.1 coordinate 199,077, forward strand.
TGTCCGTAACGTCCCAGACGTCCTAGATGTCCCATATGTCCCTATCGTCACAGACGTCCTAGATGTCCTATATGTTCCTAACGTCCCAGACGTCCCAGATGTCCCATATGTCCCTAAAGTCCCAGACGTCCCAGATGTTACAAATGTCATATATATCCCTAATGTCCCAGGCGTATTAGATGTCCCATATGTCCCATATGTTTCTAATGTGCCAGGCGTCCTAAATGTCCCATATGTCCTTAACGTCCCCGACGTCCCAGACGTCCTAGATGTCCCATATGTCCTTAACGTCCCAGACGTCCCAGATGTCCCCTATGTCCCTAACGTCCCAGCCGTCCCAGATGTCCCATATGTCCCATATGTCCCTAATGTCACAGGCGTCCTAGATATTCCAAATGTCCTTAACGTACCAGACGTCCTAAATGTCCCATATGTCCCTAACGTCCCAGACGTCTCAGATGTTCCATATGTCCTTAACGTCCTAGACGTCCCAGATGTCCCATATGTCCTTAACGTCCCAGACGTCCCAGATGTCCCATATGTTCCACATGTCCCTAATGTCCCAGGGTCCCAGATGTCCCATATGTCCCTAAAGTCTCAGGCGTCCTAAATGTCTCATAAGTCGTTAACGTCCCAGACGTCCCAGACGTCCTAGACGTCCCATATGTCCCTAACGTCCCAGACGTCCTATATATCCCATATGTACCATATGTCCCTAATGTCCCAGGCGTCCGAAATGTCCTATATGTCTTTAACGTCCCTGACGTCCCAGACGCCTAGATGTCCCATATGTATTTAACGTCCCAGACGTCCCACATGTCCCATATGTTCCTAACGTCCCAGACGTCCCAGATGTCCCACATGTCCCATATGTCCCTAATGTCCCAGGCGTCCTAGATGTTCCACATGTCCCTAACGTCCCAGACGTCCTAAATGTCTCGTATGAACATAACGTCTCAGACGTCCCAGACGTCCTAGATGTCCCATATGTCCCTAACGTCCCAGACGTCCTAGATGTCCCAGATGTCCCATATGTCCCTAATGTCCCAGACGTCCTAGATGTCCTATATGTCCTTAACGTACTAGACGTCCCAGATGTCCCATATGTCCTTAACGTCCTAGACGTCCAAGATGTCCCATATGTCCCTAACGTCCCAGACGTCCCAGATATCCCATATGTCCCATATGTTCCGTATGTCCCTAACGTCCCAGACGTCCTAGATGTCCCATATGTTCTTAACGTCCCAGACGTCCCATATGTCCCTAATCTCCCAGGCGTCCTAAATGTCCCATATGTCCTTAACGTCCCAGACGTACCAGACGTCCTAGATGTCCCATATGTCCTTAACGTCCCAGACGTCCCAGAAGTCTCAAATGTCCCTAACGTCCCCGACGTCTTAGATGTCCCATATGTCCCATATGTCCTTAGTGTCCCAGGCGTCCCAGATGTCCTAGATGTCCCATATGTCCTTAACGTCCCAGACGTCCCAGATGTCTCAAATGTTCCTAACGTCCCCGACGTCCCAGATGTCCTAGATGTCCCATATGTCCTTAACGTCCCAGACGTCCCAGATGTCTCAAATGCCCCTAACGTCCCCGACGTCCCAGATGTCCCATATGTCCCTAACGTCCCAGACGACCCAGACGGCCTAGATGTCCCATATGTCCTTAACGTCCCAGACGTCCCAGATGTCTCAAATGTCCCTAACGTCCCCGACGTCCCAGATTTCCCATATGTCCCTAACATTCCAGACGTCCCAGATGTCCCATATGTTTCATATGTCCCTAATATCCCAGGCGTCCTAAATGTCCCATATGTCCATAACGTAACAGACGTCCCAGACGCCCTAAATGTCCCATATGCCCTTAACGTCCCAGACGTCCCAGACGTCCCAAATGTCCCATATGTTCCATATGTCCCTAATTTTCCAGGCGTCCCAGATGTCCCATATGTCCCTAACGTCCCAGGCGTCCTAAATGTCAAATATGTCCTCAACGTTCCAGACGTCCCGGACGTCCTAAATGTCGCATATGTCTCTAACGTCTCAGACGTCTCAGCTGTCCCGTGTGTCCCTAACGTTCCAGACGTCCGAGATGTCCTAGATGTCCCATATGTCCCTATCGTCACAGACGTCCTAGTTGTCCTATATGTTCCTAACGTCCCAGACGTTTCAGATGTCCCATTTGTCACTAAAGTCCCAGACGTCCCAGATGTCCCATATGTCCGTAACGTCCCAGACGTCCTAGATGTCCCATATGTCCCTATCGTCACAGACGTCCTAGATGTCCTATATGTTCCTAACGTCCCAGACGTCCCAGATGTCCCATATGTCCCTAAAGTCCCAGACGTCCCAGATGTTACAAATGTCATATATATCCCTAATGTCCCAGGCGTATTAGATGTCCCATATGTCCCATATGTTTCTAATGTGCCAGGCGTCCTAAATGTCCCATATGTCCTTAACGTCCCCGACGTCCCAGACGTCCTAGATGTCCCATATGTCCTTAACGTCCAGACGTCCCAGATGTCCCCTATGTCCCTAACGTCCCAGCCGTCCCAGATGTCCCATATGTCCCATATGTCCCTAATGTCACAGGCGTCCTAGATATTCCAAATGTCCTTAACGTACCAGACGTCCTAAATGTCCCATATGTCCCTAACGTCCCAGACGTCTCAGATGTTCCATATGTCCTTAACGTCCTAGACGTCCCAGATGTCCCATATGTCCTTAACGTCCCAGACGTCCCAGATGTCCCATATGTTCCACATGTCCCTAATGTCCCAGGGTCCCAGATGTCCCATATGTCCCTAAAGTCTCAGGCGTCCTAAATGTCTCATAAGTCGTTAACGTCCCAGACGTCCCAGACGTCCTAGACGTCCCATATGTCCCTAACGTCCCAGACGTCCTATATATCCCATATGTACCATATGTCCCTAATGTCCCAGGCGTCCGAAATGTCCTATATGTCTTTAACGTCCCTGACGTCCCAGACGCCTAGATGTCCCATATGTATTTAACGTCCCAGACGTCCCACATGTCCCATATGTTCCTAACGTCCCAGACGTCCCAGATGTCCCACATGTCCCATATGTCCCTAATGTCCCAGACGTCCTAAATGTCCCATATGTCCCTAACGTCCCAGACGTCCCAGCTGTCTCGTATGAACATAACGTCTCAGACGTCCCAGACGTCCTAGATGTCCCATATGTCCCTAACGTCCCAGACGTCCTAGATGTCCTATATGTCCCTAACGTCCCAGACGTCCCAGATGCCCCATATGTCCCTAACGTCCCAGACGTCCCAGATTTCTCATATGTCCCTAACGTCCCAGACGTCCCAGATGTCCCACATGTCCTATATGTCCCTAATGTCCCAGGCGTCCCGTATGTCCCATATGCCCCATATGGCCCTAATGTCCCAGGCGTAATAAATGTCCCATATGTCCTTGACGTCTCACACGTCCCAGATGTCCCATATGTCCCATATGTCCCTAATGTCCAGGCGTCTTTAATGTCCCATATGTCCTTAACGTCCCAGACGTCCCAGACGTCCTAGATGTCCCATATGTCCTTAGCGTCCCAGACGTCCCAGATGTCCCATATGTCCCTATCGTCCCAGACGTCCCAGATATCCCACATGTCCTATATGTCCCTAATGTCCCAGGCGTCCCAGATGTCCCATATGCCCCATATGACCCTAATGTCCCAAGCGTCTTAAATGTCCCATATATCCTTAACGTCCCAGACGTCCCAGACGTCCTAGATGTCCCATATGTCCTTAACGTCCCAGACGTCCCAGATGTCCCATATGTCCCTAACGTCCCAGACGGCCCAGATGTCCCTAATGTCCCATATGTCCCTAATGTCCCATATGTTTCTAATGTCCCAGGCGTCTTAAATGTCCCATATGTTCCATATGTCCCTAACGTCCCAGACGTCCTAGATGTCCCATATGTTCTTAACGTCCTAGACGTCCCAGATGTCCCATATGTCCCTAACGTCCCAGACGTCCCTAGATGTCCTATATGTCCTTAACGTACTAGACGTCCCAGATGTCCCATATGTCCTTAACGTCCTAGACGTCCAAGATGTCCCATATGTCCCTAACGTCCCAGACGTCCCAGATATCCCATATGTCCCATATGTTCCGTATGTCCCTAACGTCCCAGACGTCCTAGATGTCCCATATGTTCTTAACGTCCCAGACGTCCCATATGTCCCTAATCTCCCAGGCGTCCTAAATGTCCCATATGTCCTTAACGTCCCAGACGTACCAGACGTCCTAGATGTCCCATATGTCCTTAACGTCCCAGACGTCCCAGAAGTCTCAAATGTCCCTAACGTCCCCGACGTCTTAGATGTCCCATATGTCCCATATGTCCTTAGTGTCCCAGGCGTCCCAGATGTCCTAGATGTCCCATATGTCCTTAACGTCCCAGACGTCCCAGATGTCTCAAATGTTCCTAACGTCCCCGACGTCCCAGATGTCCTAGTTGTCCCATATGTCCTTAACGTCCCAGACGTCCCAGATGTCTCAAATGCCCCTAACGTCCCCGACGTCCCAGATGTCCCATATGTCCCTAACGTCCCAGACGACCCAGACGGCCTAGATGTCCCATATGTCCTTAACGTCCCAGACGTCCCAGATGTCTCAAATGTCCCTAACGTCCCCGACGTCCCAGATTTCCCATATGTCCCTAACATTCCAGACGTCCCAGATGTCCCATATGTTTCATATGTCCCTAATATCCCAGGCGTCCTAAATGTCCCATATGTCCATAACGTAACAGACGTCCCAGACGCCCTAATGTCCCATATGCCCTTAACGTCCCAGACGTCCCAGACGTCCCAAATGTCCCATATGTTCCATATGTCCCTAATTTTCCAGGCGTCCCAGATGTCCCATATGTCCCTAACGTCCCAGGCGTCCTAAATGTCAAATATGTCCTCAACGTTCCAGACGTCCCGGACGTCCTAAATGTCGCATATGTCTCTAACGTCTCAGACGTCTCAGCTGTCCCGTGTGTCCCTAACGTTCCAGACGTCCGAGATGTCCTAGATGTCCCATATGTCCCTATCGTCACAGACGTCCTAGTTGTCCTATATGTTCCTAACGTCCCAGACGTTTCAGATGTCCCATTTGTCACTAAAGTCCCAGACGTCCCAGATGTCCCATATGTCCGTAACGTCCCAGACGTCCTAGATGTCCCATATGTCCCTATCGTCACAGACGTCCTAGATGTCCTATATGTTCCTAACGTCCCAGACGTCCCAGATGTCCCATATGTCCCTAAAGTCCCAGACGTCCCAGATGTTACAAATGTCATATATATCCCTAATGTCCCAGGCGTATTAGATGTCCCATATGTCCCATATGTTTCTAATGTGCCAGGCGTCCTAAATGTCCCATATGTCCTTAACGTCCCCGACGTCCCAGACGTCCTAGATGTCCCATATGTCCTTACGTCCCAGACGTCCCAGATGTCCCCTATGTCCCTAACGTCCCAGCCGTCCCAGATGTCCCATATGTCCCATATGTCCCTAATGTCACAGGCGTCCTAGATATTCCAAATGTCCTTAACGTACCAGACGTCCTAAATGTCCCATATGTCCCTAACGTCCCAGACGTCTCAGATGTTCCATATGTCCTTAACGTCCTAGACGTCCCAGATGTCCCATATGTCCTTAACGTCCCAGACGTCCCAGATGTCCCATATGTTCCACATGTCCCTAATGTCCCAGGGTCCCAGATGTCCCATATGTCCCTAAAGTCTCAGCGTCCTAAATGTCTCATAAGTCGTTAACGTCCCAGACGTCCCAGACGTCCTAGACGTCCCATATGTCCCTAACGTCCCAGACGTCCTATATATCCCATATGTACCATATGTCCCTAATGTCCCAGGCGTCCGAAATGTCCTATATGTCTTTAACGTCCCTGACGTCCCAGACGCCTAGATGTCCCCATATGTATTTAACGTCCCAGACGTCCCACATGTCCCATATGTTCCTAACGTCCCAGACGTCCCAGATGTCCCACATGTCCCATATGTCCCTAATGTCCCAGACGTCCTAAATGTCCCATATGTCCCTAACGTCCCAGACGTCCCAGCTGTCTCGTATGAACATAACGTCTCAGACGTCCCAGACGTCCTAGATGTCCCATATGTCCCTAACGTCCCAGACGTCCTAGATGTCCTATATGTCCCTAACGTCCCAGACGTCCCAGATGCCCCATATGTCCCTAACGTCCCAGACGTCCCAGATTTCTCATATGTCCCTAACGTCCCAGACGTCCCAGATGTCCCACATGTCCTATATGTCCCTAATGTCCCAGGCGTCCCGTATGTCCCATATGCCCCATATGGCCCTAATGTCCCAGGCGTAATAAATGTCCCATATGTCCTTGACGTCTCACACGTCCCAGATGTCCCATATGTCCCATATGTCCCTAATGTCCAGGCGTCTTTAATGTCCCATATGTCCTTAACGTCCCAGACGTCCCAGACGTCCTAGATGTCCCATATGTCCTTAGCGTCCCAGACGTCCCAGATGTCCCATATGTCCCTATCGTCCCAGACGTCCCAGATATCCCACATGTCCTATATGTCCCTAATGTCCCAGGCGTCCCAGATGTCCCATATGCCCCATATGACCCTAATGTCCCAAGCGTCTTAAATGTCCCATATATCCTTAACGTCCCAGACGTCCCAGACGTCCTAGATGTCCCATATGTCCTTAACGTCCCAGACGTCCCAGATGTCCCATATGTCCCTAACGTCCCAGACGGCCCAGATGTCCCTAATGTCCCATATGTCCCTAATGTCCCATATGTTTCTAATGTCCCAGGCGTCTTAAATGTCCCATATGTTCCATATGTCCCTAACGTCCCAGACGTCCTAGATGTCCCATATGTTCTTAACGTCCTAGACGTCCCAGATGTCCCATATGTCCCTAACGTCCCAGACGTCCTAGATGTCCTATATGTCCTTAACGTACTAGACGTCCCAGATGTCCCATATGTCCTTAACGTCCTAGACGTCCAAGATGTCCCATATGTCCCTAACGTCCCAGACGTCCCAGATATCCCATATGTCCCATATGTTCCGTATGTCCCTAACGTCCCAGACGTCCTAGATGTCCCATATGTTCTTAACGTCCCAGACGTCCCATATGTCCCTAATCTCCCAGGCGTCCTAAATGTCCCATATGTCCTTAACGTCCCAGACGTCCCAGAAGTCTCAAATGTCCCTAACGTCCCCGACGTCTTAGATGTCCCATATGTCCCATATGTCCTTAGTGTCCCAGGCGTCCCAGATGTCCTAGATGTCCCATATGTCCTTAACGTCCCAGACGTCCCAGATGTCTCAATGTTCCTAACGTCCCCGACGTCCCAGATGTCCTAGATGTCCCATATGTCCTTAACGTCCCAGACGTCCCAGATGTCTCAAATGCCCCTAACGTCCCCGACGTCCCAGATGTCCCATATGTCCCTAACGTCCCAGACGACCCAGACGGCCTAGATGTCCCATATGTCCTTAACGTCCCAGACGTCCCAGATGTCTCAAATGTCCCTAACGTCCCCGACGTCCCAGATTTCCCATATGTCCCTAACATTCCAGACGTCCCAGATGTCCCATATGTTTCATATGTCCCTAATATCCCAGGCGTCCTAAATGTCCCATATGTCCATAACGTAACAGACGTCCCAGACGCCCTAAATGTCCCATATGCCCTTAACGTCCCAGACGTCCCAGACGTCCCAAATGTCCCATATGTTCCATATGTCCCTAATTTTCCAGGCGTCCCAGATGTCCCATATGTCCCTAACGTCCCAGGCGTCCTAAATGTCAAATATGTCCTCAACGTTCCAGACGTCCCGGACGTCCTAAATGTCGCATATGTCTCTAACGTCTCAGACGTCTCAGCTGTCCCGTGTGTCCCTAACGTTCCAGACGTCCGAGATGTCCTAGATGTCCCATATGTCCCTATCGTCACAGACGTCCTAGTTGTCCTATATGTTCCTAACGTCCCAGACGTTTCAGATGTCCCATTTGTCACTAAAGTCCCAGACGTCCCAGATGTCCCATATGTCCGTAACGTCCCAGACGTCCTAGATGTCCCATATGTTTCTATCGTCACAGACGTCCTAGATGTCCTATATGTTCCTAACGTCCCAGACGTCCCAGATGTCCCATATGTCCCTAAAGTCCCAGACGTCCCAGATGTTACAAATGTCATATATATCCCTAATGTCCCAGGCGTATTAGATGTCCCATATGTCCCATATGTTTCTAATGTGCCAGGCGTCCTAAATGTCCCATATGTCCTTAACGTCCCCGACGTCCCAGACGTCCTAGATGTCCCATATGTCCTTAACGTCCCAGACGTCCCAGATGTCCCCTATGTCCCTAACGTCCCAGCCGTCCCAGATGTCCCATATGTCCCATATGTCCCTAATGTCACAGGCGTCCTAGATATTCCAAATGTCCTTAACGTACCAGACGTCCTAAATGTCCCATATGTCCCTAACGTCCCAGACGTCTCAGATGTTCCATATGTCCTTAACGTCCTAGACGTCCCAGATGTCCCATATGTCCTTAACGTCCCAGACGTCCCAGATGTCCCATATGTTCCACATGTCCCTAATGTCCCAGGGTCCCAGATGTCCCATATGTCCCTAAAGTCTCAGGCGTCCTAAATGTCTCATAAGTCGTTAACGTCCCAGACGTCCCAGACGTCCTAGACGTCCCATATGTCCCTAACGTCCCAGACGTCCTATATATCCCATATGTACCATATGTCCCTAATGTCCCAGGCGTCCGAAATGTCCTATATGTCTTTAACGTCCCTGACGTCCCAGACGCCTAGATGTCCCATATGTATTTAACGTCCCAGACGTCCCACATGTCCCATATGTTCCTAACGTCCCAGACGTCCCAGATGTCCCACATGTCCCATATGTCCCTAATGTCCCAGACGTCCTAAATGTCCCATATGTCCCTAACGTCCCAGACGTCCCAGCTGTCTCGTATGAACATAACGTCTCAGACGTCCCAGACGTCCTAGATGTCCCATATGTCCCTAACGTCCCAGACGTCCTAGATGTCCTATATGTCCCTAACGTCCCAGACGTCCCAGATGCCCCATATGTCCCTAACGTCCCAGACGTCCCAGATTTCTCATATGTCCCTAACGTCCCAGACGTCCCAGATGTCCCACATGTCCTATATGTCCCTAATGTCCCAGGCGTCCCGTATGTCCCATATGCCCCATATGGCCCTAATGTCCCAGGCGTAATAAATGTCCCATATGTCCTTGACGTCTCACACGTCCCAGATGTCCCATATGTCCCATATGTCCCTAATGTCCAGGCGTCTTTAATGTCCCATATGTCCTTAACGTCCCAGACGTCCCAGACGTCCTAGATGTCCCATATGTCCTTAGCGTCCCAGACGTCCCAGATGTCCCATATGTCCCTATCGTCCCAGACGTCCCAGATATCCCACATGTCCTATATGTCCCTAATGTCCCAGGCGTCCCAGATGTCCCATATGCCCCATATGACCCTAATGTCCCAAGCGTCTTAAATGTCCCATATATCCTTAACGTCCCAGACGTCCCAGACGTCCTAGATGTCCCATATGTCCTTAACGTCCCAGACGTCCCAGATGTCCCATATGTCCCTAACGTCCCAGACGGCCCAGATGTCCCTAATGTCCCATATGTCCCTAATGTCCCATATGTTTCTAATGTCCCAGGCGTCTTAAATGTCCCATATGTTCCATATGTCCCTAACGTCCCAGACGTCCTAGATGTCCCATATGTTCTTAACGTCCTAGACGTCCCAGATGTCCCATATGTCCCTAACGTCCCAGACGTCCTAGATGTCCTATATGTCCTTAACGTACTAGACGTCCCAGATGTCCCATATGTCCTTAACGTCCTAGACGTCCAAGATGTCCCATATGTCCCTAACGTCCCAGACGTCCCAGATATCCCATATGTCCCATATGTTCCGTATGTCCCTAACGTCCCAGACGTCCTAGATGTCCCATATGTTCTTAACGTCCCAGACGTCCCATATGTCCCTAATCTCCCAGGCGTCCTAAATGTCCCATATGTCCTTAACGTCCCAGACGTACCAGACGTCCTAGATGTCCCATATGTCCTTAACGTCCCAGACGTCCCAGAAGTCTCAAATGTCCCTAACGTCCCCGACGTCTTAGATGTCCCATATGTCCCATATGTCCTTAGTGTCCCAGGCGTCCCAGATGTCCTAGATGTCCCATATGTCCTTAACGTCCCAGACGTCCCAGATGTCTCAAATGTTCCTAACGTCCCCGACGTCCCAGATGTCCTAGATGTCCCATATGTCCTTAACGTCCCAGACGTCCCAGATGTCTCAAATGCCCCTAACGTCCCCGACGTCCCAGATGTCCCATATGTCCCTAACGTCCCAGACGACCCAGACGGCCTAGATGTCCCATATGTCCTTAACGTCCCAGACGTCCCAGATGTCTCAAATGTCCCTAACGTCCCCGACGTCCCAGATTTCCCATATGTCCCTAACATTCCAGACGTCCCAGATGTCCCATATGTTTCATATGTCCCTAATATCCCAGGCGTCCTAAATGTCCCATATGTCCATAACGTAACAGACGTCCCAGACGCCCTAAATGTCCCATATGCCCTTAACGTCCCAGACGTCCCAGACGTCCCAAATGTCCCATATGTTCCATATGTCCCTAATTTTCCAGGCGTCCCAGATGTCCCATATGTCCCTAACGTCCCAGGCGTCCTAAATGTCAAATATGTCCTCAACGTTCCAGACGTCCCGGACGTCCTAAATGTCGCATATGTCTCTAACGTCTCAGACGTCTCAGCTGTCCCGTGTGTCCCTAACGTTCCAGACGTCCGAGATGTCCTAGATGTCCCATATGTCCCTATCGTCACAGACGTCCTAGTTGTCCTATATGTTCCTAACGTCCCAGACGTTTCAGATGTCCCATTTGTCACTAAAGTCCCAGACGTCCCAGATGTCCCATATGTCCGTAACGTCCCAGACGTCCTAGATGTCCCATATGTCCCTATCGTCACAGACGTCCTAGATGTCCTATATGTTCCTAACGTCCCAGACGTCCCAGATGTCCCATATGTCCCTAAAGTCCCAGACGTCCCAGATGTTACAAATGTCATATATATCCCTAATGTCCCAGGCGTATTAGATGTCCCATATGTCCCATATGTTTCTAATGTGCCAGGCGTCCTAAATGTCCCATATGTCCTTAACGTCCCCGACGTCCCAGACGTCCTAGATGTCCCATATGTCCTTAACGTCCCAGACGTCCCAGATGTCCCCTATGTCCCTAACGTCCCAGCCGTCCCAGATGTCCCATATGTCCCATATGTCCCTAATGTCACAGGCGTCCTAGATATTCCAAATGTCCTTAACGTACCAGACGTCCTAAATGTCCCATATGTCCCTAACGTCCCAGACGTCTCAGATGTTCCATATGTCCTTAACGTCCTAGACGTCCCAGATGTCCCATATGTCCTTAACGTCCCAGACGTCCCAGATGTCCCATATGTTCCACATGTCCCTAATGTCCCAGGGTCCCAGATGTCCCATATGTCCCTAAAGTCTCAGGCATCCTAAATGTCTCATAAGTCGTTAACGTCCCAGACGTCCCAGACGTCCTAGACGTCCCATATGTCCCTAACGTCCCAGACGTCCTATATATCCCATATGTACCATATGTCCCTAATGTCCCAGGCGTCCGAAATGTCCTATATGTCTTTAACGTCCCTGACGTCCCAGACGCCTAGATGTCCCATATGTATTTAACGTCCCAGACGTCCCACATGTCCCATATGTTCCTAACGTCCCAGACGTCCCAGATGTCCCACATGTCCCATATGTCCCTAATGTCCCAGACGTCCTAAATGTCCCATATGTCCCTAACGTCCCAGACGTCCCAGCTGTCTCGTATGAACATAACGTCTCAGACGTCCCAGACGTCCTAGATGTCCCATATGTCCCTAACGTCCCAGACGTCCTAGATGTCCTATATGTCCCTAACGTCCCAGACGTCCCAGATGCCCCATATGTCCCTAACGTCCCAGACGTCCCAGATTTCTCATATGTCCCTAACGTCCCAGACGTCCCAGATGTCCCACATGTCCTATATGTCCCTAATGTCCCAGGCGTCCCGTATGTCCCATATGCCCCATATGGCCCTAATGTCCCAGGCGTAATAAATGTCCCATATGTCCTTGACGTCTCACACGTCCCAGATGTCCCATATGTCCCATATGTCCCTAATGTCCAGGCGTCTTTAATGTCCCATATGTCCTTAACGTCCCAGACGTCCCAGACGTCCTAGATGTCCCATATGTCCTTAGCGTCCCAGACGTCCCAGATGTCCCATATGTCCCTATCGTCCCAGACGTCCCAGATATCCCACATGTCCTATATGTCCCTAATGTCCCAGGCGTCCCAGATGTCCCATATGCCCCATATGACCCTAATGTCCCAAGCGTCTTAAATGTCCCATATATCCTTAACGTCCCAGACGTCCCAGACGTCCTAGATGTCCCATATGTCCTTAACGTCCCAGACGTCCCAGATGTCCCATATGTCCCTAACGTCCCAGACGGCCCAGATGTCCCTAATGTCCCATATGTCCCTAATGTCCCATATGTTTCTAATGTCCCAGGCGTCCTAGATGTTCCATATGTCCCTAACGTCCCAGACGTCCCTGCTGTCCCGTATGTCCCTAACGTCCCAGACGTCCCAGATGCCCCATATGTCCCTAACGTCCCAGACGTCCTAAATGTCCTATATGTCCCTAACATCCCAGCCGTCCCAGACGTCCCATATGTCCCATATGTCCCATACGTCCCTAATGTCCCAGGCGTCCCAGATGTCCCATATGTCCGATATATCCCTAATGTTCCAGGCGTCCTAAATGTCCCATATGTCCTTAACGTCCCAGACGTTCCATACGTCCCATATATCCCTAACGTCCAAGACGTCCCAGATGTCTCATATGTCCCTAATGTCCCAGGCGTCTCACATGTCCCATATGTACCATATGTCTTTAATGTCACAGGCGTCTTAAATGTCCCATATGTCCTTAACGTCCCAGACTTTCCAGATGTCCCATATGTCCCTAACGTTCCAGGCGTCCTAAATGTCCCATATGTCCTTAACGTCCCAGACGTCCCAGATGTCCCGTATGTCCCTAACGTCCCAGACGTCCAAGATGTCCCAAATGTCTTATATATCCCTAATGTCCAAGACGTACTAGATGTCCCATGTCCTTAACGTCCCAAACGTCCCAGATGTCCCATATGTCCCTAACTTTCTAGACGTCCCAGATGTCTCATATATCCCATATGTACCTAATGTCCCAGGCGTCCTAGATGTCCCATATGTCCCTAATGTCCCAGGCGTCCTAAATGTCCCATATGTCCTTAACGTCCCAGACGTCCCAGACGTCCTAGATGTCCCATATGTCCTTAACGTGCCAAACGTCCCAGATGTCCCATATTTCCTTAACGTCGCAGACGTCCCAGATGTCCTAGATGTCGTATATGTCCTTAACGGCCCAGACGTCCCAGATGTCCCATATGTCCCTAAGGTCCCAAACGACCCAGACGTCTTAAATGTCCCATATGTCCCTAACAACCCAGACGTCGTTGATGTCCTATATGTCCCTAACGTCCCGGACGTCTCAGATGTCTCATATGTCCCTAACGTCCCAGTCGTCCCAGATGTCCCATAGGTCCCTAACGTCCAGACGTTCTAGATGTCCCATATGTCCTTAACGTCCCAGACGTCCCAGATGTCCCATATGTCCTTAACGTCCCAGACGTCCTAGATGTCCCATATGTCCCTATCGTCCCAAACGTACTTGATGTCCTATATGTCCTCAACGTCCCAGACGTCCCAGGTGTCCCATATGTTCCTAACGTGCCAGACGTCCCAGATGTCCCATATGACCCATATGTCCCTAATATCCCAGGCGTCGTAAATTTCCCATATGTCCTTAACGTCCCAGACGTCCCAGATGTCCCATATGTTCCACATGTTCCTAATGTCCCAGACGTCCCAGATGCCCCATATGTACCATATGTTTACAATGTCCCAGGCGTCCTAGATGATCCATATGTCCCTAACGTCCCAGACGTCTTAAATGTCCCATATGTCCCTAACGTCCCAGACGTCCCAGCTGTCCCGTATGTCCCTAACGTCCCAGACGTCCCAGACGTCCTAGATGTCCTATATTTCCCTAACGTCTCAGACGTCCTAGATGTCGTATATGTCCCTATCTTCCCAGGCGTCCCAGATGTTCCATACGTCCCGCATGTCCCAGGCGTCCTAAATGTCCCATATGTCCTTAACTTCCAAGACGTCCCAAACGTCCTAGATGTCCCATATGTCCTTAACGTCCCAGACGTCCTAGATGTCCCATATGTCCTTAACGTCCCAGACGTTCCAGATGTCCCATATGCCCCTAACGTGCCAGACGTCCCAGATGTCCCATATGTCCCTAATGTCCTAGGCCTCCCAGATGTCCCATATGTCCCTAATATATATGACCCATATGTCCTTAACGTCCTAGACGTCCCAGACGTCCTATATGTCCCATATATCCTTAACGTTCCAGACGTCCCAAACGTCCTAGATGTCCCATATGTCCCACATGTCCCAGGCGTCCTAAATGTCCCATATGTCCTTAACGTCCAAGACGTCCCAAACGTCCTAGATGTCCTATATGTCCTTAACGTTCCAGACGTCCCAAACGTCCTAGATGTCCCATATGTCCTTAACGTTCCAGGCGTTCCAGATGTCCCATATGCCCCTAACGTGCCAGACGTCCCAGATGTCCCATATGTCCCTAATGTCCTAGGCGTCCCAGATGTCCCATATGTCCCTAATGTCCCAGGCGTCCTAAATGACCCATATGTCCTTAACGTCCAAGACGTCCCAAACGTCCTAGATGTCCCATATGTCCTTAACGTTCCAGACGTCCCAAACGTCCTAGATGTCCCATATGTCCTTAACGTCCCAGACGTTCCAGATGTCCCATATGCCCCTAACGTGCCAAACGTCCCAGATGTCCCATATGTCCCTAATGTCCTAGGCCTCCCAGATGCCCCATATGTCCCTAATGTCCCAGGCGTCCTAAATGACCCATATGTCCTTAACGTCCTAGACGTCCCAGACGTCCTAGATGTTCCACATGTTCCTAATGTCCCAGACGTCCCAGATGCCCCATATGTACCATATGTTTACAATGTCCCAGGCGTCCTAGATGATCCATATGTCCCTAACGTCCCAGACGTCTTAAATGTCCCATATGTTCCTAACGTGCCAGACGTCCCAGATGTCCCATATGACCCATATGTCCCTAATATCCCAGGCGTCGTAAATTTCCCATATGTCCTTAACGTCCCAGACGTCCCAGATGTCCCATATGTTCCACATGTTCCTAATGTCCCAGACGTCCCAGATGCCCCATATGTACCATATGTTTACAATGTCCCAGGCGTCCTAGATGATCCATATGTCCCTAACGTCCCAGACGTCTTAAATGTCCCATATGTCCCTAACGTCCCAGACGTCCCAGCTGTCCCGTATGTCCCTAACGTCCCAGACGTCCCAGACGTCCTAGATGTCCTATATTTCCCTAACGTCTCAGACGTCCTAGATGTCGTATATGTCCCTATCTTCCCAGGCGTCCCAGATGTTCCATACGTCCCGCATGTCCCAGGCGTCCTAAATGTCCCATATGTCCTTAACGTCCAAGACGTCCCAAACGTCCTAGATGTCCCATATGTCCTTAACGTCCCAGACGTCCTAGATGTCCCATATGTCCTTAACGTCCCAGACGTTCCAGATGTCCCATATGCCCCTAACGTGCCAGACGTCCCAGATGTCCCATATGTCCCTAATGTCCTAGGCCTCCCAGATGTCCCATATGTCCCTAATATATATGACCCATATGTCCTTAACGTCCTAGACGTCCCAGACGTCCTATATGTCCCATATATCCTTAACGTTCCAGACGTCCCAAACGTCCTAGATGTCCCATATGTCCCACATGTCCCAGGCGTCCTAAATGTCCCATATGTCCTTAACGTCCAAGACGTCCCAAACGTCCTAGATGTCCTATATGTCCTTAACGTTCCAGACGTCCCAAACGTCCTAGATGTCCCATATGTCCTTAACGTTCCAGGCGTTCCAGATGTCCCATATGCCCCTAACGTGCCAGACGTCCCAGATGTCCCATATGTCCCTAATGTCCTAGGCGTCCCAGATGTCCCATATGTCCCTAATGTCCCAGGCGTCCTAAATGACCCATATGTCCTTAACGTCCAAGACGTCCCAAACGTCCTAGATGTCCCATATGTCCTTAACGTTCCAGACGTCCCAAACGTCCTAGATGTCCCATATGTCCTTAACGTCCCAGACGTTCCAGATGTCCCATATGCCCCTAACGTGCCAAACGTCCCAGATGTCCCATATGTCCCTAATGTCCTAGGCCTCCCAGATGCCCCATATGTCCCTAATGTCCCAGGCGTCCTAAATGACCCATATGTCCTTAACGTCCTAGACGTCCCAGACGTCCTAGATGTCCCATATGTCCTTAACGTCCCAGACGTCCCAGATTTCCCATATGTCCCTAACATTCCAGACGTCCCAGATGTCCCATATGTCCCATATGTCTCTAATGTCCCAGGCGTCCTAGATTTTTCATACGTCCCTAACGTCCCAGACGTCCCAAATGTAACATACGTCCCTAACGTCTCAGACATCCCAGCTGTCCCGTATGTCCCTAACGTTCTAGACGTCCCAGATGTCCCATATGTCCCATATGTCCCTAATGTCCCAAGCGTCCTAAATGTCCCATATGTCCCTAATATCCCAGGCGTCCTAAATGTCCCATATGTCCTTAACGTCGCAGACGTCCCAGACGTCCTAGTTCTCCCATATGTCTTTAACGTCCCAGACGTCACAGCTATCCCATATGTCCCTAACGTTTCAGACGTCCCAGATGTCGCATATGTCCCATATGTCCCTAATGTCCCAGACGTTCTAGATGTCCCATGTCCTTAACGTCCCTAACGTCCCAGATGTCCCATATGTCCCAAACGTTCTAGACGTCCCAGATGTCCCATATATCCCATATGTACCTAATGTCCCAGGCGCCCTAAATGTCCCATATGTCCTTAACGTCCCAGACGTCCCAGACGTCCTAGATGTCCCATATGTCCTTAACGTGCCAAACGTCCCAGATGTCCCAAATTTCCTTAACGTCCCAGACGTCCCAGATGTCCTAGATGTCGTATATGTCCTTAACGGCCCAGACGTCCCAGATGTCCCATATGTCCCTAACGTCCCAAACGACCCAGACGTCCTAAATGTCCCATATGTCCCTAACAACCCAGACGTCGTTGATGTCCTATATGTCCCTAACGTCCCAGACGTCCCAGATGTCCCATATGTCCCTAACGTCTCAGACGTCCCAGATGTCCCATATGTCCTTAACGTCCCAGACGTCCCAGATGTCTCATATGTCTCATATGTCCCTAATGTCCCAGGCGTCCCAGATGTCCCATATGTCCCATATGTCCCTAATGTCCCAGAAGTTTTAAATGTCCCATATGTCCTTAACGTCCCAGACGTCCCAGATGTCCCATATGTCTCTAACGTCCCAGCCGTCCCATATGTCCCATATCTCTCATATGTCCTTAATGTCCCAGACGTCCTAGATGTCCCATACATCCTTAACGTCCCAGACGTCCCAGATATCCCATATGTCCTATATCTCCCTAACGTCCCAGACGTCCCAGATGTCCCATATGTCCCTAACGTCCCAGATGTTCCATATGTCCCTAACGTCCCAGACGTCTTAGATGTCTTATATGTCCCTAACGTCCCAGACGTCCCAGATCTCCCATATGTCCCTAACGTCCCAGACGTCCTAGATGTCCCTTATATCTTTAACGTCCCAGACGTCCCAGATGTCCTATATGTCAATAACGTCCCAGACGTCCCAGATGTCCTACATGTCCCATATGTCCCTAATGTCCCAGGCGTCCCAGATCTCCCTAATGTCCCATATGTTCCTAATGTCCAGGGCGTCCTAAATGTCCCATATGTCCTTAACCTCCCAGACGTCCCAGACGTCCTAGATGTCCCATATGTCCTTAACGTCCCAGACGTCCCAGATATCCCATATGTCCCATATGTCCCTAATGTCCCAGGCGTCCTAAATGTCCCATATGTCCTTAACGTCCCAGGCGTCCCAGATGTCCCATATGTCCGTAACGTCCCAGACGTCCCAGATGTTCAATATGTCCCATATGTCTCTAATGTCCCAGGCGTCCCAGATGACCCATATGTCCCAAATGGTCCTAATGTCCCAGGCGTCCTAAATGTCCAATATGTCCTTAACGTTCCAGACGTCCCAGACGTCCTAGATGGCCCAAATGTCCTTAACGTCCCAGACGTCCCAGATGTCCTAGATGTTCCATATGTCCTTAACGTCCCAGACGTCCCAGATGTCCCATATGTCCTTAACGTCCCAGACGTCCCAGATGTTTCATATGTCCCTAATGTCCCAGGCGTCCTAAATGTCCCATATGTCCTTAACGTCCCAGACGTCCCAGACGCCCTAGATGTCCCATATATCATTAACGTCCCGGACGTCCCAGATGTCCCATATGTCCCATATGTCTCTAATGTCCGAGGCGTCCCAGATGTCCCATATGTCCCATATGTCCCTAATGTCCCAGGTTTCCTAAATGTCCCATATGTCCTTAACGTCCCACACGTCCCAGACGTCCTAGATGTCCCATATGTCCTTAAAGTCCCAGACGTCCCAGATGTCTAATATGTCCCATGTGTCCCTAATGACCCAGGCGTCCTAGATGTCCCATATGTCCCTAAAGTCCAAGACGTCCTGGATGTCGTATATGTCCCTAGCTTCCCAGGCGTCCCAGATGTCCCATACGTCCCACATGTCCCAGGCGTCCTAAATGTCCCATATGTCCTTAACGTCCAAGACGTCCCAAACGTCCTAGATGTCCCATATGTCCTTAACGTCCCAGACGTCCTAGATGTCCCATATGTCCTTAACGTCCCATACGTCCCAGATGTCCCATATGTCCCATATGTCCCTAATGTCCCAGGCGTCCTAAATGTCCCATATGTCCTTAACGTTCCAGACGTCCCAAACGTCCTAGATGTCCCATATGTCCTTAACGTCCCAGACGTTCCAGATGTCCCATATGCCCCTAACGTGCCAGACGTCCCAGATGTCCCATATGTCCCTAATGTCCTAGGCCTCCCAAATGTCCCATATGTCCCTAATGTCCCAGGCGTCCTAATTGCCCCATAAGTCCTTAACGTCCTAGACGTCCCAGACGTCCTAGATGTCCCATATGTCCTTAACGTCCCAGACGTCCCAGATTTTCTATATGTCCCTAACATTCCACACGTCCCAGATGTCCCATATGTCCTATATGTCTCTAATGTCCCAGGCGTCCTAGATGTTTCATACGTCCCTAACGTCCCAGACGTCCCAAATGTAACATATGTCCCTAACGTCTCAGACATCCCAGCTGTCCCGTATGTCCCTAACGTTCTAGACGTCCCAGATGTCCCATATGTCCCATATGTCCCTAATGTCCCAAGCGTCCTAGATGTCCCATATGTCCCTAATATTCCAGGCGTCCTAAATGTCCCATATGTTCTTAACGTCGCAGACGTGCCAGACGTCCTAGTTGTCCCATATGTCTTTAACGTCCCAGACGTCCCAGCTGTCCCATATGTCCCTAACGTCTCAGACGTCCCAGCTGTCCGTATGTCCCTAACGTTTCAGACGTCCCAGATGTCTCATATGTCCCTAACGTCCCAGTCGTCCCAGATGTCCCATAGGTCCCTAACGTCCAGACGTTCTAGATGTCCCATATGTCCTTAACGTCCCAGACGTCCCAGATGTCCCATATGTCCTTAACGTCCCAGACGTCCTAGATGTCCCATATGTCCCTATCGTCCCAAACGTACCTGATGTCCTATATGTCCTTAACGTCCCAGACGTCCCAGATGTCCCATATGTCCCTAACGTCCCAGACGTCCCAGATGTTCCATATGTCCCATATGTCCCTAATATCCCAGGCGTCCTAAATGTCCCATATGTCCTTAACGTCCCAGACGTCCCAGATGTTCCATATGTTCCACATGTCCCTAATGTCCCAGGGTCCCAGATGTCCCATATGTCCCATATGTCCCTAAAGTCTCATACGTCCTAAATGTCTCATATGTCGTTAACGTCCCAGACGTCCCAGATGTCCTAGACGTCCCATGTGTCCCTAACGTCCCAGACGTCCTAGATATCCCATATGTACCATATGTCCCTAATGTCCCAGGCGTCCTAAATGTCCTATATGTCTTTAACGTCCCTGACGTCCCAGACGCCTAGATGTCCCATATGGATTTAACGTCCTAGACGTCCCACATGTCCCATATGTTCCTAACGTCCCAGACGTCCCAGATGTCCCACATGTCCCATATGTCCCTAATGTCCCAATCGTCCTAGATGTTCCATATGTCCCTAACGTCCCAGACGTCCTAAATGTCCCATATGTCCCTGACGTCCCAGACGTTCTAGATGTCCTATATGTCCCTAACGTCCCAGACGTCCCAGATGCCCGATATGTCCCTAACGTCCCAGACGTCCCAAATTTCTCATATGTCCCTAACGTCCCAGACGTCCCAGATGTCCCACATGTCCTATATGTCCCTAATGTCCCAGGCGTCCCGTATGTCCCATATGTCCCATATGGCCCTAATGTCCCAGGCGTAATAAATGTCCCACATGTCCTTAACGTCTCACACGTCCCAGACGTCCCATATGTCCCATATGTCCCTAATATCCAGGCGGCTTCAATGTCCGATATGTCCTTAACCTCCCAGACGTCCCAGACGTCCTAGATGTCCCATATGTCCTTAGCGTCCCAGACGTCCCAGATGTCCCATATGTCCCTGTCGTCCCAGACGTCCCAGATGTCCCATATGCCCCATATGTCCCTAATGTCCCAAGCGTCCTAAATGTCCCATATGTCCTTAACGTCCCAGACGTCCCAGACGTCCTAGATGTCCCATATGTCCTTACCGTCCCAGACGTCCCAGATGTCCCATATGTCCCTAACGTCCCAGACGGCCCAGATGTCCCAAATGTCCCATATGTCCCTAATGTCCCATATGTTTCTAATGTCCCAGACGTCCTAGATGTTCCATATGTCCCTAACGTCCCCGACGTCCTAAATGTCCCATATGTCAATAACGTCCCAGACGTCCCTGCTGTCCCGTATGTCCCTAACGTCCCAGACGTCCTAAATGTCCTATATGTCCCTAACATCCCAGCCGTCCCAGACGTCCCATATGTCCCATATGTCCCATACGTCCCTAATGTCCCAGGCGTCCCAGATGTCCCATATGTCCGATATATCCCTAATGTTCCAGGCGTCCTAAATGTCCCATATGTCCTTAACGTCCCAGACGTCCCATATATCCCTAACGTCCCAGACGTCCCAGATGTCTCATATGTCCCTAATGTCCTAGGCGTCTCACATGTCCCATATGTACCATATGTCTTTAATGTCCCAGGCGTCTTAAATGTCCCATATGTCCTTAACGTCCCAGATTTTCCAGGTGTCCCATATGTCCCTAACGTTCCAGGCGTCCTAAATGTCCCATATGTCTTTAACGTCCCAGACGTCCCAGATGTCCCGTATGTCCCTAACGTACCAGACGTCCCAGATGTCCCAAATGTCTTATATATCCCTAATGTCCCAGGCGTATTAGATGTCCCATATGTCTCATATGTTTCTAATATGCCAGGCGTCCTAAATGTCCCATATTTTCTTAACGTCCCAGACGTCCCAGACGTCCTAGATGTCCCATATGTCCTTAACGTCCCACACGTCCCAGATGTCCCCTATGTCCCTAACGTCCCAGATGTCCCATATGTCCCATATGTCCCTAATTTCCCAGGCGTCCTCGATATTTCAAATGTTCCTAACGTACCAGACGTCCTAATTGTCCCATATGTCCCTAACGTCCCAGACGTCTCAGATGATCCATATGTCCTTAACGCCCCAGACGTCCTAGATGTTCCATATGTCCTTAACGTTCCAGACGTCCTAGATGCTCCATATGTCCTTAACGTGCCAGACGTCCCAGATGTCCCATATGTCCTTAACGTCCCAGACGTCCCAGACGTCCTAGATGTCCCATATGTCCTTCACGGCCCAGACGTCCCAGATGTCCCATATGTCCCTAACGTCCCAAACGACCCAGACGTCCTAGATGTCCCATATGTCCCTAACGTCCCAGACGTCCTTGATGTCCTATATGTTCCTAACGTCCCAGACGTCCCAGATTCCCCATATGTCCCTAACGTCCCAGACGTTCTAGATGTCCCATATGTCCTTAACGTCCCAGACGTACCAGATGTGCCGTATGTCCTTAACGTCCCAGACGTCCTAGATGTCCCATATGTCCCTAACGTCCCAGACGTACTTGATGTCCTATATGTCCCTAACGTTCCAGACGTCCCAGATGTCCCATATGTCCCTAACGTCCCAGACGTCCCAGATGTCCCATATGTCCCTAACGTCCCAGACGTCCTAGATGTCCCATATGTCCTTAACGTCCTAGACGTCCCAGATGTCCCATATGTCCCTAACATCCCAGACGTCCCAGATATCCCATATATCCCATATGTTCCTAATGTCCCAGGCGTCCTAAATGTCCCATATGTCCCTAACGTTACAGACGTCCTAGATGTCCCATATGTTCTTAACGTCCCAGACGTCCCAGATGTCCCATATGTTCCATATGTCCCTAATCTCCCAGGCGTCCTAAATGTCCCATATGTCCTTAACGTCCCAGACGTCCTAGATGTCCCATATGTCCTTAACGTCCCAGACGTCCCAGATGTCTCAAATGTCCCTAACGTCCCAGACGTCCCAGATGTCCCATATGTCCCATATGTCCCTAATGTCCCAGGCGTCCCAGATGTCCCATATGTCCCATATGTCCTTAATGTCCCAGGCGTCCTAAATGTCCCATATCTCCTTAACGTCCCAGACGTCCCAGACGTCCTAGATGTCTCATATGTCCCTAACGTCCCAGACGTCCCAGATGTCCCATATCTCCCTAACGTCCCAGACGTCCCAGATGTTTCATATGTCCCTTATGTTTACAATGTCCCAGGCGTCCTAGATGTTCTATATGTCCCTAACGTCCCAGACGTCCTAAATGTCCCATATGTCCCTAACGTCCCAGACGTCCCAGCTGTCCCGTATGTCCCTAACGTCCCAGACGTCCGAGGCGTCCCAGATGTCCCATATGTCCCACATGTCCCAGGCGTCCTAAATGTCCCATATGTCCTTAACGTCCCAGACGTCCCAAACGTCCTAGATGTCCCATATGTCCTTAACGTCCCAGACGTCCTAGATGTCCCATATATCCCTAATGTCCCAGGCGTCCTAAATATCCCATATGTTCTTAACGTTCCAGACGTCCCAAACGTCCTAGATGTCCCATATGTCCTTAACGTCCCAGACGTTCCAGATGTCCCATATGTCCCTAACGTGCCAGACGTCCCAGATGTCCCATATGTCCCTAATGTCCCAGGCCTCCCTGACGTCCCATATGTACCATATGTCCCTATCGTCCCAGACGTCCCAGATGCCCCATATGTCCTTAACGTCCTAGACGTCCCAGACGTCCTAGATGTCCCATATGCCCCTAACGTCCCAGACGTCCTAGATGTCCCATATGTCCCTAACGTCCCAGACGTCTCAGACGTCCTAGATGTCCTATATGTCCCTAACGTCCCAGACG
>CALNHX010001492.1:0-163762 GCA_940337035.1 Agriotes lineatus
TCTATCAACATGGACATCACAGCTACAGATCAAGCATTTGCTAATTATCGGCATGTTAATGATCCACTGATTTAACACAGTTTAAACTACGAGTTTATCTTAGAAAAATTTTAACTTTATTGCGGAGTGGAAAGTTTAATGAACTCGTACCTTTTCGTGCACACGCATAACCATAATTGCGTTTTTGCACACTAACAAAATATGAATAAATAAAGCTGTTAAAATTTACTTACTCCTATGGATTTTTAATATTTGGTATAAGGCGGTACTTACTGAATTAATCATAAGTTAATGACCATCTCTTTTTGTTGTAGGTGTCAAGATATTTAAATTACTCGTCCCCTGTTATCAAAAGGAACTCTGATATTTAAACTAATAATGAACACTAAAAAAGGAAGCATCGAAAGTACTAATTTAGGTATACATATCAAGAAGACTCATACAGAAGAAAAGCCACGCAGTTGCACTGTTTGTAGTTAAAAACAAACCGGAAAGGTCATTTAGTTATACATATGAGGACACATACAGGAGAAATGCCTTATAGTTGCTTTGTTTGTGAATATAAAGCAATCGTAAAAAGTAATTTAGCTGCACATATGAGGTTACATAGAGGAAAGAAACCTTAGAGGTGCTCTGTTTGTGAATACAAAGCAACCGTAAAAAGTAATTTAGTTGCACATATGGAGTTACATACAGGAGAGAAACGTTACAGGTACTCTGTTTGTAACTACAAAGCAACACTAAAACTTGGTTTAGTTAGACACATGAGGACACATACTGGAGAAATGCCTTATAGTTGCTCTGTTTGTGAATACAAAGCAACCGTAAAAAGTAATTTAGTTACACATATGAAGAAACATACAGGAGAAAAGCCTTATAGTTGCTCTGTTTGTGAATACAAAGCAACTATAAAAAGCGCTTTAGTTACACATATGAGGAAACATACAGGAGAAAAGCCTTATAGTTGCATTGTCTGTGAATACAAAGCAACACAAAAACCTGATTTAGTTAGACACATGAGGACACATACTGGAGAAATGCCTTATAGTTGCTCTGTTTGTGAATACAAAGCAACCGTAAAAAGTAATTTAGTTACACATATGAAGAAACATACAGGAGAAAAGCCTTATAGTTGCTCTGTTTGTGAATACAAAGCAACTATAAAAAGCGCTTTAGTTAAACATATGAGGAAACATACAGGAGAAAAGCCTTATAGTTGCATTGTCTGTGAATACAAAGCAACACGAAAACCTGATTTAGTTAGACACATGAGGACACATACTGGAGAAATGCCTTATAGTTGTTCTGTTTGTGAATACAAAGCAACCGTAAAAAGTAATTTAGTTACACATATGAGGAAACATACAGGAGAAAAGCCTTATAGTTGCTCTGTCTGTGAATACAAAGCAACACTAAAACTTGGTTTAGTTAGACACAACATGAGGACACATACTGGAGAAATGCCTTATAGTTGCTCTGTTTGTGAATACAAAGCAACCGTAAAAAGTAATTTAGTTACACATATGAAGAAACATACAGGAGAAAAGCCTTATAGTTGCTCTGTCTGTGAATACAAAGCAACACAAAAACCTGATTTAGTTAGACACATGAGGACACATACTGGAGAAATGCCTTATAGTTGCTCTGTTTGTGAATACAAAGCAACCGTAAAAAGTAATTTAGTTACACATATGAAGAAACATACAGGAGAAAAGCCTTATAGTTGCTCTGTTTGTGAATACAAAGCAACTATAAAAAGCGCTTTAGTTACACATATGAGGAAACATACAGGAGAAAAGCCTTATAGTTGCTCTGTCTGTGAATACAAAGCAACACTAAAACTTGGTTTAGTTAGACACATGAGGACACATACTGGAGAAATGCCTTATAGTTGCTCTGTTTGTGAATACAAAGCAACCGTAAAAAGTAATTTAGTTACACATATGAGGAAACATACAGGAGAAAAGCCTTATAGTTGCTCTGTCTGTGAATACAATGCAACACAAAAACATGATTTAGTTAGACACATGAGGACACATACTGGAGAAATGCCTTATAGTTGCTCTGTTTGTGAATACAAAGCAACCGTAAAAAGTAATTTAGTTACACATATGAAGAAACATACAAGAGAAAAGTTACTCTGTTTGTGAATACAAAGCAACTATAAAAAGTGCTTTAGTTACACATATGAGGAAACGTACAGGAGAAAAGCCTTATAGTTGCTCCATTTGTGAATACAAGGCAACACAAAAAGATCGTTTAATTAGACATATGAGGACACATACATGAAAAATACATTATACTTGAGAGCTTGAGAGCATATTGAGGGGATCTTTTTAAGTCAAAAATGTCTGATTAATACAAATATATGGTCTTCTATATTCAATCATGATGAAGTTACAAGCTTTTTAAGTTTTAAAGTAGTTATAATTGCTACTTTTGTAAATTGTTAATTTCTTAGACATATATTAAATCGAAGTAGTTTTGCATTGACATTGACTAGAACTAATGGAGATACCTAGCTATCAACTGTTTCATTGCTTTTGCTATGATTTTAAATAATGCATTCTATAGTCTGTTTTTAATCTAGGAGAAGTAATTGAAAAGCCATATTTATAGTAGAAAATATCACCAGAAAATACATTAACCGCTTCAAACAGTTGATCGTCAAAACGTGTCAAAATATATGCTACTTAGTATTGTATAAAACTGGATCTGTTTTAGTCAATAACAGATGTTGTGTTTGTCGCGAAATAATTGAATTACCCTTCCTGGTTTAAAAACAGACTAAAATTAATAAAAATTCAGTTCTAGGCAATTTTGCTCGATTTGCTAAATTTAAAATTGTCCACCGTTTTGTATGAGAAAAACTTTATAGGTGCTGTGTTTGTGTATACAAATTCATGCAAAAAAATCATTTATCTACACACATGAGGTGTTACATAAAAGATAACTAGTTTTTCAAATAAGTGGCCGTATTGTAATGGAAATGATTTTTGCATTTTATAAATTAAATTGTAACTAAAAAAGTTACAGAAGAAACGTTTACACTAAATGATGAAATTTGTCAGCATGAGTGGTTCCAAAACTTGACATGCGGCGAGCTATGGTACTGCAAGTGGATTAGCGTTCTCGGCCTTATGCAGATAAATATTTTAAATTTATGGTTTCAGAATTCCAAAAACTTGGCTAATCTATGGATTCAACAATTCAATAAAAAAATAGAATTGTGGAAATTGACCTTGTAGAACTCGTAAACTAAGTGGAACAAAAATGAGCCATTTGTTTTAAATATATGGATAGATTTAGAGATTTGTAAATGTAAACATGTAAGTGATACTATAAGATCTCGCGTAATAAGTAATATTATTATTTGTGAATACAATACCACATAAAAATATTCAAAATCTGTAAACTGGTACTTAATAGCTTTTAAGTATAGAGAATTAAAATATATAATGTCTTATAAAAACTGCAAAGCATTATAGTTTAAATACTTTTTCCTGCTGCTGATCATGTAAGTCAGTGATACACCCTTAGTAACAAAACGTGTAAGTCGGTGATTATATTTGTTTGCTGCTTTCCCTTGACAACAGAACTTAATATTATTATAAAGTTCCTAGGATAATAAAATTTGCAACGCAAGATGCAGGCTTAGACGTTTTGTTTAAAATTGCAAGTGTTTATGTGACATGTGAATGTGACACTCACAGGTAACATGATTCACGAATATTAATCCTGGTGTCAGGTGACAAGCCAAACGATTTTTTCAAAAATCTAGGAAAATTTCGATAAGCAGCGGGAAAAATATAATAAGATAACTCGGAATGTATCGCCTATTAACATTTTCGGCAGGCCTAAAGCCGCGGCTTTGCCTTGTCTTGTACTTGCCCACCTCAAATGTTAATAGGTCTTTACATTCCTTGTTACTTAAATAGCTATTATATGTTGGTAACGTTCCATGGTATTAGATATGTAGTGGACGTAAATGTTAGTATAATTAGGTATTGTTTATATTAGTTGTAAGCATGGAGGTTAATATAGTCAGTAGGGAGGCCAAGTGAATTAATAATTATTTTCGTGGGACTGAGTAGGTTTATACCGACAAGTGATACCATTGTAATCAGCGGTGTTTCCTTAGTAGAAAAACTCCTGTTGTCGCTTTCTCAGCCTGTGGAGTGAGGAGCTATGACGTCACAAAGATGGCGATTCTTGGTATCAGGTTTTAATACAGTAAGACTAGGTTTAACCCAAACATTCAAAAAAGAAAATTCTACCCAGTGGCAAACTGTTTAGTACCCTCCTCTTAGTAAGTGGAAAAAAGTTGCATGACCTTGCGTGTCGGATTTAGGCGGGAGGGGGTTGGAAAGGTGGTAAAATGGTAGGTTTCAACAGTTTTACAGTTTTTCGCAAATATCTCGTTAACTGCAAGGTTTAGCGCAAACTTGATCTTATACAAAATTAATGTACATTTAATTTACAATAAAAATGGTCGTATGAATTTTTGCACTGCAGTAAAGGATTACGGAAATATGGAGGGTGTAAAAATGTAACTTTTTCTGTCTGTCAAAAAAAAGCAAAAATCACGCCTATAAACTCGTAATATTCCCTTCAAGTGTATTATATAGTGTTCAAAGAAGTGGGGAGGCCAGGTGTTTATGGTAAAGCACCCAGCATAAAAGACGAACAACATTTACGCAGATCATCCACTACTACACATGTTGAAGTGAAAGTGGAAGATGAAATTAATGTCACTCTATGACAAACAAAATTTCTAACTAACGGGTGTTCATAAACAGTCGTCATCCCAGTTGCTTTGAAAAACAAAATGTTATGTCTTTGATTAATTCGTGCAACACAATGAAACGTCATTGAGTACTGTCATAGCGCATTTAATCTCAATTTTAATAGACATACGTTTATGAAGTCAAAACCTACTGGGATGACGACTGTTTATGAACACCCGTTAGTATTAAGAACAAGATACAACTGATTACTCTCATCACTGTACACTTACAGCAAGCTCGCTGCAAAGTGATTCAGGCAGAATGTGATGCTGACACCAAGATCGTTTTTACTACAATTGACGAATCAAAGAAGGAAACAGAGGGTATCGTAATTGGCAATGACACCGATGGTCTTGTTGGTTGTTCATGCTCCAGCCATCAAACAGTTGAAGATGGTTGTACCGAATAAAGATATAACCAAGAAGAAAAAGTTTACTGCATTGGAGACATTCAGCGTGGTATCGGGAAAATGAAGGATGTTCTCTTGGCAGTTTACACTTTCGCCGGATGTGATACCGCCTCTTCAATTTATAGAAAGGGAAAAATAACGCCTTCTGAAAGCGTGCGACGTGACAAGGAATTTTACTTAAAGCAGTTGATTTTTAACCACCCAAATGCAGACACAGATGCAGTAACTGGCTGGAAACCATTTCTTCCTTTCGATATTTGCATCAACAAATGCAGATAATTTGGATAATCTGCGCCATCAATGTTATTTGTAGACCATCGCAAAGGAGCCTGTACACACAAATTTCAGGTTGGCTGTACTTTTCCCTACTTCAGCAGCTGCACAACAACACTCTTATAGAGTTTACCATCAAGTGCAGCAATGGCTCAATCTCAATAAAGATTCACTAAATTGGGGTTGGAAAAGGATTGGTGGTTATGTGCGTCCAGTTGCAACCACAAAGGCAGCTGATCCTGAAAAATTGCTCTCCCTCATTGTTTACACTTGTAATGCGGGGTGTGTCAGGAACTGTAAGCGTCGACAGAGTGGCTTGAAATGCTCAAACATGTGCAACAATTGCTCCGGATATAGGTGCACCAACACAGAATGATGCACTAATTATTGACGACGGCATCGATGAAGATAATCTTCAAGATGAAAAAGAGCTTGAAGGTTTTTAGGTTACTGATTGCTGTTATTTATTATTATGTAACTACCTTGAACGTTGTACATACCACTTTTCATTGAAGAACATTGAATTTACTGAAAAGCATGTATTGTGAAAAAAACAATTTCCATTATTTTTTGTACTACAGCTTATTAGATAAAGTTTGTAGTTAACCCTGTTTCAATGATATCCACATGATTTTATCTTTTTAGGATGATATGACAAAAGATAGAGGTAATTTAAGTAGGTGTAATTATAAGAACACAAATGGGAACGAAAAAAACGATATGATGAATTATTCAAAGAGAAAAATAGGCAAAATGAAGATAAAACGACAAAGGAGGGGAGCAATGTAGATATATTATCATATACATACATATAGCCGTATATACATCATCATCATCATCATCATTCGTTTTTGCTCCTGTAGAAGCATAGGGCGTCTTTCGACGATTCTTCATCATTTGGTGTTTCCACCTATATGGTAGCAGAGTTGCCAGCTCTGTACCAACATACATACATACACACATACAAATGTTCCTATCTTATTGATGCGTCGCTAAGTACTTTTTATAACTAAACATACTATTTATAACGAAACACTCATTTTTAAGTGAGTACGATGAATCCCAAGCTAACTGGAAAATAATGACATCATTACCCCTTCCATATCTCTGTAACCCTTGTCGGGAACTCAAAAATGGATAAGACCATTATTATTGTAAATTAAATATAGATTAATTTTGTATAAGATAAAGTTTGCGCTAAACCTTGCAGTTAACGAGATATTTGCGAAAAACTATAAAACTGTTAAAACCTACCATTTTACCACATTTCCACCCCCCTCCCTCCTAAACCCGAAGCGCAATGTTGTGCAACTTTTTACCACTTATTGAGAGGAGTGTACTAAACAGTTTTCTGCTGGGTAGAACTTTTTTTTTGGATGTTTGGGTTAAACCCTAGCTTTACTGAACTAAAACCTGGAATTAAGAATGGCCATATTTGTGACGGCATAGCTCTTCTCTCCACAGGCTGAGAAAGCGACAACATGATTTTTCATACTCAGGAAACACCACCGAATAAGAAGGTACCACTTGTCGGTATAAAGCTACTCAGTCCTACGAAAATCGTTATTTGACGAGATAATTTAGTTTGGCCTCTCTACTATAAGGTAGAACTGTACATTTCATTTTAAAATATATAACTATTTTATCAGAAATTTTTGATGGAATATTTAGGTACCTTACTCTTGTTAGCACTTGTGTTCCATCTTTCACATATGTTTTTCAATGGTATCCTTTCCACACTCGTATTACAATATACGATTGATTTCATGCAGATCGACATTGTAAGCGGTTACAGATTGTACACAATGAATCGCTGAAATATAGCTATAGAATGTTGTGGAACGTTTAAACCTGAACAACTTAAAGTTAAAAACTAAAAATAGAGTTTAAGTCACTGTTGAAGTTATAACCATGATCATTAACACTTTTAACATTAACTTTAAAGATAATTTCATAAACTACAAAATTCATTTAACCTAGATATGCCTACTGTCCTATAAGGACGTCACGTTCTAACAGTTTTAGTAGGTTTTCGTTAATACCATCCATCCAATGGCTCTACAGCCTGAGTCGGACCTTGGCCTCCTCAATTTTCCGCTTTTAATTATCACGATCATTTGCTGCTCTTTTTCAATTGGGTAGTGCTAACATGGATTGAGCATCTTGTTTTACTTTGTCTTCCCCTCGGGCCGCTGGTCTTCCTATCGGTCGTTTGCCTTCCATTTTCTTTTCCATAACTTTCTTGGCCACTCTTGTTTTGTCCATCCGTTGAACATGTCCGGCCCATTTCAGCCTTTGTAATTTTATGTATGTAGCGGCATCAGCTTCTTCATAGAACCGGGCTAGTTCAAGGTTGTATTTTCTTCGCCATTGGCCATTTTCGTTGGTTGGTCCAAAGATTCTATGCAATATTTTCCTCTCAAAGGCGTTTATAGTCGATTCTGCTTTTTTTGACATTACGCACGTCTCGCTTTCATAACATAGTATTGGCCGTATTATGATTTTGTATAGTTGCGGCTTTGTGTTTCTGTAGACGTTTGATTTCATTATTCGTAACAAGTTAAAGTTGTTACAGTATCAAACTGATTTATCGACACTCGCGACTGTGTGAGTGCCAAATAACTAGACAAGTCCGGGAAACGTACACGCTCACCCTGGAAATCGTAAGAAACAGGCTAAAGACCTCGGCTCAGATACGCTCAGGGAGGGGGCAGGGTCCTAAAACGAGACACCACAGGGCAAGCGTGTTGACAAGTATATATAGGGTGTTACCAAATAAACGGGCGCCACAAGATCCAAATAGGGGAAAACCCACGTTCAGCCGAAAGCTAAACGGGGTAGGATTCTCGAATACTGACTGGGGAACAACAGTGTAGCGACAGCGCGCCGACCTACCTGCATCACTCAAGAACCGCTCTCCAGGCCTCGCCTTACATCGATTTGGACATAAGTATGGGATCACCCTGTAAACAAACATGGACACAAACCAGGGATAATCATACGACAAATATAGTAAACCAATCTATTAGGCCAAAACTCTGGCCAACAGTTACAAACAATAATACAACCGCAATGGCGCAACCGTCTTATGCTAATAGGACTATATGCGAACACGTAAACTCAAGGGTGCGCTCCCAGTGTCTCGGACAAAGATTAATAGCTAAGCTAATTAGCTAAGCTCGCAAACGTGAATCGCTGACAGGAACGCACCATACTTTACTCAGTGCAAAAAGATTGATTACGACAGTTGGCGCCCCATGCTTGGGTTAACTACAAAAAGACGACGTTATTTAATTAAGTTCGGTCAAATGAAATGCAAAACATCAAATGTAATCTAGCAGCGTATTAAATGAGTTGTGCGCCATTGAAATATCGGAATGAATGCACGCAGTGCGACGAGTAAATATAATTTAGTAGCGCATTTAACTAGTTACACACAAAGGAATTATCTGAATGAATGCATGCAGTGCGACGAGTAAATATAGTTTAGTAGCGCATTTAACTAGTTACACACAAATGAATTGTCTGAAGGAATGCATGCGGTGCGACGAGTAAATGTAATTTAGTAGCGTATTTAGTTAGTTACACACAAATGAGTTGTCAAATACCTTATTTTAAGCAGCTCGGCCTTTGGACGGAATATCAGAATGCTGCAGACGGCGGCGATCTGTTTATTCGGGCAAGGCGGCGTAACACTACTTAGCGATCACACGCCTAGGAAGCCGTTGAATTAGGCTACTCGCATTATTAATCCCATTTCCATAGAACGGACTTCGGAGGTAAACAAGCTCGCAAATAACTGAACGAGCGGACGCGACAATTTTCGGACCTCCTCACATAACCTCACAAAAGCACACTCCACTCACATCCCTTATTCGTCACCGTCTGTCTCAAAGAAGCCACAATAAAACCATGTCCAAAACTTTGCTGCAACAGCACCAAAAGGAATATCGGGCGTCTGCACGCCCAAGCGTGAAGACGCGCACCAAACACTATCTGGACCCCTCGCAGCCGACGCCAAGCTCGCCAACTCAGACCCGCCAACGCGTGATCGCTCGCAAGCGAAAGAGGTAGAGGCTATCTTACTTGCACTCACTGGCTGAATTTTGAATAATTTAAAAACAGACGCTCTACAATAAAAGGAGCACGCAGCTGCATGAAGCGATTATGTAAAGATTGGCGCGGCGCGCCAGACCTTAAAATTAAGTCAAAAGCCACGCTGAGGCGTTATGCAATAAGTTAAGACTGAAATGGCCCCGACATAAAGGTAGGCTCACCAACTCTGTCCCAAAACTATGCGAGATGGTTAAATAGCTATCGCAATTGCAGAGAAATAAAATGGCCTGACAAAGTATGCTTTGTTTGCATTGGTTACTCTTCTTTGTATCTCTCTTGTTTCAACATGTTTCTTCGAGATTGTGGATCCTAGATATGTAAACTCATTTACTACTTCAAAGTTTTGGTCCCGTATGGTTAGGTTCTGCCTTTTTGCCCGATTGCTCCTTGATTGTATTAGAACCTTCGTCTTATTTCCATTTACTTCTAAACCTAATGTCTTCTGCTGCCTTCTCGAGTTCAATGTAAGTCTCTTTCATGTAGACTATGTTTCTGCCAAGTATATTTATGTCGTCCGCATATCCCACTATTTGTTTAGATTTGTGTACCAGTGATGCGTTAGTATCCACATTGGTTTTCCTCACTGCGTATTCTAGCGCTAGATTAAATAGCATCGGGGCTAAACCATCCCATGGTTTACTTTGAAGGGCTCCGTTAGTTTTCTTTGTACTTTTACGCAGCTTTCGGTGTCGTTCATAGTAAGTTTTTTTAACCTTACTAACTTAGTTGGTATTCTAAAGTCTAGCATAACACTGTACAGCTCTCGATTTATACTGTTGTACGCCTGATTAAAATCCACATACAGCTGAGTTGATCGTCCCGGTCTAAAGCCCGCTTGGTACTCCCCAATTATGTCCTCAGAGTGTGCTTATAATATACCTCTTAGAATGGTCGTGACGATCTTGTATGCTCTGCTAAGTAATGAAATTCCCCTAAAATTGTTACAGTTTAGCTTGTCGCCCTTCTTGTGTACTGGGCATATAATGCTAGTTTTCCATTCCTTAACCATCTTTTCTGTTGTCCATACTTTATGGACGATGTTTGTTATGGCGGTCGTTGTGTATGCGCCACCATGCTTTAATAGTTCTGCCGGAATAGTGTCCACTCGCGGCGATTTATTATTGGATAGCGAAGTAATAGCTCTTGTTACTCTTCGGTTGGTGGTTCGGAGTGTGATTCTATAGCTGTCGATGCTGTTAGCCTTTCGTCTACAACACCGATGCCAGGGTTTTGTTCTTGTTTTGGATTCGGAAGTTCTTTGAAATATTCTTTCAATCTTTTTTCTATTTCTTTCTCGTCGCCAATGATCTGTCCTTGTTTGTCCCGGCATGAAGTGGTACAGGTTTGTATCCTTTTCTAAACATGTTCACTTGTCTATATGCTTTTCTGTCATGTGTGTTTTGAAGTTCTCGTCGATGTTCAGTAGTGTGTCATTGATTGCTGCTCTTTTTTTCCGTCTAAGAAGTTTATTTGTGACTTTCCTAATTTCTTCGTAGCTGTCTTTTTGAGAGCGGGTTGGCCTGACTGTGTATAAATTGTATGCTTTGTTTCTCTTAGTTACTGCTTTTTCGCATTCCTCACCGAACCAGTCATTGCGCTTTGTTTTTGGTTGGAGCCCAATTGTTTTTTCTGCTGCTTCCTTTATTGTTGTTTTGAGTCTTTCCCGGTTCTCATCTACGTTTTGATCTTCACTATGGGTGATTTCTTCTAGTTTGCTTTGATATGCTTGTCTGGTTTTAAGATTTTCTATATTATATTTTGTTGCTCTTTTTCTGTGTTCTGCTCTCCCGTTGTTGATTCGATTTCTAAAAACGGCCTTGACTAGGTAGTGGTCCGAGTCTAGGTTCATTCCCCTATAGGAGCGGACATTTACGATGCTTGATGCTCCTCTTTTTTCTACAGCTGGGTGGTCGATCTGATTAAATGTTACCCCGTCTGGGTGTTTCCATGTTCTTTTGTGTATGCTTTTGTGAGGGAGGCAGGTCGAGCTGATCACCATGTTTTTACTAGATGAAAAATCTATAAGCCATTGTCCTTCGACTTCTCGCGAAAGCTATGTCTACCTATTGTTGATCTATATTGTTCCTCCTTTCCGAGCTTGGCGTTTAGGTCTCCTATGAGGATTTCTATGTAATTTGTGGAAATTGCATCGTGGGCTTTTTCCAGCTTTTGGTAGAAATCATCTTTAACATTCTTCTTGTTCGTTTGTTTCCGCATGGGCGTTTATTATAGACAAGTTAAAGAACTTCATTTTTAAACGTAATACATATAATCTTTCATTTATTGGTTTGAAGCCAAGGATTTGGTTTTTTGTTTCTTTATTCGCTATGAAAACCACGCCAAATTCGCGGGGTCCTTGTTTGCCACTGTGTAGTATGGTATCAAATATCTCATTTCCGATCCACTTTGTTTCTTGTATGGCTGTAACTTGTAGGTCATATTTATCCAGGATAGGGAGCAGCTGTTTAGTTGATTCAGTTTTATTTAAGCTTAGCACATTCCATGTTTCAATATTCATGTCCATGTCATGCTTGCGTTGTTTCCTTATGATCCGTCCTGTCCGAGGCTTTGTTTGAGGTTTCGTGACTGGTTGTTTTTTACGAGATAAGGGTTATTATCTCCAGGGGTAGTCGGCCCCTTGCCTAACCTCCTTTTCATAGGACCATTTGCTCGGGTACCTCGGGGCTGCAAAGTCCGTACTAACATCTAAGATGTTAGTCCTTGAGTGGATTCGTTAATACCAATCGATGGATATGTGGTAACATTTCAAGTGACTGTCAAGAAAAGGCGTCTTGTAGATTTTACTCAGGCGACAAGTGTGCATATGCGGCAGTTGTTTTAAAATTTTATGATGGATGCTCAAATTGACCTAAATTTAACAGGGTGAGTATTTACAGTATTTATTCGCACAAATTTCAATAAATTTTACTATATTGTGCGTTATCGTTTACTTCATTTAACAGTAAACTGAGCCCACTTTGGTCAAATCACCTAAAGTATGTTTGATATTTATCAAAACCGAGGACAGTAGACAGATGAGTGTCTAAAGGTAGGCATTTTTTTGCAGAGGTCTTACCTTACACAAACTTTTTAATTAATTGAAGATGATTCAATAAATTATATTGATATTAATAATTTCAATGAGATGCAATTAATAAGGTAATTGTTGATAGCTTCAACATCAGCTAGATTCTCGGGCGCACACACTACAGATTTTTTAATTAATATTAAATGATTTAAGAGTTTTCCATGTTTTAGATTGATTTTGCCTTGAAAAATGTATTCTATGTAAGCTTTCTTTTCCTTATTAATTGCGCTTGCTGTATAATTTTTTAAAGTGACAATAATTACAATCAGAAGCAAGCCCGGTATTTGGTTTAGTACGTGCTCGATCTTGCAATTTCATCATTTGCCGTACAACGTGGCACAGGTGGTTTCCCTACACGTACTGTTCTCAAAGAAGCATGCATGTCTATACTTCTATTTATTTGTTTGTTTAGAAAATTAAGCTTTGAATGAATGTCATTGCAATAAGAAAGTATGAAGCAGGGCCTACTAACCAAGCCAGAGTCAAAATCGTCGTAAATAAAGTACCTATTTATAATCACGAAATGTTATGATATATAGTTTAGGCTTAACTGCAGATTAATCAAATTCGCAATAAGTTAGTCCATGATCTATAATCACTTGCATATATAATATAATTCTCTAGATCTGAAATAAAAATTAAATCAATCAGGTTGTTGTATCTTGTATGTTTATTTATTATCTGTTGAAAACCATAAGATTTTGCTAGTGATTGTAACTTTTTAGTACCGTTATCATTATTATCAAACCAATTAATACTGAAACCACCTAAGCATATAATTTTATCAAAGTGTATAATTGTATTAGACATATTTTCAAATTCGTCAAAAAGTTATTATTAGTACCTCTTAATTTAAATATGACACCCCAACCACATTCAAGCACCCAGTTTTTAAAGTAAACCAAAGGTGCTCCATAGTTATTGCCTATTGATAGATTTTGTATTTTACAAAATTAGAGGACAAACTATCTCCTATAATTCTGTATAAAACACCACCTCAAAATTCAGGAATATGTATTTATATGACCTATTTTCGTATTATTAATATGAAAAAAATCTTATTACAAAGATTTGAAGGAAAGAGTGTCGCGCAGCAAGAAAATGTTGCCACGTGAGATAAAATAAAGATAATCGTTGACTGTGAAAAGTGCTTGTGCGAAAAACAAGAACATCGTAGGTATGCACGAGATTGAAAGCGTGCGTGGAGCCGAGTGGTCTCGTTTTGTGTATCGTGAATTTTCGTTTATGTCTATGTACTGAAATTAGAAAATAGGTGCCGAAATTTGTTACATTCATGAGCGATGTGGTCAAGCTGTAGTTGATATGAGAACGACACCGGAAGGCAAGGTAGGTGAAAAACCATTTTTTGTTCGCTACAAATTGCGCCCTCGCCAATAGTAGTTGCTAATTTCGATTATTGTTAAAAATCAAAATACAGTCCATCGCTGCTATTATTATCACTGGTCCTTTGGCTCGTCGGATTTGTTGATAAGGGTTATAAAAGCTTGTTGTATAAGCTAGATTCAAAATATTGTTGGCGTACGCCCACTTTCTTATCGCAAGTGTTCAGCGCACGTGTACGCACACTGGTCTGCAGGCAGTTCGAATAGGTAGGTAGCTTTGTTATTTAGTAGTAAAAGGTGTACTCCAAATTTCTAGACAATTTTGGTCGATATATTTAAGGTCTGCAAGAATAGGAATTTACAAAGTTTTTCGTTTATTAGCGTTGAAGCTTATGCTATTCAGCCTACTAGGTCCCGGGTGGTGTAACTTGAACAAGTGTCCACGTTCGATCAGTAGAGTTAAGCAACGCTCTTTCTGGTCAGAACTTGAATGGGAGTTCCACGGTTGCTTCTCCCGGCACCTCGTGGTACGGCTGCTACGCGAAAAAGTTGGTCCCGGTTGTCATAATAACATCATGACAGTCGTTAGTGGGATTGGAAGTCCCCATAAAATGTACAGCGACGCCTATAATTGCCTAACGGCTGTTGGCTAAGTACCCAAAATAAAATAAAATAATAGTGGAATGTGATGTTTGAAAACCCAATTAATGTTAATAATTGTCGTGTTGTAATTGGTTGCCGCAATCGGCGAATAATGTAATGTAGTGCAGCTACCGTGGCAACGTCAGGCATTTGAAAATTTCAGCCGCGTTCGTACAAATAGATAAAAATAATAGCTTGGTGTCATTTTAAGTGAAATTCAAATCAGTAGTTTGATCGAAAAGGTTACCGTGGATTTAGAGAAATAGAGCACAAACATTAAGGTAAAAAACCACTTACAAGTTATCAGCAAGGAAATGGATATTTAACTTAACAAGAGACTATGTTAAAAATAGCATAAGCAAGGCATTGCCTAGGACCTGCAAGAGGATACACAAAAATTCGAAAGCAGGTATAATGTCCAGGCAATTGGTTTGGCCGTTTTTCCAGAACCTGACGATTTCCCAAGCGCGACCGCACCCTTAGAGCACTCCGGGACGCATTTAAACATTATGGTATACATTTCGGCACCCGTTGCTATATTATTGGTCAACTGAAAGGAGTGCTGAAATCGCTGCCCGAATGTTGGATGGTGACTAAAAGTAAATTAAAATATTGGGCGTTGGGGAATTAACGACGTGCAACGAATGAAACGGAAATAATGTAGGTAGCTCAAGGGGTCGAGTGGGTTACCGGACATTAGGGTTGACATTTAATTATGTCCTCTGCCGGAAGGCAGGTCACAGAGAAGCTGCGCTGGAAGCACTGCACTTTTCGCTTTCAGACTTCCAATACCATTGGTTAGTCTTAGACTATGTGATCTGTAATTACATCCTTCCCGTGGTGTCCCTGTTAAACTAAACCCTTCGGATCTAGCCCGGGAAGTCGATAAACCAACCCCAAGCTGACGCCTTCCTTGCTTACTTAGCCTTACTCCTGTAACAGGCTCTTCAGGAGCGGGCCTCCTTTTCTGTCTACTCGTGGGATTAATCATGGAAGACATTATTAATAACCCTAATACTCATTTAGAGGAGGGATCTGCAGTAGGTCCCACTCTGATTACCCTAGGAGGGTGCTCCTCCACTGGAGCGTCTCCAGAAGCGCTCAATAAGGAGAGAACCATTTTGGACCCTCCTTATCAACCGATGCTGTATCGCAAAAAGGGCCTCCAACTCGGCATGACGGTATGTGCGGGAATGGTAAAGGTCTCCTTCTGGTACCGTAAACGTGCAAAAGAAAAGCCACCCGTAGCGGAGCTAGAAGACATGGATGCGTCTGACTCTGCTGCGGAGGCAGAAGACGTGGTGGAAGAGAAGGAGTAGGAGTGGACGGTTTTCCCTTAATGAATAGCATCCATCTCCTACAAGCTAACCTGCAGCATAGCATAGCAGCTTCATATGCTATGTAAAGGAGGCTGACAACTGATAATATTAATATAGCACTTATTCAGGAACTACGGGTGCGACATGGCTCTGTCCAGGAATTATGTCCTAATTGCGATTCTCTGTTTTATTGCACAAGTGCGGTTATGCGAAGAGTTTGTATATACTTTCGGAACTAACCGTAAACATATATTGCCCAATTTCTGTCCCAGGGATCTAGTGGTAGTCCAAATTGGTCTCATAGATGGCAACAACAAGAGGAGCTTTGTTTTTAGTTCTGCCTACTTCCCCTACAAGGCAGAGGAACTGCCGCCCACCCCAGAGTATCAGCAACTGGTAAGTTGCTGTGACACGAATAATTTATCTTTGCTGGTAGGGTGTGATGCCAATGCGCACTACGAAGGTACTAAATCCTGGTATTACACTTACCTTTGTTACAGACAGAAGGCAAGGTGGCAAGTATCAATGGAACCTTCCCTTTCGGATCACCGTCATATCACGTTCAATCTAAATCTAAAGAGGCCGCCAATGTCGAATATATGAGAAATTCAAGAGCAGCCAGTTGGAAGGACTACAAACAGGACATGCGAAATAGGTTAGAATGGTTCAGAATAATCCTAAAAAATTCTGACGAGCTAAAAGAGAACGTTGCTCTCATACAGCGCTTTATTGTATAGTGATATGAGACCAATTATCCTGTTAAGCGATGCAGGGAAGGTAAGTAAAAGGACTCTATAGTAGAACCATACACTCCAGCCCCTCCACAAAGAAACTCGCAGGTTCTTCAATAAAGCCAGACTTACAAACTCTCAATTGGACTGGGACAAC
The DNA here is from genome assembly GCA_940337035.1 of Agriotes lineatus. NCBI lineage: Eukaryota > Metazoa > Arthropoda > Insecta > Coleoptera > Elateridae > Agriotes > Agriotes lineatus. Next base: position 16,866 of record CALNHX010001492.1, read on the forward strand.
TACAAATTGTTCTTACAGTAATACAAAAGCTGTACGCAGAAGAAAAAGGGAAATCTGGCGGGCTTTCTGCGAAAGTATCGAAGGCTTACTAGAAGCAGCTAGACTGCAGAAAGTGCTCTCCAAAACTCCAGGTTCCAGGCTGGGGATGCTGAGGCTTATATCAGGTACCTTGACTGATACCAGGGAAGAAGATCTTAAGCATCTAATTGATGTTCACTTCCCCGGTTCCAGTTTTGTACCAGAAGCCCTACCTGAGAGGCCTCCACGCATCGCGCATACTACAATGGGCCGGAGGACAGCATCAAACGTAGTTAGTCTGGATCGTTTGAAGTGGGCACTGTTCACCTTTGAACCATATAAGAGTGCTGGTGCAGACGGAATTTTTCCGGCTCTGCTACAGCATGGAATGGGCGTGCTGTTACGGCCCTATATCACATTTTCTGTACTAGCCTGGCCCTAGGGCACATTCCTGTGTTCTGGAGAACGGTCAAAATATTTTTCCTACCCAAGCGGAACGCGCAATGAATGATACCCCGAGGACTTCAGACCTTACTTATTTCCTACTATAATATTTCACCCTTGTGCTCATTAAGGGTACAAAGATAATTACTAATTAACTTTCTGGTAGCTAGTCGAGTCGGAGACAGGGTCAAGATTTCCAGATATACATAAGAAGCGTAGCAAACCAAACACAGGATAGCTTTAAACAATTTAATATTGGTGTTCAGAACTATGTACAAACGTAATCATAATTGTATAATTGAAAATTAACATGTATTTAGATAATAAAAGTAATCTTCGGTCTTCCGTTGAGTCTTGCGCCTTTTCGCTGCAACCCGTCGTGCAGCCGTGTAAACGGTCGTTTCTGGTTGGCCCCCTCGGGAATTCTTGCGGGGACGCCGCTGGTAGCTTCTGGAACGGCTTGAAGTTAGCCCCAGACGTTCTTCACGCGACGAAAAGGTTAGGAGCACATGTTGCTGTAATGACAGGTTAATTAGCTAGATACCGGGATTTTGCTTACGTGACGGTAGCGTTTAAGAGATTAGCCCTTATTCGGAGACTTCGCGACGTGTTGTTTGGTGTAAGGTGCCGTGCCACGAGGATTTGGTGGAGATATCCACCTAGTGGTTGTCCTTGCGTTAGCTGCTAGTGACGGGGAGATCCCCTTCAAGGAGGCGCGGCCTGGAGATGTTTATCTCGGACTTCTCTGGTAGGTAGAACTCTGTAGCTAACAAGAACATTAACCAATTCTTTCAAAGGCCGTAATTTAGTAATTATTCGGGCTTTTAAAATAGGTATTGCCAGATGCTTTTGTCATATTTTAATTGTAAGGACCTTTGGGAGATAATTATTCGCAAAATGACATTTAGGTTGCTTGCTACGCAAGTTATTCAAATAGACGGGCCTGGCGGTCTCTAAATTGAGTCTTCGCCTGCAAACACGTCTTAAGGATTTGCCAAATTAAATTATTAACAAAAGATTGCAGAACGGCGGAGCGGTTTTATAGCGGACTTCGTCCCGTACCTATTCTGCAGGACAAGGAAAGGATTTAAGTTTGTAATCGTGAAGGCGGCCTACTTCGAAGAGAAGTCTTCGCCTATCGCCGACTACGGGTCAGGTCGGAAAATGAAATTAATTCGTAATTAAATAACTAGCCAGGACGGAACGGGATCGGGATCTAGGAGGGGAATGGATGCTGGTGACGGTGTCGGTGGACAAGTGGATGAATGCTTTGAGGAGCGGTCGTGGAACTGCTTATAAGTGTTCGCCTTCGGGCTTCGTGCAGCGAACAACTTCCTCGGAGGGTTTAAGAGGGGGACCGGCGCAGAGATGCGCAAACGTGGAGCGGGGGATCCGTTGATGACGCGCCGTTATCGCTGGACGGGAGTTTCAGATCTACAGCCCCTGATAAACAAAAATAGCTTAGGGAGAACGCGCTAATTAATTTTAATTTAAAAACGCGTTCGCGCGGGGCGAAACGTTACACTACAGCAAAGACAGGTCAAAAAGATGGAGCATTGGTTAATTTTTTACTGCACCCATTACAACACGCCTACCAACAAGGCAGGTCAATTGAGACGGCACTCCATGCAATCATCTCCAAAATAGGGGAAGCCCTGCACCACAAGAGCTCCCGCTTGGTGCATTTCTAGACATAGAAGGGGTGTTTGATAACAACTCCTTTGATTCTATCTGTGTAGCGACCGAAGAGCATTGGATCGAACCCTCATCGATAAGGTGGATCGGTTCCATGCTGTCGGGCCGACAGGTAATTGTCTCAACAGACGAGCTCTCCGTTAGAGCAACTGTCAACTGCATAAGGCGAGGGCTCGGAATTAATACTACCAAGGCAGAACTTGTCGTTTTCAGCAAAAGAAGGAGAATTTAGGGTTTTAGACAGCCCTCACTCTTCGGTGAAGCTCTGCAGTCCTCCGAATCGGTCAGATTATCTTGGAGTCATCCTGGATTCAAAGCTGAACTGGAGGGCTCATGTAGAGAGACAAATTGAAAGGGCTACTGTCTGCCTGTGGAAATGCAGATGGACCTTTGGAACTGGGGTCTGAAGCCTCGTGTTACCATGTGGTTATACAATGTGGTCACAAGGTCAATAATAACATATTCTGCTCCGGTTTGGTGGCCGGCAACTAGCAAGGCAACAATCAGAAATAGCCTCAATGGACTACAAAGATTGTCCTGTTTAGGTATAACAGGAAGAATGCGCACTGCTCCTACGGCAGCTGTGGAGATGCTTCTGGGACTTCCGCCCCTTCACTTAGTGAGTGAGGCGAAGGCTAGGAAGTCAGCCTACAAACTTAGACAGGGACATATGTGGGCCATGAAAGGAGAACAAGTGGGATACTCAGGGATCATCGAACATTTTGGGGAGATCCCCGAACTTCTCACAAAGAGTGATTTTATGACTCCGCTATACTGTGTGATCAGAATAAGGAGTAACAAAGGGGAAACTTTTTTATTATCCATTTATTAAAACATTTTGTTTCTGATAAAAATCCCTGCAGCAAGAAATTGCGGGCTTTCGGGTTAATTGATAGTTTCCTTATGATTCCTTCCGATACGAGATTGAAGAGAACGGGTGATAATATATCCTCTTGCTTCAGGCCACCAATAATATCAACATCGCTGAAGAGTTCCTGACCGATTCTGCATACAGAATACAGAAGGTTACGCCAATTTAATGTCACCACTCGCATAAAACACACAGGAGTCACCTCGCAGCACGGGTAGATAGTTACAAGTGCGATGCACAATATTATGGCTACTGAGTACAGGAGTTTCAATTTTAAATAATTACAATTATAATGATGTTACAGGCAATCAAAACAAAGTATGATAATCACCAAGTTAAAGTGATGCTGCAGGCAAATAAATTATAGTATACGACCACGTACGTAGAAATTCAAAATAATAAAATAAAAGCCTTAAAAGCACCAGTAAGTTTTCACATATTCTCAAGGGATGCCAAAGTATCCGAAAGCTTGAACGAGAACAATCTACGAATTCGTTTTTACCATTCCCAGGAACGCGAGGCGACGTTTGCAAAACAAACAGCACCGGACCGAATAATTAACCACTTCTGCAAGTGGGGGTACAGCAAGAACTCTCAGCAACAATTGCTAACCGAAGAAGCAAAGCAGGGGTCATAGCAAGGACTCAGCAACACACAGAAAACTCAGGAATGATTACAAATTCGGCTACCAAATTCACTCCAGGTCGACTCTGGAAAGCGTAACACTAGTGCCTAATTACAATGAACAGAAAAGAGAAAGCGCCAACATACCTAAACATTCACAGCTCTGGGGACAATCGATGACGCTCTTTGAATCCCCCTCTAAATGCATTGGACAGTCAAAATCCAATCATCTTCGATGAATACGACCCATAAACTTCTGCGACAAGCAAGTGAATCAAAAGAACACCAATCTTACCCATACCAATCATCAATTAACAGCGTAAGACTCATGCTAGGGTCGCACTACGACAGTACGCGTGCGATCGGCTCAGAATATGCTAGCAGAAGAAGGAATCAGCCCGCAAACACACAAAATATACTGCCACACAAGTGCAACGACATCTGTAAACAATTGAATGATTGAGCTACTAACTCCACGCTCGAACGCATGAAGGCCGTTCGAAACAAGTCCGGCAACCTTAATGACTATAGAAAGTTGAGAGTTTCGGACATGGACGACCAAAACGCAAACAATCAAACGAGGCAATTAAAGGGCCTTAATGTGTAACGCCATTTAAACGTGTAGTTGATGTGTGTGTTAATGAAAGAGTTCGTTGAAATATATTGTTTATTTACACACTTATGCTACATATTTATATGATCACACAACATTAATGAATTACGATGCTCCGACCTCTGTCTGCGAGCGGCGCATGGCTTCCTTCTGATGTCGGTAAGTCAGGCGCACGGCGAACCTCCGCTGGATGTATCTGGAATGGGTCAACAGCGTTGTAGCGCCTTCCCTGAAGTCAAGTGATGCGGATGAGGAAGTACGGCCTTTACGTTGATATGACGAGCCCAGGTGTCTTTAGTCTCGAGGGCGAAGACGGCAACGACGACACCGGTAGCGGAATACGTGGAAACCTGAAGAAGTCCTGAAGTTGGCCTGGTAGACGTGTTTCTCATGACATGGAGCAGCGTCTGGTGTGCCACGGCTATAGTAACACAATGCCTCGGAATCACTTAGTTTAGCCAGGTTATTAGCAACACTGGCTGTAGTTATACGATCTAATCAGGCTATTAGCAACACTGACTGTGGTTGCATGATCTAGTTAGTCTATTAGCAACACTGACCAAGATTGCTTAGTCTAGCCGGGCTATTAGCAACACCGGCTGTGACTGCAGACTTTCGACCAAACTATAAGAAACACTGGCCGAGACTGCGTATTTGGTCTGCCAAATTGTTCTTTTTACCCTTTGAGCGGCGGCCAAGCAGGGTTTCGGCCAATGACGCCAAAGCTAGAGCGGGAAAACTCTCAACTACGCGCAGTCGCAGTGGTGGAGCAACCACTTGCTAAGGATTTTGGTACTGTTCAGACAGTTACAAACGTAACAAAGTAATCAAATTGAAAAAAATACACTTAAAGGTGCTAAGAGCAATTGTACCACCCTTATACCCTGCCCTAGCCAGCTGTGACCCTCAGCAGAAAATATGGCGTGAGTAAAGAAGGTAGCAATCCTTAGGTTAAAACAATTTTTATGAAGCAAGAAAATGTTGGGCGCCTGTCGTTAAACACTCAACATAACAAAACTAGCTAAAAATCTATTAACACTTACCTTAGAATTACGGGATTCACTTCCATATAAAAATGCACATGGTGTAGGGGGTTCATAACATTTAATTATCCAAATAGTTGACAGCAACAAATAATTTATTTACAAAAGCCAATAAGGCTAGAATGGCTCGGTACAATTGAAAGCCGTAGCCTATTGCATAAAAGCATAAATTGTCACATAGTACTAGAATTAACCCATCAACAAAATTGAGTCCAGAATATGGGCTTGGAAAGATTATAACGTTCGGAGGCAATGCAAACGTCCGATAAGATATTTTAATGTTACTTGAAGCTTCCATTAATCGCAAAGATCAGCCGGGCGCCTGAAGGGCGCTCGCTGAAATACACATATGATACACACAAAAAATTCAGCGGTAAAAAATTAAATACCCACACAGGCGTTGTCAGAATAATTGATTGTTAATGCATACAGCTTGTTAATGTAAGGCCTTCGTTGAACCGTAATTTCTTAAGCAAAAGCCCATTACCGGCAATTAAACTCATGTTAAAGTTTTATGCATGCACTTTCGTTTTTTAAGAGGCACTATCTAGCGATCCCACGTGGTTCTTGGAAGCAGCAAGCAACAATGCCGAGATCTTGGATGCAGCGTGCATGAAGGCCGTACTTTAAGAAGATGCATATACGAGGCCGTGGTTTAAGACGCAGCATACACGAGGTCGTGGTAAGAAAGCTGTCGACACTAAGGCTGTGGTTGCTGAGGTTGCTGACAATACGGCCCTGATTTTTGATACTGCCGGCATGGCGACCGGGGTCTCGAAAGCCGCTCCGATACCAGGAAATTATCACGCACAGGAAAACTAAAACAAAAAACTCACCAAATCGGCCTGAACGTGTAAAAGGACGCCGAAGTGCAATCGTCAATTGTTAACACAACTCAAGCTTCCAAGCTTGCTGGATGAAACAATGCCAAATCCCCGGAGGTGGCTTCTAAAAATAATATCGATCGAACCCGGTCGACTTTGACTGCGCCTTGCTATCGAAAGAAAGCCGGCAACGAGAAATTATTCGCAGGTGTCCTCTCCAAGGCCAAACGTCCCTTGGGCGAAATTTAAAGCACGCAAGGCCAAAAGCGAAAATCATATTCAAAAACAAACTGTAACGTAAAATAAAATAGGGCATTACATAAAAATATTTCACAGTTAACAGAGGGTTCAGGGTGATTCATTGTCGAGAGGCCTATTAATTTAATTTTGGAAAAAGTGCGATCCCAGTGCGATTTCCCAATCCGGATTTGTCAACCATGGAGTCTTAATACCTAAACCACAGCAAAGAAAGAAGGCGGACGTCCCTGCAGTGGAGATGTTATAACAAGGCTTACGACAACCACGCGATGGAAACATTTACATCGAGGCACAACATACGACCATTAACGTCAAACTTTTATTTCAAGAAGCAAAAGAGTACTCCAAGAAGTATTAACAACACTAGAAAGAATCGAAAAATGGTGTGAGTAACAATTTAATTACACTTTTAATTAATTTCGCCCAGTTTTTTAACAAAACATTTATTTTCAGAACTTTAAGGCGTTATTTATTAAATTAGCGATATTAGTTAAATGGCTTTTTCTCAAAAACACCGGAGATTCATGGTTGAATAATAATTTCGAAATGGGCAACGGGTTAAAGGCGCACGGCTTTATTATATTCAAGATTGTTTAGATGAATTTCGTGCTGAATTTCCAGCAGAAGTTTTGGAGTATAGCCACTTTCCGTTTGTGTGTGAAACTATTTCGTGAGACAAGCAGTATTTGTCGGAAGCAAAGCAGTGAAAGGCCAAAACGTACAGCGAAAGCAATTGTAAATGTAAGAAACTTGACTGAAGATAACTCAAAAAGTCCTATTCGCAGTTTATCTCAACAAACCCAACTCACATGTGGAACTTGTCTAGCAATATTAAAAAAAATACATCTATTTCCATATCGGTGCACAAACTTTCACTAGTTTACCCCCCCCCCCCCCCCCTGTAAGACTGCAATTTTGTGAATGGTTTTTAAACACACTTGATAATGACGATAGGTATGCCATGTAATAGTATTTCATTTCCTGTTAGATTTGAAAACCTTGGTCGAGTTACTCTCTTTCACAGAGCCGGCCCTGCCTTAAAACCGACCCTGTAATTTAAAGTCGCAAGTTCGAATTCATTCGAAATAGGCTCTGAGATGCAAGCGATTGCTGGAAATTACCTTCGTAAGCAGTCCAGCGCTACGCCTGACAGCCTTATCTATTTCGCAACCTCGGGTGCCTTCAGCTTAAAATTCCTGGAATGCATATGCGCCCAACGCGTTCTAAATAATTCTCCTCTTTGTTCCATGTAACGAAGAAATAGGGTTTTCCAAGGCTATTCTTGATATGCAATAACTTATGCTTTGCCCGTCGGGGAATTTCGGTAGTAATTTGACACCCTGGGATTCGCTGCCTTAACAAAGATCTTTTCTCGAATGTTCCAAGGCCCTCTCGCTTATTCAACGCTTACGCAGTAATATTTTCTGGAGAGGAAGGATTTCCTTTAACAGTGGCAAGAGAAGGATGGTTGCATGATAGCGGGGAGCGGATCTTGTGTTCTTCCCGCGGAGTCCCATTTTAAAAATTAATTAGTAGCCAGCCTTCAGTTCAGACAGACGTGTTTGTTTTGCACCCTCCGGGGTCGCCTCGGCGACTCGCCGGGGGACCTTTTGTGTTAACCCATTTCGGTGCTATCCAGTGAAATTAATGTTTTGTGAAGGATTTCTGTTCTTTCCCCGCGGAATGCGTTGTGTGTGACTCGATTGACGTATCAGCGGGCGGCGTTTTTAATGTTTGTTTAACTCAACCAACGAGCAGGGAACGGAGTTATTTTGCACATGGTTGCACATCTAGTACAAGACGCCCTATGAAGCCCACGTAGTTTTCCCATAGTGAGTGGGGGAACGTCTGCTTTTTGCAAATTTTGCTACGTTCAGCCGATCTCGAGTTTTCTTTCGTTCCCGGGGGGGACGACCGTATTCATTGTGAATTTCCTCTGCCCTCTTTTGGACCGCTGTCTACCGTTCCACAACCCTTGGGTCTACCTTGTTCTACACTGCAGGAAGCAATCACCACTCCCGGCGTCCTCTGCAGCATCACCGAGGCTTGGATTTCCCATAGTCTATCATGCCTGGGCTAAGGTAAAATTGTACATTGTTAACTATTTCTGTTACGCTTATCCAGTGCCGGGTGTGTTATTACCATTTGTTGTTGCGCAGTGTGCCGAGTTATGAACATTGCGTACGTCTTTGTATTTTAATTATGTCAGTTGATCATTGAAGGTGGAAGCTTTACTCCTGCCAATATTTCAGATGTTTATTCTTTGTAACTCTGTTTAGACTAAGTTAGTTCTTGCGTGGGATTCCCTTTTGACCTCAACTAGGGTGTCACCTTTTTGATAGCCGACTTTTGGCTTGATGTATTAAAATTTAAATCATTAAATTTCATTATTGGCTAAATTACTTATTGGTTTGATTTAAATGTGTGAACCTATTGAGTCTTCAACTAAAGACGGCTTTAGCCGAGTGTAATTTCATGTAAAGACCAGAGCATGCGATAGAACGCGTAAGCCCTTTAGATCAGGGGTGTTTTGTATTTTGTTATTAGCTTCCAGAGCGGTGGCCATCGAAGGTAAGTGACTTCGATTTTTGTGGCCACCCTACGTTTGCATCCGGCGTCGGTGGAGCTGACGAGTGACGCTGGAGTGGTGTAAAGCAACCTGGAGGACTTCTACATAGGCTACGTGTATTGTTCTTGGTTCTAGACACGCCAGCCACCCCTAGCCAGAACCAAGTGGCGCTCAGGCATTTCTTTTTCTTTTAAGCAAGCTTTAGGGTAAGTACCCCGCCGGTTTTTCTTTGTACTCTCGAACCACGCCTTCCCGACTGAGCCAAGTGCGAGGAATCGGAGCCACGAAATCTGCTCCAACACATTAAGATCTGTTCTTTTTAGTAAAGCCGGCGAACCCTGTAGTTTGTACCCGATTTTTGACAGTGCTCTTGATCAATGTCGATCTGAGCATTTAATACCGTAACAGTTAAACTGGCGCCCAACGTGGGGCATTGTTTTTGTCGATAACGCTTTTAGGGCATTGTTTTTGTGTTTCTTTTCTTGTCATACAGCTTCATTTTAGTGTTTGGCATTAACGTCATATAGTTTTTTCCAGTATTTTCCATGAAAACTTGACTTTTTAGGACTTTGAAATTTGGAAACGTGGTTTTTTCATATTAGGGCGCGTATCCTATTTGTTTTCTTTTATTAAATGAGTTCCTTGCTATCCCTTTGACATACCAAACATTGTTTTTCCCGAGATTTTTCGCGGGATTTTTGTGTTTTTTCGTGTTCAAAATTTCAACATTTTCTTTTTCGTGCTAGGGCATATTTTGGAGCCATTCTTTTTGGTGCTATCGTTTATTTTAGTATGGATCACCAAGTAAACTGTGTTTTTTTAGTCTTTTTTTTCATGAAAACTCTGAAAGTTTTGGAAGGTATCGACTTTTTTTTTGAATTCGTTTATTGTTGATTGTGTTTAGCCTTCAGCTAATTTGAAATTTTATTGTGCTATTCTGAATTTAAGTTGAAGTTAGTAGAGTTTATCGACATTGACGCATTTAGATTACTGATGTTGACTTTTTTGTTGTCATCCTTTGATGTGGTGCCGCGTTGTTGTTTGTTGACGAGTTGGAAATCATGTCGCCTTCATTATTCTGTATTGGATCGTTGTTAGGATGTGGTTTGTGCTGGTGTGTTTGTGAGATCCGCTTTACGCGAGTTTGTAATATCTCTCAAACCATCTTAGTTGGATTGGCGTAGTATTTTTTTGATTGACTCTTATTTCCTTTTCATTTGTATCGTGTATCGCCCAACTTCGTTTGCTGATTTCATCGCGTGCATCAACACTTGTCGTAGTGTCCTGAACACTTTCTCTTGTACCTCTTTCGTTTATTAACTTAGTTGTTTATCGTGTTGGAGTATGTTGCGATGTAGTCGCCTGTTGTTGTTTTGTTTTAGTGACTTCTAGGCCAGCGTAAAATTTTCTTTGGATCGGCGTTTTGTACCGTTGCTGTCCACGCTCTGAAGGTTGAGGTGGGGCAAATTCTGCTTTATTGCACATCTGTTTGAAGACGCCGCTTAAGTAATCCCGCTTGTGTTCTCGTGTAGCATGAGAGCGTTGCATCTTTGCAAATTCTGGTTACGCTGTGCCATTCCGAAGCCTGGAATTATTCTTTTTCGACCGAGACTCCATCGTTCCGTTATTTATTGACGATCTGTCGTCGCTTACCGAATTTTCTTTTGATGACTTTAGGTTGTCACTTTAGGTGTCTTTGCCCTTTGAATTTTGGGAAAGGCAATCTCGTTGAAGACTTTTGATGACTTTAGGTCAGGCATCGTATTCCTGCCCTTTTGGACTTTGGGAGGAGCGATTTCGTTGTTAGCTTTTGAGCTTCGTGTGACAGTCAAGGCCAGACTGTTCGCACGTTGTTTCTTTAGTGAAGTTTATGTTGACATTTGTTGGAGACTTTGTTTTTCCGAATTTTCTTTTGGTGTTCGGTGTCGGAGTCATTTTCGGTCTCGCATTTTGCGAATTCATAGACGATTTGGCTTTCGGCATCGTCATCGATTGAGGATTTCGGTGGACTTAGTTTTCTTTTCCTTGACAATCGCAAGTCACAATGGGCTAACCATGTGTGACATACTGGTGTATATAATTGTTCGTTTTGTTAGAATAGGATAGGTTAGTTTAGACTAGGTGGCCTTCAAGGCCTTCGACACTCCTGTCGTTCGTAGCTACCCCTTTCTTTGATCGTTTGTTGCTGTGGGACAAACACAAGAGGCTGATCCCGTGACGCCTCGCGTGCCCTCTTCAACGGGTCCTCGAGAGTTAGGTTGCGAACCTTGGGCTTCGTAACCCTGTGTTCGATTGGTAGGTTGGACGGAAGAGTGCACAGTGATGACTTATACCCTATTATGACAAGCTCATTCGCGAGAAAAACCCAAATCCCAGGTGGGATACCAACTCTTCTCTCTCATCTTTCTTCTTTCGTTCTATCCTCCCTTTACCGTGTGTCCGGCGACACCTGTCATTGTCCTCACCCGTTCTGCCTTTGGCACTTTTCCTTTCAAACCGTGTCATGGGGCCGGATAGTGAGTAGGCAGTGGGTCCGGTCGCCTTGCTTACCCGTCACCCCATAGGCGCGTGCCATGGTCGCTCGGCCATGGTCGGTATTATTTTGAGATGTGGGCACCACCCTTTACGGGGGTGGAGTGGTCCGTGTTTTATGATGTTTTTGAGATTTTGAGTTTCGATCGCCAAGTCGAATGGGACCCCTGGCGGAGTACCCTCCTTTGGGACAAATTATGTTTTGCATTTGTCGCCCGATTCCCTGGTCCGGGGAGGGGTGTTCTAGGCTTCACCGAACCGTCAGTACCTGATTGGGGTTTTACGTAATTTCCACCGGCGTAACCGGTCTTTTTGGCAAACTCTTCTTCCTTCTCACTCTGTCCTTGACGCTATCCGTCATCGCGTGATTGGGATCCTGAGTAGTGACGGCTATCTCAACCCGCACCCTAGGTTAGGCCGTTCTTCTAGCAACTCCTTTAGTTGTCCTAAGGATCAATTTGAGAAATTGACCTCTAGTAAGGGGGGTGTAATAGTATTTCATTTCCTGTTAGATTTGTAAACCTTGGTCGAGTTACTCTCTTTCACAGAGCCGGCCCTGCCTTAAAACCGACCCTGTAATTTAAAGTCGCAAGTTCGAATTCATTCGAAATAGGCTCTGAGATGCAAGCGATTGCTGGAAATTACCTTCGTAAGCAGTCCAGCGCTACGCCTGACAGCCTTATCTATTTCGCAACTTCGGGTGCCTTCAGCTTAAAATTCCTGGAATGCATATGCGCCCAACGCGTTCTAAATAATTCTCCTCTTTGTTCCATGTAACGAAGAAATAGGGTTTTCCAAGGCTATTCTTGATATGCAATAACTTATGCTTTGCCCGTCGGGGAATTTCGGTAGTAATTTGACACCCTGGGATTCGCTGCCTTAACAAAGATCTTTTCTCGAATGTTCCAAGGCCCTCTCGCTTATTCAACGCTTACGCAGTAATATTTTCTGGAGAGGAAGGATTTCCTTTAACAGTGGCAAGAGAAGGATGGTTGCATGATAGCGGGGAGCGGATCTTGTGTTCTTCCCGCGGAGTCCCATTTTAAAAATTAATTAGTAGCCAGCCTTCAGTTCAGACAGACGTGTTTGTTTTGCACCCTCCGGGGTCGCCTCGGCGACTCGCCGGGGGACCTTTTGTGTTAACCCATTTCGGTGCTATCCAGTGAAATTAATGTTTTGTGAAGGATTTCTGTTCTTTCCCCGCGGAATGCGTTGTGTGTGACTCGATTGACGTATCAGCGGGCGGCGTTTTTAATGTTTGTTTAACTCAACCAACGAGCAGGGAACGGAGTTATTTTGCACATGGTTGCACATCTAGTACAAGACGCCCTATGAAGCCCACGTAGTTTTCCCATAGTGAGTGGGGGAACGTCTGCTTTTTGCAAATTTTGCTACGTTCAGCCGATCTCGAGTTTTCTTTCGTTCCCGGGGGGGACGACCGTATTCATTGTGAATTTCCTCTGCCCTCTTTTGGACCGCTGTCTACCGTTCCACAACCCTTGGGTCTACCTTGTTCTACACTGCAGGAAGCAATCACCACTCCCGGCGTCCTCTGCAGCATCACCGAGGCTTGGATTTCCCATAGTCTATCATGCCTGGGCTAAGGTAAAATTGTACATTGTTAACTATTTCTGTTACGCTTATCCAGTGCCGGGTGTGTTATTACCATTTGTTGTTGCGCAGTGTGCCGAGTTATGAACATTGCGTACGTCTTTGTATTTTAATTATGTCAGTTGATCATTGAAGGTGGAAGCTTTACTCCTGCCAATATTTCAGATGTTTATTCTTTGTAACTCTGTTTAGACTAAGTTAGTTCTTGCGTGGGATTCCCTTTTGACCTCAACTAGGGTGTCACCTTTTTGATAGCCGACTTTTGGCTTGATGTATTAAAATTTAAATCATTAAATTTCATTATTGGCTAAATTACTTATTGGTTTGATTTAAATGTGTGAACCTATTGAGTCTTCAACTAAAGACGGCTTTAGCCGAGTGTAATTTCATGTAAAGACCAGAGCATGCGATAGAACGCGTAAGCCCTTTAGATCAGGGGTGTTTTGTATTTTGTTATTAGCTTCCAGAGCGGTGGCCATCGAAGGTAAGTGACTTCGATTTTTGTGGCCACCCTACGTTTGCATCCGGCGTCGGTGGAGCTGACGAGTGACGCTGGAGTGGTGTAAAGCAACCTGGAGGACTTCTACATAGGCTACGTGTATTGTTCTTGGTTCTAGACACGCCAGCCACCCCTAGCCAGAACCAAGTGGCGCTCAGGCATTTCTTTTTCTTTTAAGCAAGCTTTAGGGTAAGTACCCCGCCGGTTTTTCTTTGTACTCTCGAACCACGCCTTCCCGACTGAGCCAAGTGCGAGGAATCGGAGCCACGAAATCTGCTCCAACACATTAAGATCTGTTCTTTTTAGTAAAGCCGGCGAACCCTGTAGTTTGTACCCGATTTTTGACAGTGCTCTTGATCAATGTCGATCTGAGCATTTAATACCGTAACAGTTAAACTGGCGCCCAACGTGGGGCATTGTTTTTGTCGATAACGCCTTTAGGGCATTGTTTTTGTGTTTCTTTTCTTGTCATACAGCTTCATTTTAGTGTTTGGCATTAACGTCATATAGTTTTTTCCAGTATTTTCCATGAAAACTTGACTTTTTAGGACTTTGAAATTTGGAAACGTGGTTTTTTCATATTAGGACGCGTATCCTATTTGTTTTCTTTTATTAAATGAGTTCCTTGCTATCCCTTTGACATACCAAACATTGTTTTTCCCGAGATTTTTCGCGGGATTTTTGTGTTTTTTCGTGTTCAAAATTTCAACATTTTCTTTTTCGTGCTAGGGCATATTTTGGAGCCATTCTTTTTGGTGCTATCGTTTATTTTAGTATGGATCACCAAGTAAACTGTGTTTTTTTAGTCTTTTTTTTCATGAAAACTCTGAAAGTTTTGGAAGGTATCGACTTTTTTTTTGAATTCGTTTATTGTTGATTGTGTTTAGCCTTCAGCTAATTTGAAATTTTATTGTGCTATTCTGAATTTAAGTTGAAGTTAGTAGAGTTTATCGACATTGACGCATTTAGATTACTGATGTTGACTTTTTTGTTGTCATCCTTTGATGTGGTGCCGCGTTGTTGTTTGTTGACGAGTTGGAAATCATGTCGCCTTCATTATTCTGTATTGGATCGTTGTTAGGATGTGGTTTGTGCTGGTGTGTTTGTGAGATCCGCTTTACGCGAGTTTGTAATATCTCTCAAACCATCTTAGTTGGATTGGCGTAGTATTTTTTTGATTGACTCTTATTTCCTTTTCATTTGTATCGTGTATCGCCCAACTTCGTTTGCTGATTTCATCGCGTGCATCAACACTTGTCGTAGTGTCCTGAACACTTTCTCTTGTACCTCTTTCGTTTATTAACTTAGTTGTTTATCGTGTTGGAGTATGTTGCGATGTAGTCGCCTGTTGTTGTTTTGTTTTAGTGACTTCTAGGCCAGCGTAAAATTTTCTTTGGATCGGCGTTTTGTACCGTTGCTGTCCACGCTCTGAAGGTTGAGGTGGGGCAAATTCTGCTTTATTGCACATCTGTTTGAAGACGCCGCTTAAGTAATCCCGCTTGTGTTCTCGTGTAGCATGAGAGCGTTGCATCTTTGCAAATTCTGGTTACGCTGTGCCATTCCGAAGCCTGGAATTATTCTTTTTCGACCGAGACTCCATCGTTCCGTTATTTATTGACGATCTGTCGTCGCTTACCGAATTTTCTTTTGATGACTTTAGGTTGTCACTTTAGGTGTCTTTGCCCTTTGAATTTTGGGAAAGGCAATCTCGTTGAAGACTTTTGATGACTTTAGGTCAGGCATCGTATTCCTGCCCTTTTGGACTTTGGGAGGAGCGATTTCGTTGTTAGCTTTTGAGCTTCGTGTGACAGTCAAGGCCAGACTGTTCGCACGTTGTTTCTTTAGTGAAGTTTATGTTGACATTTGTTGGAGACTTTGTTTTTCCGAATTTTCTTTTGGTGTTCGGTGTCGGAGTCATTTTCGGTCTCGCATTTTGCGAATTCATAGACGATTTGGCTTTCGGCATCGTCATCGATTGAGGATTTCGGTGGACTTAGTTTTCTTTTCCTTGACAATCGCAAGTCACAATGGGCTAACCATGTGTGACATACTGGTGTATATAATTGTTCGTTTTGTTAGAATAGGATAGGTTAGTTTAGACTAGGTGGCCTTCAAGGCCTTCGACACTCCTGTCGTTCGTAGCTACCCCTTTCTTTGATCGTTTGTTGCTGTGGGACAAACACAAGAGGCTGATCCCGTGACGCCTCGCGTGCCCTCTTCAACGGGTCCTCGAGAGTTAGGTTGCGAACCTTGGGGCTTCGTAACCCTGTGTTCGATTGGTAGGTTGGACGGAAGAGTGCACAGTGATGACTTATACCCTATTATGACAAGCTCATTCACGAGAAAAACCCAAATCCCAGGTGGGATACCAACTCTTCTCTCTCATCTTTCTTCTTTCGTTCTATCCTCCCTTTACCGTGTGTCCGGCGACACCTGTCATTGTCCTCACTTTTCCTTTCAAACCGTGTCATGGGGCCGGATAGTGAGTAGGCAGTGGGTCCGGTCGCCTTGCTTACCCGTCACCCCATAGGCGCGTGCCATGGTCGCTCGGCCATGGTCGGTATTATTTTGAGATGTGGGCACCACCCTTTACGGGGGTGGAGTGGTCCGTGTTTTATGATGTTTTTGAGATTTTGAGTTTCGATCGCCAAGTCGAATGGGACCCCTGGCGGAGTACCCTCCTTTGGGACAAATTATGTTTTGCATTTGTCGCCCGATTCCCTGGTCCGGGGAGGGGTGTTCTAGGCTTCACCGAACCGTCAGTACCTGATTGGGGTTTTACGTAATTTCCACCGGCGTAACCGGTCTTTTTGGCAAACTCTTCTTCCTTCTCACTCTGTCCTTGACGCTATCCGTCATCGCGTGATTGGGATCCTGAGTAGTGACGGCTATCTCAACCCCACCCTAGGTTAGGCCGTTCTTCTAGCAACTCCTTTAGTTGTCCTAAGGATCAATTTGAGAAATTGACCTCTAGTAAGGGGGGTGTAATAGTATTTCATTTCCTGTTAGATTTGTAAACCTTGGTCGAGTTACTCTCTTTCACAGAGCCGGCCCTGCCTTAAAACCGACCCTGTAATTTAAAGTCGCAAGTTCGAATTCATTCGAAATAGGCTCTGAGATGCAAGCGATTGCTGGAAATTACCTTCGTAAGCAGTCCAGCGCTACGCCTGACAGCCTTATCTATTTCGCAACCTCGGGTGCCTTCAGCTTAAAATTCCTGGAATGCATATGCGCCCAACGCGTTCTAAATAATTCTCCTCTTTGTTCCATGTAACGAAGAAATAGGGTTTTCCAAGGCTATTCTTGATATGCAATAACTTATGCTTTGCCCGTCGGGGAATTTCGGTAGTAATTTGACACCCTGGGATTCGCTGCCTTAACAAAGATCTTTTCTCGAATGTTCCAAGGCCCTCTCGCTTATTCAACGCTTACGCAGTAATATTTTCTGGAGAGGAAGGATTTCCTTTAACAGTGGCAAGAGAAGGATGGTTGCATGATAGCGGGGAGCGGATCTTGTGTTCTTCCCGCGGAGTCCCATTTTAAAAATTAATTAGTAGCCAGCCTTCAGTTCAGACAGACGTGTTTGTTTTGCACCCTCCGGGGTCGCCTCGGCGACTCGCCGGGGGACCTTTTGTGTTAACCCATTTCGGTGCTATCCAGTGAAATTAATGTTTTGTGAAGGATTTCTGTTCTTTCCCCGCGGAATGCGTTGTGTGTGACTCGATTGACGTATCAGCGGGCGGCGTTTTTAATGTTTGTTTAACTCAACCACCGAGCAGGGAACGGAGTTATTTTGCACATGGTTGCACATCTAGTACAAGACGCCCTATGAAGCCCACGTAGTTTTCCCATAGTGAGTGGGGGAACGTCTGCTTTTTGCAAATTTTGCTACGTTCAGCCGATCTCGAGTTTTCTTTCGTTCCCGGGGGGGACGACCGTATTCATTGTGAATTTCCTCTGCCCTCTTTTGGACCGCTGTCTACCGTTCCACAACCCTTGGGTCTACCTTGTTCTACACTGCAGGAAGCAATCACCACTCCCGGCGTCCTCTGCAGCATCACCGAGGCTTGGATTTCCCATAGTCTATCATGCCTGGGCTAAGGTAAAATTGTACATTGTTAACTATTTCTGTTACGCTTATCCAGTGCCGGGTGTGTTATTACCATTTGTTGTTGCGCAGTGTGCCGAGTTATGAACATTGCGTACGTCTTTGTATTTTAATTATGTCAGTTGATCATTGAAGGTGGAAGCTTTACTCTTGCCAATATTTCAGATGTTTATTCTTTGTAACTCTGTTTAGACTAAGTTAGTTCTTGCGTGGGATCCCCTTTTGACCTCAACTAGGGTGTCACCTTTTTGATAGCCGACTTTTGGCTTGATGTATTAAAATTTAAATCATTAAATTTCATTATTGGCTAAATTACTTATTGGTTTGATTTAAATGTGTGAACCTATTGAGTCTTCAACTAAAGACGGCTTTAGCCGAGTGTAATTTCATGTAAAGACCAGAGCATGCGATAGAACGTGTAAGCCCTTTAGATCAGGGGTGTTTTGTATTTTGTTATTAGCTTCCAGAGCGGTGGCCATCGAAGGTAAGTGACTTCGATTTTTGTGGCCACCCTACGTTTGCATCCGGCGTCGGTGGAGCTGACGAGTGACGCTGGAGTGGTGTAAAGCAACCTGGAGGACTTCTACATAGGCTACGTGTATTGTTCTTGGTTCTAGACACGCCAGCCACCCCTAGCCAGAACCAAGTGGCGCTCAGGCATTTCTTTTTCTTTTAAGCAAGCTTTAGGGTAAGTACCCCAAAAGTCCTATTCGCAGTTTATCTCAACAAACCCAACTCACATGTGGAACTTGTCTAGCAATATTAAAAAAAATACATCTATTTCCATATCGGTGCACAAACTTTCACTAGTTTACCCCCCCCCCCCCCCCCCCTGTAAGACTGCAATTTGTGAATGGTTTTTAAACACACTTGATAATGACGATAGGTATGCCAGACAAAACCTTTTCTGATGAGGCATGGTTTCACATATCTGGTTATGTGAACCCTAAAAACTTGAAGATGTGAAGTGCAGAAAATCCACATTTTTTTTGCTGAAGCTCCTCTTCATCCTCAAAAATTGGTGTTTGGGCTGCTGTAGGTGGAAGAAGGATGATAGGACCATATTTTTCTAAAGTAAAATATTTGCTTTCTGATATGGTTTTAGTTTGTTTATTTTCGGTAACCTTTATAGGTACAATCAACAGATACCATTTATAAATCAAGTCCACGATGACGAAAAACAACATGGGTCCGTTCAGCAAGATGGGACATCAGCTTACTGAACAGATGAAACATTACGGATGCTGTCCGAATTCTTTGATGAAGAGTAATTAGTAGAAATGCTCTCATCCGTTGGCCTAGGCCTATACTGCGATATGGCCCCGTGCGATGTCTTTTTGTGGCCTTATCTATACAATTCCATATTCCAAAGAAAAGTTAACAGGTTAGATGAACTTAGACAGCAGATAACAGAAAAAAATGAAGTTAACAATACTCCACATATATGCTTGAAAACGTATTTAACGCCGTTAGAAAGGTTAAAATGTGTTCAGAACAAGGTGGTGGAAATTTTCAACATTGACTGTGAATAAATAACTAAATAAATTATAGATCTCTTAATGCTTTATTACTTAAAATAAATATTTACACGAAAAAAATAAAACTGGTGTACCACCCTTAAACGAAGCGGTTGACAAGGCCTCAGCTAGCTCTTCTAACTCTCGGCAAAATATGGCGTGGTGTAGGGATCAGGTTAAGCAATGCTTCGGGCTTTTACTATTAAACAGTAGATTAATAAAAAAAATGGGCGCCATGTCGTTATTCACAACAAACAAATCTAGCTACCAAAATAAATTAACACTTACCTTGTAAGCTTCGCTGCATACCTCAATCTAAATGTAGTAATGCTAGCAACAACCAATACTAACAGTAACAGTCAAAAGAATATTTAATATCGAACACAAAGGTTGCCGTCACCTAACTTACACACACATGTAAATGTATATCGAAACAAAACAGACAAAACAACATTTTAAAACCTTCAAACCAAAGTAGCATTTCAGAACTAGCTAGTTATAGCTTAAATTACAACTTCAGGCTAACACCTGTGCGATCGCATATGACAAACATAACGCCAAGGGCGCTATCTGAGATATAGTATACACGCTATTTCAGCAATTTCGAATTATTTAAATACTCGCACTTTTCCGGTAATAACAATTGAGCCAATGATTCGTTTGACACGCTCAGTTTGAGTTGCTAAGATCTTAGTAAGAACTGACATAAGTTTGCGGCATCATGCCTTTGTCGATAAACAACAGAGGCTGATAATGGCATGTACTTACAGTTTAATTAACGATGAAGTCCAGCGATCGGCAGAGGAGTCCTGTTCGTTGCATTTTTCTATGAAGACTCAAAGCCAACTGACTGCATGATTCTCAGAATTCCAAGCTCGACGCTCAAAAAAAGAACTAGCATCAAAAGGAAATTCCTAGCTACATACATGTGCGAATTTGGGAAACTGATTAGCTCAAGAAAGAGCCAAAAGGTTAGCTACGGGATGCTGAATTTAAGCCTTCGTGAAAGCCCAAATAGCTGCTTGATTTGTGAGCCAATACTAGCGGTTTGTAGCCCATACTAAACTGCCGAAATATTGAAAAATTAAAAAACGAAATTATGCACGCAAATGCATTCTTACCGATGATTTTCACGGTCTAATTTAGAAGACGCATCGCAGCGATTTTGATGAGCGGAAGCGTAGAGCAATCGCTGGAAGCGCGCCCGCGAACAATGCAACAAACGGCTTCGCTTGCTAGGAAAACAAGCACGCCTTTCGAAAAATCAATAGCTTGAATTCTCTTGCTACAAAATATACCGCTACAAAGTGGTCCGAAAATCGGTGTTAAATGCATTAACGGGCTTTTGAAATAAAATTGATACGGGGCGTTACAATGGGCTATTACTGAACTAACTAATAAATAAAACAAACAACCTCACGTTAAGGTTGAAAAAGTCTGTAAGCAACATTTTTTATTTATCTGTTTTTTTAAATTTAAAATATTACCATTTCATTTCAATTCCTTAGAAAGAGTTCGGCACTGAAATGCACTGCTCTATACTAAATTTCAAATAATAAAATAGTAGGTGACGCTCTAAGCTCAAATTTAGTTTTACATTAGCAAAATATAAGTTTTTTGAATTGTTACATTAGACAATGGCCTGTTATGAGTATGAATTGTTTAGTAAAACAGCTAGTGGAAAAAAGCCCGCTATACAACTAAAATATAGGTTTGGTTGACTGGTCGTGTATTAAAATAATTTTGCCCTATATAATTGAAATAAACGTCGTAAGCAGGCCTTTTTTGTCAACTACGAGGACCAAGCTACAGTTATTGAGAATAAGACAATCTACTAGGCCGTGAAAAACAAAACATACAGTATTATTTAGAGTAACTCTTCATCTGCCATTTAAGGTTTAGTTCTTGAAGTTACGTTAGTTAGAACCCGAGTTTTAATTTTTTTAAATGGGATTAAGTCAAAAAATAGAATTAACCAAAGATCATCGTCGACTCATGATTTATTATGACTTTAAACGATGTTTAAGCGCTTATGAGTGCAAAGAGAATTTAGACTCGGCTTTTAGTGAATACGCATCTTATTTTGTTACAATTTACCATGGTATGAAGAATTTTAACTCGAAATGAATTTTGTTCAACATCAAAAAGGAGCAGAGCGTGCTCCTGCGACCGTTACCGAAAAAACCATTGCTGCTGTTAAGAAAATAATTGAAGAGGGCGATAAAGCCACTTATGCGGTAATAGAGCATCAACTCAAGATTAGATCCTCAGCTGTTAACACAAGCATACACTATCACCAACATTTTTAAAAAATATTAATCGTTTTGTGCCGCATTGGGTTTCTGATTCCTAAAAAACTGAGCGTTTCAGAATTGGCCATGAAACTTTATATCTTCTAAGTAATAGCAAACAAACATTTTTTTTCCAATATTCTGGTGAGTGACGAAACTTATATTGCCATTTTCGACATACCTAACCGCCAAGAGAGTCGTGTATGAATTCAAGAAGATGAAGAACCTCCAGCAATGACCAAGAAGCAGCGAGCTATGAAAAAAGTTATGTATGCGATATTCTTCAAAGGTACGGGTCTAGTCAATGCAATTAAGATAGATGGACAAACTACAGTTATAGCTACATGATACACTGAAAAATGTTTGCCTGAAGTGTTCAATTGAGTTCCAGAGAAGGAAATTAAGCTACATTATGAAAATTCATCGTCTCATAAGGATGCTTTTCCACTGCAGGTTTTGACTGGAAAAAATATAAAAGAAATAGAACACCCGCCGTGCTCCCCTGGTTTAGCAATGTGCTACGTTTGGTTATTTTATGGGCTTAAAAAACATTTGCAGAGTAGGTTTTCGTCTGAGGAAGAGATTGATACCGCAGTTCATGATTATTTAGAAGGTGTTCCTAAAGATGATTGGCAGTTTTTAAGCAATTAAATGAAAGAATGTTCAAGTGTATTAATGCTGAAGGGAGTTACTTTGAGCATATTTAAAATAAAATCCTAAAACAGTTTAACCGTTTTCTTTATTCTCAATAATTGTAGCTTGGCCCTCGTATTTATCGGTTTCCATTTATATTTTTAGAATTCATACAGAATCTCAAATTGACAATTTTGAAAAATATTTTATTTTCAGGCTGTCGTAATGATTGACTTTGTTTCGACCAATCACTGACAGTTAATTTAGCTGCGTAAAATTACTTTGTTGTGTTTAAACAAGGTTTACATTTGAGGTTATGGTTACCAAATGCTTTTAGGTTAGAAAATATTATAAAATACGTTCAAATGCACAGTTACCATATTTAAGCAGAATAGAAAATGGAACTTAGTAATTTTTATGAATGTATCCAGTTTCAGTAATTGTGTAATTAGCAACATTCTTAATTAAATAGATGGAAGGCTTTACAATGCTTGAGATTTTAAATATTTCTCCACATGTACCATCAAAGTAAGAAGTCCATCTGGCAACAATTTTCTGTTCTATCAAATGACAGTAAATTTCTTCGAGGTTATGTAGGTTATATAACAAAATAAAAATTACGGTTCTGTTCATGTGCAACTTAATAACAAAAATCCAAGACCACCCTTCATGCAAAAAAAGGAGTAAATGGATTATACAGTCAGATCTCGCCGTTCGCGGCTTTGCGGTTGGCTGATTTGATTTTACGCGGGGCACCTTTGTGCTCCCTTTTCTTTGCCGTTCGCGGATATTTGCTTTGCCGTTCGCGAATAGAATTGCCAACGTTAACTGTTTCAACTTTCACACACTAACGATCGGTCTTATGAAAGCCACTAATCTGACGTTAACTTTAATTCGCTGTTACAATAAACAAAAGCGCATCAAAATGTGTTTACTAATGAATAATATGTCATAAGCGCCAACGTTTTGATGAGCTTTTGTTTATTTTAACAGCGATTTAAAGTTAACGTCATGTTAGTGCCCATAAGATCGGCCGTACGTAAATAAAGCAGACGTATGCGGTTTGTCATGAGCACCTAAATAACATTATTTATCACGAACTTGTAAACACACTTATCGAGCATATTCCTTTGAATCTCTTATTACCAAAATAGATTCAAGTGGCAGACTTATGTTACGTATGTCTGTCTTCTCGAGCGTTTCTGTCGAAAATTTAATTGAGTTTAATTTTTAAAACACGGAAAATCATGTCGTCAAAGCGTAAAGTTTCTGCTTCGGATTTGCCAGACAAAAAACGCAGAAAAGTTTTGGTTTTTTTGAAGTTGCATAGTATAAGTAAATCTAGTTAATGGAACCTAACCCCGTTTTTATCATTTATGTGTTTACTTGCGCATCGCGGTTTTACGCTTCGCGGCATTCTTCTGGAACGTAACCCCCGCGAACGGCGAGGTCTGACTGTACCTAGTAATTTAAAAATGCTCAAGAAAGAGCAAAATAAGTAACTACAGTAATCCAGGAACCTTAGCCAATTTGTGAACATGGGACAAGTAGAAGTATATAGCCAAAAATATCGGTCAAACGTGAAAAATTCTAACAATTTAAAAAGTATGCGACATTTTGTCAGGTCACTTTCACATAACTAAACATGACCTACTGAAAATACTTTTCCCAAGGACCATAAGAAATGGAACTACTGAGAGATCAAACAAATTTATAATTAGAGTCGCATGTGATGTGTGATATACGTTTGGCAGCTAAAGTGTATTGTTAGTGGCACCATCAGCCTATGTCAAATTCGAGGTTAGCAGATTAGATTTCCTGTCAGTCTGTGTCAAATAACAAACAAAACCTAACTTGCTAAACCCAAATTTGACATACGCTGACAGTGCCACCAACAATACACTTCAGTACTGCCAATCATATAACACGGATCACAGGCACAACTGTTACTACAAAATATCTATTTATATATCTAGGAAGCAAAGATATTCATTTCCTCCCGTGTGTGAATTTAATGCCCGACGCGTTAGCCGAGGGCATTAAACACACAAGGGGAAACATGAATTTTTGCTCCAGTGATATATACGATTTTTTTCATCGAACGCATGTTCTATAGCGCGAAATTTCAAGAATTTTGCTTTAGGAAGTCATTATAGGGACTAGATTTCTGTAGTGACAATTCGTCTAATTTCCAAATCAACATAACGTTGTAAAGTTTTGTTGTGATATCCATGGTGACATAAACACAAATGCGGGAGCTAATAAATATTTGCTCCCGCCGGGAGTTAATAAAAATTGGTTCCCGCTAGTCGTAAATTGACAGTTTTGTTTCCTAAAACTAGGGCGCAAAAGTAGACTTTCTATACAGTGAGTAGAAAAACGTTATTAACGACATATAAACGACACAATCGGGAACTTTAGCCGGATACGTAGCCCCAACCTCGTTACGCTGGGCGGTAACACGAGGTTTCTCCGGCTTTAAAACGCTCAGGGAGAAGGGCTGGTTCCTTACTACTTTAGGATTAGGGCTGCGCTCTATTAAACGAGCTAAAAGATGTTAAATAATTCCGACGCCATCACTTGCTGACTAAATCTGGGAAATCAACAGCGCAGGTGAACCCACTCTGAAAGTGGAAGTGGAAGTAAGTAGTTCACCTTTCTACTTCCAACTTGGCATTGTTTGGTCGATGAGTCACGTGCAACAGTGACTTACCTTGCGGGAAACTCGCTGGTGCAGCTGCTAAACTCCCTTTATAACGAATACATACAGATCGCATGTAAATATCGTAAACGATATAATAATATAAATGAACTATATTAACAATAATATGTGAATGAACAAGAGTTTAGAACAAAAATAAAGACAAGGGTTAGTGGGGGTTAGGTTATATTACGTAAAGTCTTAAATTAGTTAAATACGGTACAGTTGACTACAAATGGGTACACTTGACTACAAATGAACGGGATGCGGAATAATTCCCAAACGGTAACAACATTGAACAATCACAATACCGACTCAATGACAAGGATACTTGACGTTGAGTATATAAACGTGGCTCAAACACTTCAATTGTCACAACGTTAAGTTAAATGGGAACATAGAGTATGACAGTAATTAATTAATTTGACAAATTGGCAGCTACAATAGTTCACACGGTAAATGCTATGATGACATTACGCAAAACTCTCCGACACATTGACAGGACGCTACGTGCACGGTAAACTACACACAATAAATCTAGTACATAATAAAAACGATACCTGAAGAAGTTTATTTAGCGACGTCCAGCAGAGCTGTAGGTGGTCGTCTCTTAAACAAACTGCCCTAACATGCCTGAAGAAACTGAACAATAGCAACGGAAGCTGCTGACGAAAGCGGTCTGGGTCTAACATCCCCGACGAGGGTAAATTGAAGTCCGTGACGGCATGGCAAGGCCCGAAATGGGAGGGACGGGACTTCGTAATGCAAAACAAGCTTGGTACTGAGATTCCCATACTAATCCGTTAAACAACGTTCTTGAAGCTGCCCACTTTACGATACCGGGAATTACGAGCTTACGACGGCACTCAAGATGCTCAACAACAACCCCAGGACCTCCTAACACGTGCATTAACTTATTCAGGAGGCATCAAAAATGGACGAAAAGCACACAGTTCCATAGGCATAAAGTCGACGAAAAGCACACAGTTCCATAGGCGCAAAAGCCGACGAGAAGCACACAGTTCTATAGGCACAAAGCCGATGAAAATCACACAGTTCCATAGGCACAAAAGCCGACGAGAAGCAAACAGTTAATTCTTAAAGCGGAAGCGGGAATACAACTTCTTCAAAGGGCACCAAGAATTGATGAAAAGCACACAGTTCCATAGACACAAAATCCGACGAGAAGCACACAGTTCTATAGGCACAAAGCCGATGAAAAGCACACAGTTCCATAGGCACAAAAGCCGACGAGAAGCAAACAGTTAGTTCTTAAAGCGGAAGCGGGAATACAACTTCTTCAAAGGGCACCAAGAATTGATGAAAAGCACACAGTTAATTACAGGGAAATACTTCACAGCACGTCACAGCATTCGCACGGAATATTTCACAATGCTCGCCCCAACAGCGCTCGTGCTGCGGGGGACGCAAATTCAAATAACTTGTTGACTACACCAGGGCGGGTGTGGAAGTGACTTTCTCCGAGATGAACTTCTCAACCAAATGAATGGCGCACGTGCTACTTACAATCGTTCTCTCTTTGACTTATCACGACCGCTCGGAAAAGTTCCAGCATGATGAAATCTTGACTTACCAAAATGCCTAAAACTTTGGGGAAGTCTGGCCTGTCTGAACGTCAAAATTGCAAACAATGGTCCTCCAGAATGGTAATTAAGATACGATAAGCGGACTACGTCATCTCAACCAGTGCGGAAAAAACATCTAAATTTAGAACACGCATATCTGAACATGAATTAATGATATAAGTAGGATGGGAGACGCTAATATTTGAAATAAACGGTGTAAAGTTTTGAGCCCTTGCCAAACTTTTAATTTAGACGAAAAGACGGAAAAGGGCGAATATACAGCAAATTGTCCTCACACAACTCAAGTTATAAATTTAATTGATCTCGTATTTCTACCCCTTTGTGCCTCTACAGCAGCCCTCTCTACCACCGGTAACCAGGTAGACTTCCGCATGAATTCTCAGCGATGTTAAGAGAGTATAATAAAGAATATTTTCTTGATGAAATGATGCATCTATTATTGTTGCTGGTTCTCTGTCTCTTAGTAATAGTAATAAAGTACAGCAATCATAGTAACTTGGTCACATGCCGATTTAGCTAAACAGTTAAGTCAAACTAAGAAAGCTAAATACTTATACCAAAGTGACAATTCAATAATCAAAAATGAAAGTAAATATTGAAACACAATGAAATAACAGTTATCTTACTTAACCGAGAAAGCTTAGAAGGACAATTAGTCAATAATAATTGATACCTATCTACACTGCACTTGTAATAAGTAAAAGTAACAACCAAAAGACAATCATAAAGTCATCAAGACATTATTCGCCAACAGCAAGTATTCTTTATATCAGGATTAACAGTAAATTAAACCAAAATATCACGCACTTCCCTACAGTACCTACAGTAACCAATCAGTAATCAAGTTATTTACCGATAACTAATTACAATTAAAAATAATACTAAACAGTAAGCAAAAGTAATTAATTAATGTACGTTATAGAATACAATTTAAAATACTAAAATAATAGTCAGGAATAAGTAATGAAATGACCTAGTAATTTTAAACAGTTTTGCTCAGGAGAGGGCAAAATAAGTAATTACAGTAATTAAGGAACCTTAGCCAATTTGTGAACATAGGAAGAGTAAAACCTTCAATGGCATATTGTTTGCATAACATCTTCGAGTACAGCATGGCAATAAGATGCAGGCAACTGGAAAGAAGAAACTGCAGCTCAAACTCATTACTCTGGATGCTGACCATGTTGGTGAATAAAACAGAATCCATAGAGCTACAAAAAATCTCGGATTTAGGAAGCAGAGATCAATCATTCAATGAAATCTTACCTAAAAGATGTCAACAGGTTCGAAGAACAATGTCTACATTTTCAAATCGTGGGCAGCAAAAGGTTTTTCTGCTCTATGTGTTGTCATATGTTTATCCAAAGAAGTTTTGTGTGCTGCTTCATACTCGCAAATAGAACAAGAATAAGGTTTTTGTCCTGTATGGGATCTCATATGGATAACTAAGGAAGTTTTTTGAGCTGCTTTATACTCGCAAATTGAACAAGAAAAAGGTTTCTCTCCTGTATGGGTCTTCATATGGTCCACTAAAGTACCTTCTCGTACTGTTTTATACTCACAAACAGAACAAGAATAAGGTTTTTGTCCTGTATGTGTACTCATATGTCTTACCAAAGAAATTTTGTGTGCTGCTTTATACTTGCAAATACAACATGAATAAGGTTTTTCTCCTGTATGTGTTTTCATATGTTGCATTAAATGAGCTTTTTGTGATGCTTTATACTCGCAAACAGAACAAGAATAAGGCTTTTGTCCTGTATGTGTGCTCATATGTCTAACCAAAGAAATTTTGTGTGCTCCTTTATACTTGCAAATACAACATGAATAAGGTTTAACCCCTGTATGCGTTTTCATATGTTCCATTAAACGAGCTTTTTGTGCTGTTTTATACTCGCAAACAAAACAAGTATAAGGTTTTTCCCCCGTATGTGACTTCATATGTACCGCTAAATTACCTTTTTGTGCTGTTATATACTTGCAAACAGAACACGAATAAGGTTTTTGTCCTGTATGGGATGTCATATGGAGAACTAAAGAAATTTTATGTGCTGCTTTATACTTGCAAATACAACATGAATAAGGTTTTTCTCCTGTATGTGTTTTCATATGTTGCATTAAATGAGCTTTTCGTGATGCTTTATACTCGCAAACAGAACAAGAAAAAGGTTTCTCGCCTGTATGAGTCTTCATATGGTCCACTAAAGTACTTTCTCGTACTGTTTTATACTCGCAAACAGAACAAGAATAAGGCTTTTGTCCTGTATGTGTGCTCATATGTCTAACCAAAGAAATTTTGTGTGCTGCTTTATACTTGCAAATACAACATGAATAAGGTTTAACCCCTGTATGCGTTTTCATATGTTCCATTAAACGAGCTTTTTGTGCTGTTTTATACTCGCAAACAAAACAAGTATAAGGTTTTTCTCCCGTATGTGACTTCATATGTACCGCTAAATTACCTTTTTGTGCTGTTATATACTTGCAAACAGAACACGAATAAGGTTTTTGTCCTGTATGGGATGTCATATGGAGAACTAAAGAAGTTTTCTGTGCTGCTTTATACTCGCAAATTGAACAAGAAAAAGGTTTCTCTCCTGTATGAGTCTTCATATGGTCCACTAAAGTACTTTTTTGTGCTGTTTTATACTCGCAAACAGAACAAGAATAAGGCTTCTGTCCTGTATGTGTACTCATATGTCTAACCAAAGAAATTTTGAATGCTGCTTTATAACTGCAAATACAACAGGAATAAGGTTTTTCCCCTGTATGCGTTTTCATATGTTCCACTAAATGAGCTTTTCGTGCCGTTTTATACTCACAAACAAAACAATCATACGGTTTTTCTACCATATGTGATTTCATATGTTCCACTAAATTACCTTTTTGTGCTGCTTTATACTTGCAAACAGAACAAGAATAAGGTTTTTGTCCTGTATGTGTTCTCATGTGTATAGTGAATTTGCTTTTCACTGATGATTTAAAATTACAAATCGAACAAGAATGCAATTGTTTCCTCCCCATATTCTCCAAGCCCTTACCTTCTTCTGTGTATGCACTGTCGTTGGGAAGAAATGAATGCTCTATAAGCCTTTCACTTGCTGCGCAAGTACCAACCATTTCATCTTTTATGTGTACTTCCTCATTTTTAATATTCATTCCCTGATGAGCCATGGTGTTGATAGTGCCTTTAATAATTTCTCCCTGTATGTGTAAATTTGCAACTGCTTTGTCTTCATCGACCTTCATCGGTGGTTCCACCATTATACTACACAAATTATTATCAATTAACTCTTGCTTCAGGTCCATTGTTATAACAAAAGTAAAGAGTCGGGATTTCTTACATGTAATATCTGAAAACATCAAACAATGTAATATCCAGTTAGATTAAGTTTGTTAGTCGGATTTAAAACATTTTTGCAGATTTTCTATAAACAATTTTAATATATTTACTTACATGGAATACTATGCAATTGAAAGAATCAACTCTCTCGAAGAGTGGCCTAGCAGCAAACTCGATATAGAATAAATAAATGTTATCCGATACAGACCACCAGTATTAATCCGAACTGTCAATTAGTTCAAATGTTCAAAGAAAATCAATGGAACTAGTCTCATATAAACGGTATTCAGTGCTTGAACGGTAGTTCTTGGATTAATTTAAATCAAAAGGTAATATAAAAATGCAATATAAAATAAAATAAAATAGATAACGTTAGGGGTTTGGTTAGAAAATGTAATGTTTTTAAGCTTAATTTAGTGTCGACTTCGGAATACACGATGTGATTGCTTTGACTGGAACAGGACTCGGTTCGAATATTAATAATAGCGAATTGTTTACTGACGATTTTATTATATCTAGAAACGATACAAACTTTATAAGAAATAAAACAAAAAGGGTGGAGTCTTGTTTGCGGTTAAACGCAAATATAAATGTATCAGGGTTTCAAGTTTTGAAACGGCTAATGGCGAAAATGTGTAGATAATTGAATTCATATATAAAAATCCCATAAGCCGCGATGTATTTGTCACTTTGACATCGGATAAAGTTAGCCCTAACTTTGCTACTGGATAAAATGTGTGCAAACTTCCATAGCAGGCTTTCTCGAACCTGATTTTTAATCATTGTGTTTTTAATAATTGTAATTTTTAAATAAATAAATGTATTCTTGAATTTTTCATAATTACCTAGCTATATTTTTTATTATTCATTAAATTATCTCATCGAATTACGCTCGAGGTGTTTTTTCTCCAGGATAAAATATCATTTTTTAAACTCTAATTTGGTTTCTTTTGGGTAAATTGACTCCACAAACCCCAGATAAAAAATCTCGTCCTTCGGACTCGCTTTTTTATCATAGGCGGTTTGTGTCGTCAATTTACCAAGCAACCAAATTCTTGTAAAAAAAATCAATTTTATCCGGATAAAAAAGACCTCTCGTGTATTTACAGTCGATAAAAATGTGGGTGGATGATATATCTTTTGATTCATGTTGAGTATTTTTCTCCTAGCGATAGAGAAGATTATTAGAGGGATTTTTTTATTTATTTGATTCTAAAAAATATTGATATTTTTAGGGATTTCAATTTGTACAGTGTTATTCCTAAATTATTGGTGGAACAAGAGCAATTAATGGATCTCCATAATCTGATTCAGTTTAATGCAATACAAAACTTAAATAACAGCACACTTGATCTGGTTGTGGCTAGACGGACAGTGCTGGTAGAGAGGTATATTTCACCACTTGTAAGTGCCCTGTTGTGTAAGATTGAATATGTAAAAATGGATCAGAATCTTCAGCCCGTAAGTTTCTCTAATGTTTGTCAGAACATTTTTAAAATGTACTAATGTACGGCTAATTAGCCTATTTTCTAAATTACGACCCCTTGTGTCTATAGGTTTTTCATATTTTTCCGCTCCACAAATGGAGAGTGAAGAGCTGATACCATCCCCCGCCAGACAGTACTATAAATATCGCAGAGTTAGGCATGCAGCTAAACTATGCAAAGAGAAGGGAATTTAAGAAGCCTGTCACAATTGTCGCAAGACAGGGCACGACATAAAAGAGTGAATAACCGAACGCACTTGTTACCTACGCAGGAAACCTGGGAAAAAGGCTGATTCGATGAAATGCCCTGTCCATCTAAACATGGTGGTCTGGAAATGAAACACGAATGGCGCGACCCAGTCGGTAAATCAATAAAACTTGTACAAGTAAATACAAATAGGTGCAAAGGCACCATGCACGCCGAAAAAGATGTGGATCTAGCCTTAGTGTTAGAACCCAACCAAAACATGATCAAGAATAAGAGCAGGTGAACAGTAGACAACAATGGGGATGCAGCTATATACCTCCCACACAACAGAATAAAGATTACTAAAACGGGAAAAGGAAATGGCTTTGTCTGGGCGAAAATGAATCTATAATCACATATTTGTGCTACATATTGCCTAATATAACCGATTAATACTTCGAACAGTATCTCACAGTTTTAAAAGACAGCAGCCAAAGAAAGAAGATTCTGGTTGGGGGGGAGGGGGGGATTGGGCTTCAATGCGAAGATCTATGAGACACATAGGAAACTGGGATGTGAAAGAGAGGGAGAACCTCAGCGATCACATAAACATTTACATAGAGGTAATAGTAGAGATAGACGAGAATAGCCAGCTATGCAGAAATAGAAAAATATTACTATACAATGAAGCCCAAGCGGAAGAACCAATAAAAAAGCTATACAAAGAAACAGCAATGCAACCTACAAGCATACCGCCAATTAGCTCATAAATGTCAGAAAAAGCATGTAACAAAGTTTTTCGAACTTAAGAGTAGAGAGGTAGCACTCTACCTGATAAAAATAATGTGCAGTTTCCTGGAAGACAGGGGTATACCTACAAATAAGCTAAACCTACATATGTCCATGACCTCTAGCATCCTTCAGGTGTCTGTCTTTGGGCCGAACTTGTGGAATATGTATTATGGTTAAAGCTGATAATTATATGCACTTAAATGTACGAAAATATGCGCATATATATGGATACATTTTGTTGAGTATATGCACCCAAAGTTATAATATATGCACATAATATGCTCTAATTTTTTTGAAAATAACTAGGAGTTTTTTAAATAATGTAAAAATTTTAATTATTTTGTATAAGAATATTTATTTTTCTAATTTTTATTCAAAGTCGCCATTCATTTTAACGTTTGACTATAATAAACATGGACTACAACGCCAACTTTACGTTGTAAGCAATATAAAAATGAGATTTCCCCTAACGCCGCCAGACTATTATTCACCCAACACTCGTGAAATGGATTCTATGTTGGTTGATTCTTTATACATTGTTTCTACAGGAAAAGTGGGGTTGCTGGTAGTCTATGTTTATATAGTCAAAGATTTTAACAGAGACTTCTCCTTTCCTCTGCTTATTTCGATACGCGCATTGCATTCCAGCTGCAGGAAGTAAAAGTATATATCTCAGTTGCACATAAAAATTTTATTAATAATGTAATGAAATAGTAAATTTTGCAAAAAAATCTGAAAAAGTTCATACATTACAAATTATTGCTAAATATAACCAAATATGCAAAAATCCAGAAAGTATGCTCAAAATCGTATAAATATGCAAAATATGCAAAATTAAACTTGGCTTAAACGATTTGTTTTCACATAATTAGTATACATATACAAAAAGTTTCGCCGGCATATCAATTATACAAAATATGCATTTGCATATAATATCAGCTTTAATTATGATCGGGTGCTAAGAATAGATATGCCTGACAACATTAACACCGCGGGATACGCCGATGATCTCGTTTTAGTGATAAATGGGGACTGCAAGCAGAACATAAAAGATATACAATAGTTAAGTTCCGCAAAGCAAACGGCGGTGATTTTCGACCGTCTAATGCCAAACATCGGTGGCCCAAGAGCGGAACGGCGAAATATAATAAATTCGGTGATAAATTGTATTCTCCAAGTGTGGTACAAGTATGCGCAGATGAATAAATACAGAAAGATGCTAGAATTCCTGCAGGAAAACGCGGAAATATAGATTGCGGGCGCGTACAGAACGGTCTCTTAAAAAAAACTATCCAGACCGTGGCAGGGGTGAATTATAGACATCTGTTGGTGGCAGAAAGAGTACCCACAAATAAAGTCGATGTACTTAATCTTTAATAAAATTTTAAACAGATTAAATTTTCAGAAAATTTTTTTATTACAAATTACAAAAGAGAAAAGTCTATAATAAATGTTAAAAATGCTGTCCGTTTTCCGCAAGACACAATCAAACCCTTCTGTTTTTATTTTCAAACAAATTTTACAACATTCATTGATTAATAAATTTACAACAGCTTTTTTAATTTCTTTCCTAAGTTCATATAAATTTTGAAATGTTCTTCTAAATACACTATCTTTAAGGTAGCCAAAAATGAAGAAAATCACAATGAAGAGATCCGGAAAACGAGCTGGAAACGGATGATTAGTGAATCGACTAATAATTCTGTTTCCAAAAATCTCTCTCAAAAAACCTAGATTTTTTTGGGTTGTGTGAGCGGTTACTGTGAGAGGACGCGACTTTAAGTTATGATAATGGACACAGACATGTACAATTAATATTAAATATTTAAGTTTCTGTTGAATTTGGCGATTGCTAATATGTAGAAGTGTTTACACAATGTAAGGAATTGTTGCACGTACAGGCATTTCAAAGGTTAGATTAAGTATCGACTTGCAGCTGCGACTGCGGACATATTATGTTACACACAGGGCCCTGGACCGCATCGTTTTTTGCTTTCAGCTTAATAGTGGATTATGAGGCCACATAATTCACACTTTTCTTACAGGAAACTGGAGATATTTGGGGCATAGTCAAATCTGGGAATTCGTCATGCAGTCGAAAGCAAAATAGGGATTAAAGTGGCAATTTACGACTCTGGATGCTAGCCATCCAGATCGGGAGCAGCGAAAATATAATACGATACTGAGGTAGAAATACTGCGTCATAATGGAAACATTGTGATTGGATAATCATCCAGCGGAAACGCTGTGATTGGTTGTATGGTGAAAACACCATTGGTATTCCCAAGAGGAGATATCCACTACTGGCTGATATTTAAGCAAAGGTAAAGCGACTTTGGTAGGTAATCATTACCTCGACAGAGTCAGGGCACAACAGTTTGGGCACCTTACTTTACTCCTAATTATGTGTTTGTCGCTACTTCAGTCAGCGGGCGATCTCATCGCTACAGCAGATTGAGGGCTGCCAGCCGTAGTTTTTTCCTTATTTATAATTACGTGTTTGTCGCTACTTTCGATCAGCGGGCGATTTCATCGTTACAGCAGATTGAGGGCTGACAGCCGTAGTTTTCCTTTGCCTAATTATGCGGTTGTCGCTACATTCGGTCGGCGGGCGATTTCATTGCTACAGCAGATTGAAGGCTGACACCCATAATTACTACTACCTTTAACTGCGTACTTGTCGCTACATTCGATCAGCGGGCGAGCTCATCGCTACAGCATATTCAGGGCTGACATGCTCAATTTTTTTCACCGATAATTTCCTCTCCAATCATCAAGTCCTTCCTTGCACTGACTAAGTCGCAATATTACTATTACTACATCAACAACTAAAGAGTAGACAATTTCCCATTAGACTATGCCTAATTTGAGAAAGGTAAAGGGAACAATTTGGTTTTGTACAATTAGTAGGCTTGTTGAGAAATATAATTTAGCAACGATGTTCTGTCCATAGTGATTTCGCAAGGATACGTACGATAAACATCAACAAACTGTGCAAAGTTTGGCTTGCATTAAAAATGTTGAGTTTTGGAAGTATTAATTCCGGTGAACTTAATTGAGACTAAATAATCATATTAATTATTGGATTATTTTTCAATAAAGTTAACGTTATGTAATAACCCAGCAAACACAGTTAAATAACATTTACATTGTAATGCAGCATACAGGATGTATAATACATTTAATTTAAATATTTATATCCAGCTATCTAATGGATATCATGTGATATAACAGTTGTATGTTTAACTGGTGGGGTAATAAGAGCAACCACAAGGTTGTTTTTAGTAACGATATAAAATAAATAACTTGAATTGAGAATCTACGAGAAATATTCACGTTAAGGGTTAATTGTGAAAAAATAATAATTGCTGCTTTGATAAGTAGTAGTAATAAAGTATTCTCTACGATCAAATTTGACTTCAAGTCACAGTTACTATAAAAATATATAATTCAAAGTTATTTGAATTCGATTACTAAAATACTACGAAGAAAATAGAATCAGTGAAGTGAGTGTTGTGTGCTGCATATCAGTTCAATCAGGTAACAAAGTTCCTACAACGAACTTGTGAGTTGGTCGAAAACCACCAAGAGTGGTTTGCTGACTTGAATTTTATCCAGTTAGAAGTCCAGATAGAAAGTCCAGGTACATAGAACAATCACCAGAAGGTTAGTGACAATTTCTTAAATAATATTAAGAAATTAGAAAGTGAGTTTGGTGCGACAATTATTAAAACCATTGTAATTACATTTAGAAGATTATTATAAAATGTTAATTATTTTTTCTAAATTATACCTGTGATTTGAGTACTCAACGTTTTCGACTATTATAATTTGAAATTTGAACCGTTTGGAGTAGGATAACTTTTAGAACTTTATAATTATAATTTAATCAAGTTTGAACATTACAATTGATTAAATTATTTCTGACAACTTGCATTTTATTGTGTAATGTCAAATCAAACTTCTATTACATACTAACAAACTGATTATACAAAACAAGTCTATGAAATACCTGGAATTGTGCTTTTGATTGATAAAATCAAATAATTATTATTCTTTAAAAGAAGATTGAATCACTAAACATATAGAAGAAGTTGTTGAAGGTTAGCCTATTCAGCTGGGAGTTAGAGGCATCAATGCTTTTAAACTGATTAGCCGTGGCATAATAATATGAAATACTTCACATAATTTCAAATGTCAGATTGATTTAAAAATTACGTCAATTACTACCGATCTTATCAAGCAATAAGGTAGGTATATGAGTGCATTTACGTAAAGGATAATATTTCTTTATTGTAAGTATTTTAAAAGTATATTACATAGTTCAACTTGAGGTTCTCTCGTGACTGCCGATAAAATGTGGGGTTATGTTTTAGTAAAATGAGGTCAAATTCGACTGGAGATCCCATTTTCAGCTACACAAAGAGCCAGCATACGTATAGGGTCACATATTAATATTAATCGACACAGAATAAAACATGGTGGACACGCTTAAGTACGAATCAGTGTTCGCACTAAACATTTATACACTCGTTGCACTGGCGAAGCAGATCGACCGTTGGTGTGTGCTGGAGCTACAGTCGGAGCTGACCTGAGGTCGAATGGAAGCCCGGGTCGTCGGCAACACACACTGGAGGGCCGTAGCTGGAAAATGCGAGGGCCATAGCTGAAGAGCATGTGTGTTCAAACTTGAGGCCTAGAAGCAGAGAAAATTGAATATTGTTCACATTAAAGCAATGAACATACGTACCAGTGACATTAGAGTCGATGCGAGTCAATTATTTCAACTAAACAAACTTCAGAGGAGTCCGTGCAATTTACAAAGCATGCACATAGTTGGAGGAAGTGCTGCTGGACATATTGGGACGTTCAACCACTAACAGAGCTGTGGGGCTTCACGGCTTCGTTCGCAGCTGCAAGATGCACATGTCATGTTGGTCAATGTGGGCAAATTTTTGTTAATTCTATTTACCTCTAGATAACGTTCACACACGTGCAGTGGGACTGTGGAACCACCTTGCAGGCATTACATCTGGGTTGTCTGTGGGGCGAAGCCTGGGACATGCTAAAATCTTTCCATCACGACATCGGCTTAGATATGCCTGAGATTTGGAACAATTATGCAGTGGAATACGATAAAGACAATAGTGTTATCAATTTTACGTTTCGATGTAAAGCATTTGTACAAATAGGATAAGCATTTTGCCAATTATCGATGGGCATTTGTTCTTGAAATTGTTTGAGGTAACGTAAAATTCGGTCAATTAAAGGCCTAGAATTAAACATGTAGTTTTTGTTTTTCGACAGCTATATAATAGTAGAGAGCCGAGAAAAAGGGACTTCTTTAAATTTCTTCGTTCTAATATGAAGCACAATTTTTGTCAGCCGTTCGGCCGTTTTGAGGTTAAAATTTGTATTTTGATCTTACGTATGTTTTAAAAGGTTTACTTACTTGAAAATAAATAGCAGTCATTCGTGAACGGCGTTTTGATTTGAATAGTGCTTGCTTATTCCTTTTGGTACAATACAATTATTTCGAAGGGACTGTGTTGTGTTTCGAGGTGAAGCTCTTGAAGTTATTTGGGGCAGCGTCGTGCAGTTGTAGATTTCCAGAGAGGTTTCGACAGTGAGGCGAAAAACAGGTTAGCGAAAAATGCTGTGCTTGTGTTTATGCGTTAAGGCGGCTAAGGAGAGCTCATATATTTCTACAGTGAGCGAGGTGAATTTTTGATTTGCGCCTTGAAAGTAAAACTTAGGCAACTGTAGATACATCACTTTGTCTTGTTATGCAAATGTCGGAAGCGGATTATGTCGCTAAGTACATACCTTATCTGAAAATCTATTACCTGCAGCAAAGCTTCTATGTATAAGTGAGTTCGCCCAATACATCCTTGTACAAATTGTGAAAGTACCGTAGTTCGCCCCACTGCCCTTTACTCATTAGGTATTGCAACCTTCGTTGATTGTAATAAAATTAACACATTTCTGGTCTGTATAAATACTAATAAACTATTATATATAGGTGTTAGGAATAAATATTGCTATGTTTGTTTGAGGGCCGGTAGTAATGCAGCGAATCGCGAATGTTTTAAAAACTGAAGCAGCACTTCAACAGCAATGGAAGCTGATATAATAGTGGACGGTTTCAAAAAATCTATTGAAACACATAATTTAATACGGTGACAGTAGTGTTTACCGAAAATTAACGGAAGTAGCACCGTATGGACCAACGTTTGTTATAGAGAAAATTGAATGTCGCAATCACCTTCTCAGAAATTATATTAATAAATTAGCAGACATTGCTAAAGATTCCAAATTTCCTATAACACTTAGAAAAAAAATTAATAACAGAGATACATTAGGAAGATTTAGAAACGCTGTAACAAAAGCTGTTGTTCAGGGTGGAGCTTGTAGTGGACTGTATGAATTTAATTTGGACAGTTGCAGGAATATCTTAGGGGTGCAGGAATTAAAAAGGGGTGCAAACCAACGGTCTCGTGCGGTCTCACACGAGATGATGTAGCAAAAAAGACCTGGGCCGTTGGTCAGCGTGACACAGTGAAACAAAATTTCAAACTGTATCTTTATTGACTAGAATATTTTCTATTTATACATATAAAAATACTGACTTAGCTTACAAAGTTTAATATTTGCCCTAGTTTCAGCTCGCATATGCACTTGCGTATTCAATTTCATAACAAACAAACAGCCAGTTTGCAGGATTGCAGTTTGTTGACCGGGGTCATTCGACCAGTGCTGATAATAAACGCTGATGCTTTGGTTGTAATTTCCGCATGCAACCGTTTGCTTACGAAATGTATGCATATTTAATTTAAAGTTAAAATTATGTTTTGGTTCCTAAACATTCTGCCGAGCGACAAAGGGCCGGGATGGTGTGGCTGAGGCTGTCTCTCCATCTTCTTCGTCAGGTGGCAGTGGTTGTAACCTGAAGCTCTCTGATGGGTCTGAATTTGGGCGTGGCTGCGGTTTCCTGTTCTTTCTCCAGTACTTCCATAATCTCCAGATGATACAAACTGATACCAAGATACCGATTGTAGTACCAGTGTTCACCATGATGGTATGTTGATGGTGCCACAATGGATATTCCTGATGTAGCTGCAACTCGTCTTCTTCTTCTTGTAGGCGTTGAAAATGATCGGACGGTAGCAACACAGGTTCCTCCATTTGCAGTTGAGGGTGGGTGCTCGTATTCTGCAAAGTAGTGTTAATAATTACTTGCATTGGTTTGTTGAACCCAGCTACGACAGGAATAGTAGTGAATAGCTGAGTATGCAAGGTAGTTCGTTTGGTGTATAGAGTACAATCTGGGGATATCTGGATTATGCCAACATCTTGAATCTTTACATCTTCTCGATTCCCGCTGCATTGTACTGCTGCTGTTGTGGGTTGATTGGGAATAAACAACCATGTATTCGCTGCGTACAGTTTCTTCCATACCAGTGTCTTAACTGTAAACTGATGGACCAAACATTTGATCTTGTTCAATCGCTGGTAGATCTCATCAATGATGCAGTTCGGATTGTCTTCAATACTTCGAACGGCGGATGGCCTACATAGGTAAAGATGTTTTCCTATTGGCTCGATCTCCTTTAACTTGTCCTCTTGGATTTCAAAATAGGTATGTTCGTTGTAGTTGATAGCTAAGAACTCCATTGGCAAGTTCAGTGATGCGTAGGTTCCATTTCCTTTCTTTACTGGAATAGGAGTTGGTTTTATCAAGTTGTATTCCCGCTTCTCAGTTATGTGAAAATAACTGAAGATCTCGATTGATTCATTGTTGAAGCTAACTTCCATCTTGTGCGTTGGCGTAGTAAGAATCTCTAGGTTTGCTGGAAGATTGACCATTGCATTAGTCATTATTCTGTCAAATTGTGACGATGGAATAAATTGCATGATGTCTGCCCTTTTAAATTTTACATTTAGAAGTTGTTTGTACTTCTCACCCATCTCTTGTAAGTAGTTGGTAGCCATCTGATATGATGTCAACACATGTATGTTTAGCTTGTTGTCGTCCGTCTTCTTGTACCAAGATTCCATCTCATTGATTGCTAGCAACCCTTCATTGAGTTTTCTTCGAAAATTACCCAACTTCTGGGATATTCTGGCTTCAGTCTCATTTAGAGTTGCTGCAGTTGACAACATGATCTTCGTCTGACGATTAGATGAATGTATTAATTCTAGTTGATTTTTCTCCAATGATTCGATGTCATGGTAGACTTCATCGTTGACTCCAAACACTGAGGTTAGTAGCTGCCCTAATAATCCTCGCTTGGTTCTGACATCTTGACTATAAATGCTTCTCATATTCCAGATGATCTGTCGTTGCTGCTCTCTCAGGTGATGATTTAATTCCTTGCAATGGGATTCTGCAGATAATACCAGTGCCTTGTCGCATAAGGTATTCATTTGTTGGATTGTCTTGTTTATATCTTCTTCATCTACTTGGATGCTGGAGATGTTCACTGCTACTTCGATCCTGAAGTTTCCAATCGAGAGTTTCGCGTGGCCAAGTTCTTCAATGAATAGGCCAGGTAACGGATACTTTACTGTATACGACCCCTTGGTTGCCGAAATTATGGTGCATAACGTAAGTAAGAGTGTTATAGTTTTTGTTACTGTTGACACTCCACTACCCCTGCTTTGCTTTCTTCTTCCTTCCTCTGCCTCCTGTCGTGGTAACGGAACGAGCTTGGTAATCGGACGCTTGAAAATTGTGTCTCCCTTTGTCTTAACGATTGCAACTCTGACAATGCCATCTGTACCTGGATGCATTTCTGTCACTCTTGCTAAAGGCCATCGATTGGGAGGACTGTTTTCATCCTTTTGTAACACTAGAACCCCTACTTGCAAATTCTCTTCCTTCGAAGTCCATTTCGTTCTGCGTTGTAACCCAGATAGGTATTCCTTAGACCATATCTTCCAAAAGTCGTTTTTCAACTTTTGAAGTAGTTTCCATCTTGTCAGTGTTTCTGAATGTACTTCTAATGGTGGTTCATTTGGTGTTATAAGTTCCCTTCCAATTAGAAAATGGCCAGGGGTCAACGCTACCACATCGTTGGGATCTGTGGTTAATGGACAAAGTGGTCTCGAATTGAGACATGCCTCTATTTGGTACAGGAGGGTCGATAGTTCTTCAAACGTGAGGGTACTGTTCCCTACAATCCTTTTCATGTGATACTTTGTTGACTTCACCGCTGCTCCCCAGATTCCTCCGAAGTGGGGAGCTGCCGGTGGAATAAAGTGCCACTGGATTCCTTCTTGAGTAAGTTTTTCTTGAACGCTAAAGTCTCCTAGAGTTTTCTTGAAGTCCTTCTGCAGAACTCTATTTGCTCCTACAAATGTGGTTCCGTTATCGCTATAGATATGAAGGCATGTTCCTCTTCTGGATGTAAATCTTCTGAAGGCTGCCAAAAAGGCGTTTGTTGTTAGATTACTAACAGCCTCCAAATGAACTGCTTTGGTAGCCAAACATACAAAGATGACAATATAACTTTTGTATGACTTATTCCCTCTTCCTTTTGCGGTTCTGATCTGTATTGGCCCTGCATAATCCAGTCCAGTGTGAGAAAATGGCAGGGACGGCGTTACTCTAGGCTCAGGTAAATTGCCCATGAGTTGCTGCAACGGTTGTCTTCTGAATGCAAAACATTTCATGCAGTTGTGAATTTCTTTGCGTATTATTTTCTTCACATTGATGATCCAGAATTTTCTACGGATGTATGCTGCTGTAGCTTGACTTCCGCCATGTAGCAGTTTCTGATGGACGTCTCTCACTATTAGGTGGGCTAGATGACTATTATGGGGAATGAGAATCGGATGTTTCTCATTATATGGCAACATTGAATGTTGAAGTCGTCCTCCCACTCTAAGAGTTCCTTCATCATCGATGAATGGTCGTAATGGTGCCAAGGAACTTTTTGTGTGAACCGAGATGTTTTTCTTCAAGGTTTGAATCTCTGTTGCCCAGCTGCGTGCTTGCACTATACGGATGATTTGATTGAGGCAATTGTTGAGTTCTGCTGCCGTAGGGTATTCGGTCTGAAACGGTTGTCTTCTGCATTTTTTGAGCAAACCTGTTACAGTATGCAGTGACCCGTAGTAACTTCTGCAGTGACGAATATTTGGATAAGATGTCCAATTCTTCTTTTGATGCGATAAATGCTTGGACTTGGTGAATTTTTGCTTCTTCTGTAGCTGTTATGGGAATAGTTGTTTCCGTAAGTGGCAAAGGATTAGTTCGTAACCATTGCGGGCCGTTCCACCACAATAGATGATGCTGTAGTTTGACAGGAGTGAGCCCTCGGGATACAGCGTCTGCTGGATTGTCCTCTGAGCGCACATGATGCCAATTTCCGCTGGGGGTTACTTCCAATATTTCTGTTACCCTGTTTGCAACAAATGTTTTCCATTTCTCCGGACCTGCTCTTATCCAGGATAAGGTTATCATGGAATCTGACCACGCGAAGATGGAGATGCTGGGGATGTCCAGTGCACTAATAGCTTCCTTCAACATTTTTGCTGCTAACGATGCTGCACATAACTCCAGCCTTGGCAACGTTTTCTTCATCTTTATAGGTGCAACCTTTGACTTGGCTGTCAACAGACTTACTTGAATGCGTCCGTCTTGAGACATTACCCTGCTGTAAATTACAGCACCGTAAGCTTTTTCCGACGCATCACAGAATGCATGCAGCTCCATTTCCCGGATGCTGCTGTGGTACCCTGTTACAGTTTTAATTCCTCAGATCGACATTGATCATAATAAAGGTCCAAAATCGGGTACAACCTACAGGGATCGCCGGCTTTACCAAAAACACAGATCTTAATGTGTTGGAGCAGATGTTGTTGCTCCGATTACTCGCACTAAAAACTCAGTCGGGAAGGCGTGGTTCGAAAGCTCAAAGAAAAACCGGCGGCACTTACCCTAAAGATTGCTTAAAATAGATGCCTAGAGCGCCACTTGTTTCTAGATAAGGAATGGCAAACGTGTTAGAAACAAGAACACACACGTAGCCTATAGAGAAGTCCTCCACGTAACTGCACTCCGCTACAGCGTCCCCTCCACCAAGTTCCTTCGGGCCTGTTGGTGTATACACGGTGTGGCCTTGCGACAAATGACTTACCTTGTAGCCACACCCTCTAGAGCAATAAAAGAAAACACTAACAAGCCCAAATCTAGGGGCGTTCTTACTTGAAGAGCAGGCTTTGGGTTCACATTTAATTACATCAGGCTTTTGCCGTAATTAACTAATGACTAAAGGGTTCAGCAACAACAAATAACTAGACTGAAATTAGCAAAGATTTAGGTTTAATAGCCCACCCAGTGGTGAGTTTAAATTTAATACAAAGGGTACATCCTAACTGGAATTTCGGGGTCCCCTAGCAAAAGTTAACTTAATCTAAGTATCATTAACAAATAAGCAGAACAAAATCACAGGAGTGACGCCCCTGCGTATAATAATTATTTGAATAATTCAATCAAACGGGCGTACGCAATGTCCAATATAAACTTCAATAGCGCACGATAGATGGTCGATATCACTTCACACGGCACATAATTAAACAAAGCGAAAACACATATTTACTGTAAACAATTTTACCTTAGCCCCAAAGCGTGTTCTTTGGCGGGAGCGGTGAACGAGGTCCTGGTGAAGTCACTTGGCAGAAGGAGGGCTGCAGTGCAGACGGAGTTGTTGGGACAAAAGTTCAGGGAATCCCCAGTAATCAGGAACAAAAGATGACGGCCTTCGAAGAAGCTCGGGTGCAGCGTAACGAGGTGTTGCGAAAAATCCCTCAACGGTTGTGGGAAAAATGACAGCAAATAATACACTATTGCGCGGGCGGGCTCCCAATAATTACAAGAGGCACGGCGTTGACACACAGATTTGCAAACAGCAATGGTTTTCCCCACTTAACAGAGAAAAGTTAGTTACGGCTTAAAGATGTCGTCTCTAGTCGAATGTGCAATTAATGCAAATATCTTTCCCCGGAAAGTACACTATAGGAGACGAATCGGCCATTCGTATCAACGCCGAGTTACTTCACCACATCTGCCCGCACACGCAATTTCAAAACACCAACAATAAAATGCTTCGAAGGTTTGAGCTTGACTCACTTAAGTTCAGAAGAAATCAACACGCCGATTTACTAAAAAGGCACCGAAACTTGCTACAGGGCACTCACAAAAATAGCGCAGCCCCGGCCG
Source organism: Agriotes lineatus (assembly GCA_940337035.1). Classification (NCBI taxonomy): domain Eukaryota; kingdom Metazoa; phylum Arthropoda; class Insecta; order Coleoptera; family Elateridae; genus Agriotes; species Agriotes lineatus. Next base: position 61,358 of record CALNHX010001492.1, read on the forward strand.
AGGCCCGGGGCTAGCGTTCTTCTAAAACGTTCTTGATCGGAAGCTTGCTACTAATTAATTAATTTCAAAACGGGCTACGCGCGACGGATACAATGGAAGAAAATTTCGGACTCAAAACCACTAATTTTAAATGCATCATTCCTTAAGGAGTTATCAATTCTTATTTCCTTCACACAAAGCTTGGTCATCAAGAAGCGTTCTAGAAGGAATTTCTGGCTTATACAGCGGATCCCAAAAATATTAAGTTACAAGGTCAGCTTTTACGAACTTCGGGCGTTGAAGTCAATAACAGGAAATGTCCAAGGGTAGCATAATGCGCTATTGCCAAAACAAATGTAATCCCAGAGCCTAATTTCTTTGTGCGTGGAACAAGGAAGGGTTGTTCAGAATAGATTTGATGCATACGAATTTAAAGAAGTGGTGATTACGACGCCGGGCAGTCGCGAAACATAACGCAATTGATATATGAAAGGGGGAATATTTATCAAGAAAGGAATTACAATATCTATGTTTGTTTTGAATTTAAAAAGAGAACGCTTACGGGACGAATTCTACGGACCGTGAACGCATCATTGTTTGGGCCAAATTATATTTAAAATGTAGCTAGTACAGGGCCGAATCCAGGAAAAATTCGGGCAGAATATTTTTAACTAATTTCGTTAATGACAACATAAAGTTGAACTGACAGCAAAAACGGCTTAACGAGGTCGAATATTCTAACACCCCCCTTACTAGAGATCAATTTCCCAAATTGGTCCTTGAGACGACCGGGAGAGTTGTTAGAAGATTCGCTTAGCTTGAGGTGCGGATTGAGATAGCCGTCACTACTCGGGATCCCAACCACGCGATGACAGATAGCGTCAATGACAGAGTGAGAAGGAAGAAGAGTTTGCCAAAAAGACCGGTTACGCCGGTGGAAACTACGGAAAGCCCCAATCAGGCACTGACGGTTCGGTGAAGCCTAGAACACCCCTCCCCGGACCAAGGAATCGGGCGACGAATGCAAAACATAAGTGTCCCAACAGGAGGGTACTCCGCCAGGGGTCCCATTCGACTTGGCGATCGAAAATCAACGTCTCAGAAACATCATAAAACACGGACCACTCCACCCCGGTAAAGGGTGGTGCCCACATCAACAAAAGAAAAACCGACCATGGCCTAGCGGCCATGGCACGCGCCTATGGGGTGACGGGTAAGCAAGGCGACCGGACCCACTGCCTACTCACTATCCGGCCCCATGACACGGTTTGAAAGGAAAAGTGCCAAAGGCAAAACGGGTGAGGGCAATGACAGGTGTCGCCGGACACACGGTAAAGGGAGGATAGAACGAAAGAAGAAAGATGAGAGAGAAGAGTTGATATCCCACCTGGGATTTGGGTTTTGCTCTTGAATGAGCTTGTCATAATAGGGTATAAGTCATCACTGTGCACTCTTCCGTCCAACCTACCGATCGAACACAGGGTACGAAGCCCCAAGGTTCGCAGCCTAACTCTCGAAGACCCGTTGAAGAGGGCACGCGAGGCGTCACGGGATCAGCCTCTTGTGTTTGTCCCACAGCAACAAACGATCAAAGAAAGGGGTAGCCACGAACGACAGGAGTCTCGAAGGCCTTGAAGGCCGCCTAGCCTAAACTAACCTATCCTATTCTAATGAAACGAACAATTATATACAACAGTATGTCACCCATGGTTAATCCATTGTGACTTGGGATTGTTAAGGAAAAGAAAACTAAGTCCACCGAAATCCTCAATTGATGACGATGCCGAAAGCCAAGTCGTCTATGAATTCGCAAAATGCGAGACCGAAAATGACTCCGACACCGAACACCAAAAAAAAATTCGGAAAAACAAAGTCTCCAACAAATGTCAAACATGAAATTCACTAAAGACACAACATGCGAACAGCCTGCGCATGGCTGACGCACGAAGCTCAAAAGCCAACAACGAAATCGCTCCTCCCAAAGTCCAAAGGGCAGGAATACGATGCATGACCTAAAGCCATCAAAAGTCTTCAACGAAAAAGTCTTTCCCAAAATCCAAAGGGCAAAGACACCTAAAGTGACAACCTAAAGTCATCAAAAGAAAATTCGGTAGGTGACGACAGATCGTCAATAAATAACGGAACGATGGAGTCTCGATCGAAAACGAATTATTTCAGACTTCGGAATGGCACAGCGTAACCAGAATTTGCAAAAGGTGCAACGCTCTCATACTACACGAGAACACAAGCGGGATTATTTAAGCGGCGTCTTCAAACAGATGTGCAATAAAGCAGAATTTGCCCCACCTCAACCTTCAGAGCGTGGACAGCAACGGTGTGCAACGACAAGTGTTGATGCACGCGATGAAATCAGCAAACGAAGTTGGGCGATACACGATAAAAATGGGAACGAAATAGAAGTCAATCAAAAAAACTACGCCAAGCCAACTAAGATGGTTTGAGAGATATTACAAATTCGCGTAAAGCGGATCTCACAAACACACCAACACAAAACCACATCCTAACAACGGACCAATAAAGAATAAGGAAACGAAAGGATTTCCAACTCGTCAACGAACAACAACGCGGCACCACATCAAAGGATAACAATAAACAAAAAAGTCACCATCGGTAATCTAAAAGCGTCAATGTCGATGAACTCTACTAACTTTAACTTAAATTCGGAACAGCACAATAAAATTTTAACTTAGCTGAAGGCTAAACACAATCAACAATGAACGGATTAAAAAAAAAAATCGATACCTTCCAAAAATTTCAGAGTTTTCACGAAAAAGACTAAAACACACGGTTTACTTAATGATCCATACTAAAAGAAACGATTGCATCAAAAAGAATGGCTCCAAAATGTGCCTTAGCACAGAAAAGAAAATGTTGAAATTTTGAACACGAAAAAACACAAAAATCCCGCGAAAAATCCCGGGAAAAACAATGTTTGGTATGTCAAAGGGATAGCAAGGAACTCATTTAATAAAAGAAAACATATAGAATACGCGTCCTGATATGAAAAAAACACGTTTCCAAATTTCAAAGTCCTAAAAAGTCAAGTTTTCATGAAAAATACTGGAAAAAACTATATGACGTTAATGCCAAACACTAAAATGAAGCTGTATGACAAGAAAAGAAACACAAAAACAATGCCCTAAAGGCGTTATCGACAAAACAAAGCCCCACGTTGGGCGCCACTTAGATCTGTTACAGTTTTAATTCCTCAGATCGACATTGATCATAATAAAGGTCCAAAATCGGGTACAACCTACAGGGATCGCCGGCTTTACCAAAAACACTGATCTTAATGTGTTGGAGCAGATGTTGTTGCTCCGATTACTCGCACTAAAAACTCAGTCGGGAAGGCGTGGTTCGAAAGCTCAAAGAAAAACCGGCGGCACTTACCCTAAAGATTGCTTAAAATAGATGCCTAGAGCGCCACTTGTTTCTAGATAAGGAATGGCAAACGTGTTAGAAACAAGAACACACACGTAGCCTATAGAGAAGTCCTCCACGTAACTGCACTCCGCTACAGCGTCCCCTCCACCAAGTTCCTTCGGGCCTGTTGGTGTATACACGGTGTGGCCTTGCGACAAATGACTTACCTTGTAGCCACACCCTCTAGAGCAATAAAAGAAAACACTAACAAGCCCAAATCTAGGGGCGTTCTTACTTGAAGAGCAGGCTTTGGGTTCACATTTAATTACATCAGGCTTTTGCCGTAATTAACTAATGACTAAAGGGTTCAGCAACAACAAGACTGAAATTAGCAAAGATTTAGGTTTAATAGCCCACCCAGTGGTGAGTTTAAATTTAATACAAAGGGTACATCCTAACTGGAATTTCGGGGTCCCCTAGCAAAAGTTAACTTAATCTAAGTATCATTAACAAATAAGCAGAACAAAATCACAGGAGTGACGCCCCTGCGTATAATAATTATTTGAATAATTCAATCAAACGGGCGTACGCAATGTCCAATATAAACTTCAATAGCGCACGATAGATGGTCGATATCACTTCACACGGCACATAATTAAACAAAGCGAAAACACATATTTACTGTAAACAATTTTACCTTAGCCCCAAAGCGTGTTTCTTTGGCGGGAGCGGTGAACGAGGTCCTGGTGAAGTCACTTGGCAGAAGGAGGGCTGCAGTGCAGACGGAGTTGTTGGGACAAAAGTTCAGGGAATCCCCAGTAATCAGGAACAAAAGATGACGGCCTTCGAAGAAGCTCGGGTGCAGCGTAACGAGGTGTTGCGAAAAATCCCTCAACGGTTGTGGGAAAAATGACAGCAAATAATACACTATTGCGCGGGCGGGCTCCCAATAATTACAAGAGGCACGGCGTTGACACACAGATTTGCAAACAGCAATGGTTTTCCCCACTTAACAGAGAAAAGTTAGTTACGACTTAAAGATGTCGTCTCTAGTCGAATGTGCAATTAATGCAAATATCTTTCCCCGGAAAGTACACTATAGGAGACGAATCGGCCATTCGTATCAACGCCGAGTTACTTCACCACATCTGCCCGCACACGCAATTCCAAAACACCAACAATAAAATGCTTCGAAGGTTTGAGCTTGACTCACTTAAGTTCAGAAGAAATCAACACGCCGATTTACTAAAAAGGCACCGAAACTTGCTACAGGGCACTCACAAAAATAGCGCAGCCCCGGCCGAGGCCCGGGGCTAGCGTTCTTCTAAAACGTTCTTGATCGGAAGCTTGCTACTAATTAATTAATTTCAAAACGGGCTACGCGCGACGGATACAATGGAAGAAAATTTCGGACTCAAAACCACTAATTTTAAATGCATCATTCCTTAAGGAGTTATCAATTCTTATTTCCTTCACACAAAGCTTGGTCATCAAGAAGCGTTCTAGAAGGAATTTCTGGCTTATACAGCGGATCCCAAAAATATTAAGTTACAAGGTCAGCTTTTACGAACTTCGGGCGTTGAAGTCAATAACAGGAAATGTCCAAGGGTAGCATAATGCGCTATTGCCAAAACAAATGTAATCCCAGAGCCTAATTTCTTTGTGCGTGGAACAAGGAAGGGTTGTTCAGAATAGATTTGATGCATACGAATTTAAAGAAGTGGTGATTACGACGCCGGGCAGTCGCGAAACATAACGCAATTGATATATGAAAGGGGGAATATTTATCAAGAAAGGAATTACAATATCTATGTTTGTTTTGAATTTAAAAAGAGAACGCTTACGGGACGAATTCTACGGACCGTGAACGCATCATTGTTTGGGCCAAATTATATTTAAAATGTAGCTAGTACAGGGCCGAATCCAGGAAAAATTCGGGCAGAATATTTTTAACTAATTTCGTTAATGACAACATAAAGTTGAACTGACAGCAAAAACGGCTTAACGAGGTCGAATATTCTAACAACCCTAACCATCTTGGAATGGATATGCCTTCAACCAATGGTAACTCTTCTTGAAACTGCTTCCACTCGTTCATTATTTCTGTGGCCACTGGTTGGTCCCATGATTGCTGTTGTAACCAAAGTTGTTGAATTATTAATTTGGCTTTTATTACAATTGGCGCTAACCATCCTAATGGGTCAAACAAACGGAATATTTCTGACAAGATTACCCTCTTTGTAGGATTTGCATCAGCTCGAAGACTGACTCGAAACTTAAATTTGTCTGCCTTTGGACTCCAGTGTACTCCCAAGGTTTTCCTTGTTTCTCCTTTGTCGATCTCGAGTAAATTCTTGTCCTGTAAGTTATCTGGCAATTCTTCAACAAGAGCTGGGCTGTTGCTTGGCCATTTTCTGAGGGTAAACCCTCCATTTTTTAACATATTGATTAGACTTACTTGGAGATGCCTTGCTTCTTCTACGGAGTCAGTTCCCGACATTAAATCATCCACGTAGAAGTCCTTGGTTGCTACTTCTGCAGCCATTGGGTATATTTGTCTTTCATCCTCGGCTAGCTGCAAAAGGGTACGGATTGCCAGGTATGGTGCTGCTGTTGTTCCATAAGTTACAGTGGTGAGTTTAAATTCTTGAATAGGTTCGTCTGGAGAAAACCGCCATACTATCCTATGGAGGTCTTGATCTTCTTCGGCTATCTTAATCTGACGATACATCTTTTCAATATCTGCCGAAAAAACAAATTTGTGTTTTCTCCACCTCAGCAGGATATGCTTCAAATCTTGTTGTAGTCTTGGTCCAGCAGTCATTAGCTGGTTTAAGCTAAGTCCAGTAGTGGTCTTTGAGGAAGCATCATAGACTACCCTTAATTTCGTGGTTGTGCTGTCTTCCTTTACTACTGCTTGATGAGGGATGAAGTAGGTTTTTCGTATATTGGCTCCTGGTTGAACGCGTTTCATATGTCCTAGTTCTAAGTATTCCTTCATAAAGGTTTTGTATTCTTTACCTAGAACTTTATCTTCTTCTAACCGTTTCTCCAGTTGAATGAACCGTGCGATTGCCTTTTTTTTCGAATCCCCAAGCTTTTCTATTGGTTCCTTGAACGGAATTTTCACTGTATATGTACCATCAGCATTTCTCTGGTGGTTGCAGTTGTAGAATTCTTCGCATTCCTTGTCTTCGTTGGACATCATCTTTTCTGGTACAACTTCTTCAATCTCCCAAAATTTTGTGAGTTGTTCATCTTCTGCAGCACATGCAACCATGCTAAGAATTTTCCTTTCTTCTGATGGTGCTGTTGCATTCCCCGTGATGATCCATCCAAGTTCCGTGTTTTGCGCTAACAGGCCTCCGTTGAATTTTCGTACTCCTTCCAAAATGATTTCCTTGTAGATGTCTGCTCCTAGGATAACGTCTATTGGTCCAGGTTTCTGAAATAGTGGATCAGCCAACACCATATTCTTACAGTCCTGAAGTTGATAGTTTTCGACTGGTTTTTCTGGAAGTGACTTGGTTAGCTGTGGCAGTATCAGCATCTCACATGTGGTTGTGTAGTTGCTTGGAAATCGTGGACGTAGGTTTACAGTTAATCGTCCTCGGGCTGCACCTTTTCTTCTGGTAGATCCAGCGTTTGAGCTGCATCTCCTGTGATGAATGATGCCTGTGATCCGGAGTCTATCAGGGCTCTGAGATACTCCAAACTCCCTGAGGATGACTGGACCTTAATTAGGGCAGTTGCCAGCAAAACGTTGCGATGCTGTCTTCCTACTAGGCTTGCAACAATGTTTCCGTTCTTATTGGTTGCTGTCGCACTGGAAATCTTCGTGCAAAAGCCAATGATGTCTTTTATTACATACCTTGCATTTCCCTGGGCAAAAGTGTCTGGAGTTATATTTTCCTGTAGGCTTGAAGCAGTTTGAACATAATTTTTTATTCTTTATGAAGTCCCAACGTTCGGATATATTTAGATTGCTGAATTTTGGGCAGGATTTAATGCTGTGTGATCCTCCGCAGTGGAAGCACGATATGTCAGCAGTGTGGTACGTCTTCACTGCCCACCGTTCCTGGTGACTTTCCCATGGTTTCCCAATTCCTTGTTTTCTGGGTTCGAGTTTGTTCCGTCTTTGTACAGCTTCCAGAGACTGAAATCTTGTTTCTAAGAAATTCAGTAGCTGCTCGAATTTTTGCACCTCTCTTGGTGCCGTTAGTGACTGCTCATACAGTCTGTTGGTTTTCTTGTCCAACTTCCGTGTCACTATATGACACATGATAGGCCCCCATGTGGCCGTTTCAATTCCTAAGTTCTCAATTGCTCTTAGGCATTCTGCAGTCGTGTCATGGAGTTTCTTGATCTCTTCTGCAGATTCGTTCGACAGGGTTGCCTGGTTGACTATGTCATCCAAATACTTCGCAAGTAGCAGCCTGGTGTTGTCGTATCTGTTCCTTATAATGAACCATGCAGACTCGTAATTGGCTTCAGTTGCCTCCAGGTGTTGCACTAACTTGCTGGCTTCCCCTCGTAACTGTGACTTCAAGTAATGCATTTTTTCCGCCTTACTTAGTCGTGAATTTTCATGAACAATTCTTCGGAAAATATCATGAAAGCTAGGCCATGCTTCGTAGGTCCCTTCAAAAAATGGAATTTTAAGAGTAGGCAACACTATATTCGCATGGCTGTGTTCCTTGACGCTTTGAACCTCTCCATCCTGGATGTGTTGGTACAGGACTACAATTATTTCGTTGACCATCTTCTTGGTCTCACGGAACTCCTTGTCGTCGTAGCTACCGTGGGATAGTATCTCCCCGTTTAGAGCTCTGATGTCATCCCAATCATCCTTAAAATTCTTAATGTTGTATTCACAATACCTTTTACTGCATTCCTCATTCAACCTATTCCAGACTTCCTGAATGTCGCTTTGGAGTGAATTTACCTTGATCTGTAGCCTTCTTATTCGAAACTGTCCCTCCTTGTCAGCACGTGCGGTCGTGTCTTCTTTTGGTCCAGCTGGCTGCTGTGAACTTTCACCTAGTGTGGCTAGATTTTCTTCGCACTTGTCGAGCAGGGCAACCCCTTCATTGTAAACGTCTTTGGTTTGCTGAAAAAAATTGTTTTTAAAATAAGGGTGTTCTTCCTCGACTTCCTTCGCCAGGTCTGAATGGTTGGCCTCAAATTCTTCCCAAAGTTGTTTTAGGGTGGATCTGCGAGCGGTGATATATGCTGCATTTTTTCTTGATGGGCCATCCTTCCTCACGTTGATAATCTGCCTGCGAATGGATTCTGCTAAATCTTCTTGGGTTGTGAAAATCTCCCGTCGCTGCGCCATCGTAACGGTCTTGTTCGAAGAGGGCTGGTACGTTTAAGGGATTACTGAACCAAATGCTAGGGGCAGGAACGTTGAAAGGCTCGAAATATCAGATACGAGGGGCAGGAACGTTTTAATGGCTCGAAGGATCAAAATGCTAGGGGCAGGAACGTTTAAAGGCTCGAAAGGACCAAAATGTTCAGGGTGGAGCTTGTAATGGACTGTATGAATTTAATTTGGACAGTTGCAGGAATATCTTAGGGGTGCAGGAATTAAAAAGGGGTGCAAACCAACGGTCTCGTGCGGTCTCACACGAGATGATGTAGCAAAAAAGACCTGGGGCCGTTGGTCAGCGTGACACAGTGAAACAAAATTTCAAACTGTATGTTTATTGACTAGAATATTTTCTATTTATACATATAAAAATACTGACTTAGCTTACAAAGTTTAATATTTGCCCTAGTTTCAGCTCGCATATGCACTTGCGTATTCAATTTCATAACAAACAAACAGCCAGTTTGCAGGATTGCAGTTTGTTGACCGGGGTCATTCGACCAGTGCTGATAATAAACGCTAGTTATGTGTGTGTGCCCACTATTGTCCTATTCATAAGAATTATCTCCTTGCTGAGAATGAGTAGATTAGTTATCTTATGCTGGCTCAGTTCCTGCAGTGTAGCATCCGTACATGTTTAATCATTTTATAATTATATTCAGTTGGCAGTCAGATCTCGTCTTAATAACTTGTATCTAAATTGCGACTCCATCGATGTAAAGTTTTTGATTGTACAAATAAAGTGCTTTTTAAAAACAAACTTCGATGTAAAATAAACATGAATGGCGCAGTCGTGCAGATACTTGGCAAAAGGGCTTAATTGAAATTTTCAAAAATCAAAATTGAAATTTCGCTCTTTGAGTTTTAACTCTTAATTGCCGAGCCTACAACCCAGTGGAGCCGAAGTGTTTCAACAATCAAACACCGAAGAGCCGCAGCTGAGAATCAACAACGCCGAGCAAGAGGAACAAGCATCGTCCCAAGTCAAGGCACCGCTGTTTCCAGCCTAATTGCAGTCCGTCGCCGACACCAGATCATCGGGATCAAGACTTGGCAGTTCATCGAACACCAGATCATTGGGATCACCAAGTCAAGACAACATGAAGTTGTAAGTGAATTTAATTTAAATAATTTCAAGAAAGTTTTCAAGTGATTAAATATAAAAATAATTTTATACTAACATAAAACTATATTTTCTAAGTTATTTTTAAGATCAGGTGGTTGCAAACGAGATGAGGTTCTGGCGTATACGTTAGGTATACTTAATAATCGCCAACCGACTTTGCATCCATGCGTAGGTTTCCCTGAATTAGGAAAAATTATTTTTTTAATATTAAAGTAAACGTACTAACATAATAATAACACTTTAAACAAAAGTTAATGATTGATACGGACACGTCATCTGATAGTGAATCAGAACAATTAGACATTTTCGAACAGACAATAATTAGAAGTGAAATTATTTTAACACCCCCTCGCCTAATAATGCAACAAAACCAGCAGAATCAGGTGCCTGTAGCACCTCCTCAACCTCAACCCTTTAATGCATACCCGCCAGGTTTCCATATGAGCATTCTGAATGAAATTCCCACATATTATGGCAATCCTGCGGAATTAAGCGAATACATTCGCGCCGTTGAAGATGTCATTAATCAATTTTGGCAAAATGAAAATGCTAATGCTTACATAAACAAATTGCTTTTGTCTGCTGCCCGCAACCGACTGAAAGGTGCAGCTTTAGAAGTAATCACGGGTTATACTTATAATTCCTGGACAGACTTAAAGACAGTTCTCATAAATAATTTTGGAGATCAGCGCTCTGAATTGAATATCCAAATTGATATGACTAGACTAAGACAAAATTCTAAAGAATCAGCCATCGATTTTTTTAATAGAGTACGATCACTTTTGGCAATATTAAATTCAAAAATATCTTTAGGTCCTGAACTTCAAGCAGTTAAAGATTACAAATTAGAAGCATCCAAAGATTTGGCACTGAAAGTTTTTACGAGCGGTTTGTTAGAACCCCTAGGCAGTTTTACTAGAGGTCGATCACCCAACACATTAGAACAGGCTTATGCCTACGTAAAAGAAGAATTAGATATTCGTTATTTTCAAGATATAAATAAAAATCACTCTTCGAGTAATGTAGCACAGTCAAAATTTACAATGCAAAAAATGCCATCCTTCCAAAGCTATCAAAAAACCCCTCATTTACCAACTTATCATAAACCAAATTATAATCAACAAAATTATTCTAGTAATTTCAATCAACCCCAATTTAAACCCAATTTTACTCCTATGCTTAGATTTGGTTATCCAAATCAACCTCCGAGAAATTCTGGAATTCAAACTATACAAAAACCTGCAACGAACGTCTTTGCCCCTAAACACAATTATCAGCCCACACACAAACCTGAACCAATGCAAACGAGCACAATCCAAAAACGTCCTGCCTCACAACAATTAAGGAGACCACCACAACAATACCGACCATTCAACCAAAATTTCAATCCGAATTTTAAACCAAATAATTATATACAACAATCAAATCAACCTCGAAATTTTTATTCACAAGAATTATTTAATACAGACTTTTCCGAGACCCCAGCTTATCACGAAGCTACTGAAAACCACGAATTAGAATATAATTATTACGAATCATCCCAAGAAGACTTAGACCCAACTACAGACTTTTTCCAGCTACCAGACGCGGATTCAGATAATGAAGAACCTGAAGAATCCGTAAATTTTCGATAAGAGCCTCGGTTGAATCATTTTCAATTAATCCTAAATCTAACCTACCATATATAACTATCCCTCAGACTAATGACAAACTATTAATAGATACTGGAAGTTCACGTACAATACTTTCTCCTCAATTTGTTTATAAACATTTTCCTGAAGCAATATTTGAACATCCTTTTGAAATCACTACATCCCACGGAACTACTTATCATAATCAAGTTGCGGATATCCCTATTAAAAATTTATTTTCCGAAGAAGGTACACACTTATGTTATTTGTTCGATTTTCATCCTACATATTCTGGATTGATAGGTACAGATTTATTGGCCGACCTACCAGCAAATATAGATTATCGGTGGATGCATATCCAAACTGATAAAACTACGATACCATTTTATTACAATCAGTCTAAATTAAGACAGGAAGAACAGAAACGTAACCAATGTAACTTTTCAAAAATTAAACCTTCAGAAAAAACTTTAAAAGTAATCGCGTTACCTCCTCGAACGGAAAAATATGTTGTACTACCTGCCGTAGGAAAAGATGGGTACAAATTAGCACCAAAATTACATTTTACAGAACACGTATCTATGCCTTCAGCTATTATATCATTAAAAAACAACTGGTTTCGTACTAGCTTAATAAATACTTCAAACGAATCTCAAACTTTAGTAATTTCTCAACCATTGATTTTAGAAGATTATACACCTGCAAAAGATGAAATCCAAATTAATAATCACCAGGTATCATCAATTAAACAAAAACAAGTACTTTACCAAAATTTAAAATCAAACTTAAGATTAGACCATCTAAATGACGAAGAACGCACAATGTTAACAAATCTTTGTTCAAAATATAAAGACATATTTCATACACCTGACATTCCTTTATCATCAACTACCCTAACCAAACATCATATTAGAACGAAAACTGACACACCAATTTTTACGAAAACGTATCGTTACCCACATGTACACCGACAAGAAGTAAAACGACAAATCGATAAAATGTTGGAAGAAAATATAATTGAACCCAGTGAATCACCCTATAACTTCCCAATTTGGATTGTACCAAAAAAACAAGACGCCTCCGGCAAACAAAAATGGCGAATTGTCATAGATTACCGGAAACTTAACGAACAAACAATTGACGATAAATTCCCTCTCCCCCGGATAGAAACCGTGTTAGATAATTTAGGTAGAGCAAATTACTTTACAACTCTCGATTTGGCATCTGGATTTCACCAGATCGAATTAGAAGAAAAAGACAAAGAGAAAACGGCCTTCTCTACTGAAGAAGGACATTACCATTTCAAACGTATGCCCTTTGGTTTAAAAAACGCCCCGGCAAGTTTTCAAAGAGCCATAAACACAGCCCTGACAGGACTAACTCCTAGCCAGTGTTTGGTGTATATGGATGACATAATTGTTTTTTCAAGTTCATTGCAAGAACACATTTTTCGCCTTGAAAATGTATTTAAAAAATGTAGAGAAACTAATATAAAAATCCAACTAGATAAATCTGAATTTTTGCAAAAAACAGTAAAATATTTAGGACATATGATAACTCCTTCAGGCCTTAAGCCAGATCCTTCCAAAATCGAAACCATCAAAAAATTTCCTTTGCCTACCACTAGGACCGAAATAAAATCATTCCTAGGACTTTTCGGATATTACAGAAAATTCATTAAAGATTTTGCAAAAATTACCAAATTCCTCACCCACTGTCTAAAAAAGGAAAATAAAATTATTCATACTCAAGACTTCATAGAGTCTTTCGAATATTGCAAAAATATTCTAACCAATGAGCCACTTTTGAAATATCCAGATTTTACTAAATCATTTGAGTTAACTACAGACGCTTCTAAATACGCACTTGGTGCAGTCCTCTCACAGGACGGAAAACCGGTCAGCTATGCCTCACGTACGCTGAATGATACAGAACAAAAATATAGCACAATAGAGCGTGAATTGTTAGCCATTGTTTGGGCTACCAAACAATTCCGACCCTATTTGTTTGGAACAAAATTTACCCTATTCACAGACCACAGACCCTTAGTTTGGCTGCGTAGCCTCAAAGAACCAAATTCTAAACTCACAAGATGGGCCTTGAGACTGGAAGAATATAATTTCGACATAAAGTACCTACCCGGAAAAACTAACAAAGTAGCCGATGCCCTGTCCCGCGTCCAAATTAATCCATTATCAATCACGGACGAAATTATCCAAGACATTGACGAAATTATAGACGACACTAATAGACTAGATACACCCAAACCAGTAGACCCTAATTTCAGCACAATTCCTAACCGATCAGAAACACCTAACATTGACGATTTATTTGACATACCCATCCTCGACAATGTCCTTACCTCAGATAACGATGAAAGTTCGTTAGCAAATACCATACATACACAGCAAAGCTCAACACCAGTAATAGACATAAGCGAAAAACCCTTACAACACTTTAATAAACAAATCGAGTTCATTGAAGCTAACCTCCCTAGAAAAATTCAAGTTACAAAATTTGATGGAAACACACATTTCTCAGTTTTCGTAAATTCCAATAATAAACAGTTTAGATTCAGTGAATTGTTGATAGAACATTGAGAACCAAAAGTTCATTACTATTGTCACTTTTCCAGTGATTCATTGTACCAAGAGTTTTCCGAATATATAAAATCCATTACTAATGAAAATACACCTAAATTTCATAGATGTACCACCCAAGTTAGATATATAACGAATCCGGACGAACGGCGAAGTTTAATAACAAATTACCATCTTGGAAAAACCAATCATAGAGGAATATTAGAAACTGTCGAGCACTTGCAACGTAATTATTTTTGGAAAGGAATGAACACAGATATAAAGAATTTTATTAATAATTGTCAAAATTGCAAAACTCAAAAGTATAACCGAAATCCAATAAAACAACCATTGCATTTAACCCCAACTTTTAATCGTCCTTTTCACACAGTACATATGGATATATTCCAAATCAAAGGTACCAAATATTTAACATTTATAGATGCTTTTTCAAAATTTGTACAAGCCTACCAGCTACGCTCCAGCAATATGATCGATGTAACTGATCGATTATTTTACTTTATCACAACCTATACCGCACCCAATATTTTAATAGCAGACAACGAATTCAAAAACCAACCATTTATTAATTTTCTAGAATTACACAAAATTCAACTCCATATCACAACACCCCATCATCACCAGTCAAATTCCCTTATCGAACGCTTTCATTCTACACTTATAGAACATTACCGACTTTTAGGAGAAATGCCAGAACATAAAAAAATCCCCTACTGCGTTATGGCTTACAATCATTCGATTCACTCAAACCTAAAATTATCACCGTTTGAAATACTATTTGGCCATACCGATGGACAAAACCCTTTCGATTTAGACTACGAAAAATCCTTTTTCGAAAATTACGTAATTAACCACAAAGAAAAAATGAAATGCTTATATGACGCTCTACAGAACAAACAGGTGACCACTAAAGAAATCCGAAACGAAAAGATTAACCAACTCAGAAAAATCAGAACATTCAAAGTAGGAGACCAAGTATATATAAAAACCAATAACAGAAACAAAAAAGAACCCAAATTTATAGGACCTTACACCGTTGACAAAATTCACGGACACGATACTTATGATTTAAAAAACATTCCTACAAACGCTATCCTTAAGAGACACGCAAATGATTTAATGCCTTTTCCAGGACAATCTCGATCATCCTCTTCCTCCTTACCTGGAACAAGTGCAAAACCGACGTAATAATAAAAACGTTAAGCGACAACCCCGGACTGTATCCCCTACAAAAAGGTAAAGCCTTATTAAAAGAATCTGAATGGACTTTGATCAAAATTCTTGACTATACACCTATGTTAAATGATTATCAAATTCTTAGGAACAATCTCTTAAAATCAATTGCTCTTTTGGAAAACCGAAATTACCCTATAGGTCACAGACATTTTGTAGAACTAAAAGACATCTTGATTAATCACAACAACCAGTTGTTAATCCTTAAACAATATATAAATAAAGCCGATCAACTATTAAAGCAGCTATTTCCTGAAATACACATTAGACAAAAACGAGGATTAATAGACGGCCTAGGTAATGTAGTAAAATTTATCACAGGCAATTTAAATGCAGAAGATGGACAACATTATGAAGACATGATATCTAAATTAACCCGCGATTCGGAAAATCAGAAAAACGCCCTATTAGAACAAGCACAAATTCTAAATGACACTGTATCTTCCGTACGAGCTCTCTCTGAAAATCAAAAATTATTAAACGAAAATTTAAACACAATTTTGTTGAACAATGCAGAAATTGAACAAATAATAGCTGAAACATCGACATATTCAATAATTAATCAATCTATCCAATCATTACAATTATTCATCAACGTTTGGATCGAATTAGAAAGCGCTTTTACTTTCGCACAGAAACAACAGTTACATATCTCCCTTATTGACAATGACGAACTCGTACAATCTCTAAATACTATAACTAAATCCCTAGACCAACTTCAGAATTCGAAAAAGAAAAATCTAGCTCTCCCCTATCCTGGAACCCACGAAAACCTTCATTTATACGAATCTATCATAACAACAAAAATATATCAAAAAGATAAAGCTTTTACATTTATTTTTGAAATTCCATTAGTAAAACCCTTTTCTGAATACCAATTAATAAAATTGATTCCTTTTCCTGCTCAAACCAAGGACAACAAATTTCATATGATTATACCCTCCTATAAAGTGTTGCTGTATAACACAGATTTTAGCATCCCCGTCGAAATAAACCATTGTCAACAAACCTCTGTAAATTATTATTTTTGTGCTCATGACAACCATTTTAGCATCCCAAATTCTAAATTGTGTGAAACACAATTACTATCCTTTCACGACAACCAGATTTGTCAACCGTACATTTTTGATTTGACCTCAAGCAAAACTTTGCAAATAGATACGGCAACATGGCTAATCAGTTCACCAACCGAAACTATTTTGGATATACAATGTAATCAAGCCACGAGCAGAAAACAAATTATGGGAACAAAATTAATACACTTAACCCCTGATTGCTCTGTTCTAATCAATCACGAAGAATTATTATTCAGCATAAAATCGTCTTCAAATAAGGAAGTCAATTTAAAATTGCCAAGCATTAGTAAATTGCAAGTTCATGAATCTCAAATAATCAACATTTCTAAAATCGACCTTACGCCTGTTAACACTCAAGAATTGATCAGAAGTCAACTAAGGTTAACCGACCAGAAAGACAAATTGTTGAATAACGACATCTCAAATATGACAAGTTTACATTTTAGCCTTAGTTCATTTATTATTGTATGTTTAATCATTATTAGCCTTATATGTATCATAATGTATGTATACTGTAAACGCAACTCTTTCAAAGCCAAAGTGATAGCTTTATTAAAATCACCAATTGAAAATTCTACTTTGCAAAACAACCAACCTAATTCATCTTTATTACAATGTCAGATTTAAATATAGTTCCACGATATTTAAATCGCTTAGGCGCGGAAGAGTTATGTGTGTGTGCCCACTATTGTCCTATTCATAAGAATTATCTCCTTGCTGAGAATGAGTAGATTAGTTATCTTATGCTGGCTCAGTTCCTGCAGTGTAGCATCCGTACATGTTTAATCATTTTATAATTATATTCAGTTGGCAGTCAGATCTCGTCTTAATAACTTGTATCTAAATTGCGACTCCATCGATGTAAAGTTTTTGATTGTACAAATAAAGTGCTTTTTAAAAACAAACTTCGATGTAAAATAAACATGAATCGCAGTGTTTGCATTAGACTACATAACCTTATAGCTCAGTTAGTGCATTTTTGTAATGAACGTGATTTAAACAGTACAACTAGTGGACCCGTTGCAAAATATTTTGCAACGTGTGGCAGGATCCATTAGGTAAAACTTAAATGTTTAAGTTTTTAAAACTACTCACACGTGATATTGCTACATATACTTGACCATAGCTAAATACTGGTTGTGGCAAATACGATATGTTCCCACTTTATCCATAGTTTGTTCTTGTGATTTATGAATTGTTATCACAAATGATAGGTGCACTGAACATTTTCTTTTCCGAAGGCAAAAAAGGTAGTGCAATATTAGAATGTATTGATCTATACACAGTAATAATACTCTTCTGCCTGGCTTGTGGCTTGTCCATTTAATACTAAATCTAAGCAGTTATAAATAAATTGCGTACCATTAATCTTATCTCATCTATTAAACCAGTAAATACATTTAAACTTTTCAAAAGAATATCTATTGATCATATTTTTAGTGTTAAGCAATGTGGATATATGCCACTGAAATTTAACGAATCTATTAATTCCATAGAAAATTATAAAGTGTTGTCATTATGTGATACAATTGTATTTACACTCAAATATTGCTTTTCATATTCAGGCAAGAGCGATATAATTTTGTTGCGATTCACGCGAGAGTGGACAAAACTCCAACTTAACTCGCCCCAAGAATATCGGCAACTAAATCCGCCAATCGGCGCGGACTTAAATGTCCAAATATTCGCTTGTAAACCAAAACTCCGCCAAACTGCATGGGGCACACAAATAATCAAAAGCAAACTAACTCCCCATCGGATTATAGAAAGCGAAAATCCGTGCAAGCTGCTAGCTTCGCTGTAAAAATGAGACAAAGGCCGAAGTGCCATGAGTTTGCAAAATCCGAGCACCAGAAAAAAAATAATCGCCAACCTAACAAATTTCGATGGGCGGGAACCGAATATCGGCACTAAAGGTTTGTTCACACAGTATCAGCCGCTAAGAGATCAGTTACACCGTAACACCCTTTGGGAGTGAATTCCAGAAATCCCTGGAAATGATTTGGTCTATTTGTAAGACGATCTAATATGCAAAATTTCAACTTTCTATCTGTAGTAGTTCGCTCGTTAAGGTAATCTTTAAACAACAAATCTATCTCATTTAACTCTTTTGAGGAGATGCATTCTGCAAAACCATGAAAACGGTTTGGCATGATTTGTAAAATGAACTAATATACGGAATTTCGACTTCCTACCTGTATCTATCTCGTGACGATCTTTAGAAAAACACATCTACCCCATTTAATCCCTTTGAGAGGATATATTTCGAAAAACCCTGAAAATGGCTTAACTCGATGTGTAAAACGAACTGGCTTGACTCGATGTGTAAACCGAACTACTGTGCCGAATCAATTTTCAACTTGAAGCAGTTACCGTATTATGGCGATCTTTAGAAAAACATATCTACCCCATTTAATCCTTTCGGGAGTTAATTTCGAAAAGCCTGAAATTGATTTGACCTAATTTGTAAAGCGAATATGCCGAATTTCAATTTCCTGCCTGTAATAATTATTTTGTGGCTATTTTTAGAAGAACACCTCTGGTCTATTTAACCAGTTTGAGGAGATGTATTTCGAAAAACTCTAAAAATTATTTCCGATTACTGCCTGTAGTAGTTCTCCCATGGCGATATTTCGACAAACAGATTTGTTTCATTTAACCCCTTTCGGAGATGAATTCTCCAAAACCCTAAAACTGATTTGACCCGATTTGAAAAATGTTCTAATATGCTCAATTTTAACATCCTATACTTGTAGTAGTTTCCTTGGAGCTATATTTAGAAAAACATATTTGCCCCATTTAACCCCTTTCGGGTATGAATTCTGCAAAACCTTGACATTTACTTGATCTGATTTGTAAAACGAACTAATATGTCGAATTTCAGCTTCCCACATGAAGCAGTTTCCTCATTGTAGACCTTTACAAAAACAGGTAGCCTATACCACATTTAGCTCATTTGGAAGAATGAATTTCGAAAAGCCCTGAAAATGGTTTGACCCTACTTGTAGAAAGAACTAATATGGCGAATTACAACTTCTTATCTTCCCCATATTCTATTATATAACGATCTGTGAAGTAGAAGTCAATCTCGTCGAATAGAGGGTAAAAGCACTTCTTTGTAAACGATATTTAATGTTTTTCCTTCTGGTTTGAGCACCACTAAGTTGTTTGGAAAACTGATCCCTAAACAGTCTAGATAAAGTTGATCGAGAAAAAAACAGTGCTCTCTCAAGTCGACCCCAGCCTGATTCAGCGTCTGTCCCTGCACCTTAGTGATTGTCATGGCAAAGCAGGTTGTTACGGGAAATTGCAGTCTGTTACATTGAAAAGAATAGTCTGAGAGAATAAGGGTTATTTGAGGAATGAAGACTGTCTCCCCTTCTCCAAAACCTATAAACATTTTATCCTCAGTGACGTTACGATGCGAAGCTTTCACCTGCAGTAGCATTTGGAAGTCTTCACGTTTCTCAATAGTATAAGTGTTCTAACTTTCAAAGGCAAGCGATTTGGAAGAAGTCCGGGAGGGTCGAGAGTGTAGAGAAACTCAACGTGGTAGTGCACTATCATCTGCCTCCACCACAGTGTTAATCGATTGATAGATCTTTTCCTCCGAATGAAAGGCTCCGAGGTGTGTGTTGTTGATTTATCATTCTTCAGAGTGATACTCGCCCTTCTACGAAGCCAGGACACAGGGTTTGCTGTTATGTTCTTGATGTCGGAATATACATATTATGTTAGTGGGGCTGGCGATATCTGTCAAGCCTTGACATAGGTTTTCGTTGCCGAGTTTCAA
Source organism: Agriotes lineatus (assembly GCA_940337035.1). NCBI lineage: Eukaryota > Metazoa > Arthropoda > Insecta > Coleoptera > Elateridae > Agriotes > Agriotes lineatus. Next base: position 81,551 of record CALNHX010001492.1, read on the forward strand.
GTTAAGTTTGGAAAACTGTTCTTGGAATATCCTCTCAGGTGAACCCTTATGTAAATTCAAGACAATATGTCCTTATTGTACTGATACTGCATTTTTAAAAATCACTATTATAACACGTATTTGTCTTGAGAGCAACCGCCATTTAAATATCATCGTCGAGCTGATAAAACCACAGTAAATAAAAAACCACTAATGGTCTCCTTTGAAAAAATCTTGCAATTTACAAAACTTCTTTGTAGACAATGTTTAACGTATGGCACTATCCATCCGGTAAAATTTGAATTTTTAAGTTTTCAAAACTACTCGCACGTGACATTGCTACATACACTTGACCATAGCAATACTGGTTGTGACGAATATTATATATTCCTACTTTATTCAGAGTTTGTCTTTGTGATTTATTAGCTATCATCACACATGCTAGGCGCACAGAGAAAATGGGAAGGGTGCCACAAAGAAGAGCTAGAAGAAGTCCGAATAGAATTTTGAAACAATAGATTACAAAAGCGATGACTGAATGCAACTTACACGAAAGAAACTGTGAGGATGGAAGAGTATGGAAAACAGGTGTCGGACAACGTCGAAAGACGTTTTAACAATATACGTATGCTTGTACCAACAGGGAATGCAATGAGGCAGTGTGTAAATAAGCACATCCACATAATTATAATGAGCAGAAGAAACACCTTACAGCATCTGAGCAATACCGATTTGCTTTAACTGTCATTTTACATGTATTTTGACGTTTGTCTCACGAATCAGCAGACCGTTGATTTCAAATAAACATTTAGTAGTGACAGTAGCCCATTACATTTATCGGCAGAACGCCGCAGGCTGACTGTGAGAATATACCTGGTTTACTGCTACTGCATGGCCGGCTGCAACCACTTGAGAGCTACAATATGATGGTTTTTCTCTAAAAATTACCAATTTATTTGCAATTTAGGACTTTTGTGCACATCTACACGGTAAAGGCTTTCATTTAAAAAAAGAATTATCGAAATCGGCCCGGTGGAAGTCTCAAAATAGATGTCGAAAGAAAACGCTTCACGTTTTAAATATATAGATGACTTTTATTTATCGCCGCACAAATACAAAAGTGGTGTCAGTAGTGGTATTGATAAATTAAAAAAAACGGGAGTGCGTCGCGCAACGTAATTTTCACACTGACCACGTGCAACCGGAAGATTACCCGCAACGTGACAAACAATGGCAGATGTGTCACCCGAACTCCTCCAAGCAATTTCCAGCATGTTGGTCAACGCAATCCAAACGTCTGCAGCACAAACGGGTTCAAATGCCACGGCAGCAACGATGCAGCAACGACCACCTACATTCACCATAAGTGCATACAAAACGTCTGACGGCATGTCGATTAACGACTATTTTACACGCTTCACCTGGGCACTGGAATTGAGTAAAATTCCGGAAGAGCAGCATGCAGATTACGCGCGTGTATACATGGGTGTGGATCTCAATGACGCCCTGAAGTTCCTTGCGAGTCCAGACAAGCCAGAAAACCTCTCCTATAACGAAATCCGCATGAAACTAACTGCGCATTTTGATTCCGCACGCAACAAATATGCAGTGAGTATCAAATTTCGGCAAATCAAGCAACACAAAAGTGAGACTTGCGCCAATTTCTCCCTGAGATTGAGGCAGGGCGCGACATTTTGCGAATATGGCGAATTTCTCGACCGCATGTTAATCGAACAACTGCTACTGGGTCTGGAAGCTCGAGACATATGCGACGAAATTATCGCGAAAAAGCCCACCACATTCACCTCCGCCTATGAGATTGCACACGCACTTGAGGTGACCCGGAACACCACGGACCAAGTGCAAACCGCAGGAACAGAGCCGACTCACAAAATAGGCTACGAAAGACCTCGAGCTCGAAGGAATGGGACACAGCGAGCAGTGAGCAACCTACAGCCATAGCATTTCGAAAACAGCCAGGCCCAAGGAAATCCCCTTGTCTCACCGCAACAAACCAACCCGGCTCAACAATGGAGCCAAAACCGTTGTGGAGGATGCGGTGGAGCACACTTTCGCAGCCAGTGCCGATTTCTTGATGCCAATTGCAATAAATGTGGTAAAATGGGACACATCAGCAGAGTGTGCAGGGCACGCATACGAACGAGAAATACTAACCTAGTTGCCGAAGTCGAAAATGTCGAATTCGAAGAACCCCCGGAGCAGATCGCCACCACACAGCAACTCAGCAAAATAGAGATCATCAGCACCATGCCATCTCCTGGACGGAAGTTGCTCGACGTAAAGTTAGAAGGAACCCCACTCAAGATGGAGCTTGACACTGGAGCCCCCTGCTCAATCATCAGCAAGAAAAAGCTAAGTATATTTAAACGGAATTTTGAGTTACAGAAGACAGACAAAATCTTCGCCAGCTACACGGGCCACCGCATTAACTGCATCGGCCGCATCGAAGTAAATGCCATTATTGGAATGACGACCAGGAAGCTCAACCTCTACGTGGTCGATGGCGAGTTCGACACGCTTTTGGGGCGCGAATGGATCACGGAGTTCGCAAAGGAAATCGATTTCAAGAAACTCTTCTTGAACCCCGCCCCAATACACCAGGTATCACCCCCAACCGACAAACACTTAACGTCAGAGCAACAAAATCTATTAGACGGCCTTTTGTCACGCTATTTTGACTTATTTAGTAACGTCCCAGGAAAGTTAACAGGCCCACCAGCAAAGATGCATTTGAAACCACAAGCTGCACCAGTTTTTTCTCGAGCCCGGGATATTCCACATACGCTTCGCGACGCTTATGATAAAGAAATCGAGGCGAAGATAGCGTCGGGTTTCTACAAGAGAGTCGACTACGCTGAATGGGCCTCGACGACGCATATAGTCGTCAAGAAAAACGGCAAACTGAGGATCACCGGCAACTACAAACCAACGCTGAACCCCCGACTGATAATCGATGAACATCCAATTCCTAAGGTGGAACAGTTATTTGACAGAATGAGAGGAGCTACGCTATTTTGCCACCTAGACATCACGATGCGTATACCCACTTGGAGGTGGTGGACGACACATTCGGCCACGCTCTGACACTCAACACACCCACACATGGCCTGTTTCGCCCAACACGAGCCGTTTATGGAGCAGCCAACATTCCCGCTATTTGTCAACGGCGAATGGACACAGTGCTGCAAGACCTCCCCAATGTAGTCAACTTCTTCGACGACATAATCGTGTTTGCAGACCAATTCGATAACCTCATACAGGCACTAGGATCAACTTTAGAACGGTTCAGAACACATGGATTGAAACTCAACCGCTCGAAGTGCACATTTGCAGAGCCCGTTCTAGAGGCCCTAGATCACAAAGTGGATGCTGAAGGTGTGCACAAATCTGACGCACATATACGAGCAGTTCGAGATGCCCCAAAGCCAACAACGCCCGAAGAACTACAGTTATTTTTGGGTAAAGCAACTTACTATAGCTCATTTATTCCGGACCTATCAACAAAGGATCGACCGCTCCGGGAGATGTTGCTGCAGGACCCCTTCACATGGACAACAGCAGGAGAAAAGGCGTACACAGAAATCAAAGATGCATTAACCTCTCCACAAGTCCTAACCCAATATGACCCATCACTCCCACTGTTGCTGGCCACGGACGCCAGTAAAACCGGATTGGGTGCAGTGTTGTCACACCGGCTTAGCAATGGGCAAGAACGTCCGATCGCTTACGCAAGCCGAACGATGACAGACACAGAACAGAGATACCCTCAAATCGACAAGGAAACACTATCCATCGTTTGGGCCGTACAGAAATGTTTCCACTACCTCTACGCTCGCCACTTTACCCTGATTACAGACCACAAACCACTGACCCAAATACTACACCCGGAGAAGTCACTACCCGTGCTATGCATCAGTCGCATGGCCAACTACGCGGACTACCTAGCCAACTTCAATTACGACGTGGTTTTCAAAACGTCGAAAGCGAATGCCAACGCTGATTACTGTTCGCGAGCACTCCTACCGTCAACAATCAATGCAATTCGTCAACACTCCGCACAGAAGAGGGAGGAGCACGACGACGACGATTTTGATCTTTTTGTAATTAACCAAATAAACCAGTTACCCGTTCGAGCAAAAGCCATCGCACGGGAAACACGAAAAGACGCACATCTTGGTGCGATAGTTCAACTACTGGAATCCGGGCAAGATCTCACGCGATACGAATTCAAAGCGCCAGAAGTCAAATACACTCTCGCTGCTAACTGCCTGATGTTCGAGCACAGAGTCGTTATACCATCTGCACTGAGGGAATCGGTACTGAAGGACCTACACTCAGCACACATAGGGATTGTGGAAATGAAAGGAATGGCACGTTCTTTCGTTTTCTGGCCTGCAATAGACGCAGATATCGAGCGCGTTGCTAAATCATGCCCAAACTGTGCGGCACACGCACATGCCCCGCCGAAGTTTAGAGAACATCATTGGGAGTATCCGAAGGCACCCTGGGAACGAGTCCACATCGACTACGCAGGTCCAGTTGCAGACACAACGCTGCTCGTCATCGTGGACGCCTACAGCAAGTGGCTGGAAGTCAACCTCAACAACGGCCACTGCCACAATTGCAATCCTCGACGAAGTATTCGCCGCCTACGGTGCTCCTGTTACCGTTGTATCTGACAATGGAACGCAGTTTACATCAGAGGAATTCCAGAACTTCCTGCGAGATAGCGGAGTTAAATATCATAAACGAACAGCCCCATATCACCCATCGACAAATGGCCAAGCCGAAAGATACGTACAGACCGTGAAGGACGCCATACATGCCATGAACTCGACCAAAGGATCCTTACAACACAACTTGAACGAGTTCCTTCGACAATACCGCAAGGCACCGCACACCACCACAGGACTTCCACCGGCACGATTCTTCCTAGGACGTGATCTGCGAACTCGACTGAACCTGGTTAGACCAGACGATGTGCACACCAAGATCACACAGAAACAGCAAATACAGATGGACTCAACAGTTCGAATGTTCAACCCGGGACAATCTGTCTACTTTCTCTGGGCAACCTGAAGATGGATAAATGGATCCCAGGCACTATTGCTACTCGCCTGGGAGATCTCCATTATGAAATCGAGTACGCAGGAAAGAAGGTAAAACGTCACACAGATCAAATTAGAGCTTTTTTAGATCACCCAGAGATACGAGAATCCGAAGACACAGTTCAAGAGAGACATGACGACCTCAGACCTCCACCAAGAAGACTCCGTTTTTATGAGACTAGAGCGGAAAATATGCCTAACCCAGCAGCAGTTGCAACACCTGCAGCACCAGCGGCGCCTAGAACTCCAAGAACACCCCGAATCGCAGGGATGCGGCACCTCAACAAGGACCTGCTCCACAAACCCCACGCAGATCAACACGTCTTCGAATTCCCTCATTAAGATTTTCACCTCAATAAATTATATATCTATATTTCAAAAGAGGGAGGAAATATTGTGTATTGACTCCCAAGTATTATGTATTGCCCTTAAGGAGTAGAGAATTAAATTTGTAACAGTTGGTAACAGGTGCCCCTACTCTGGGTATCCCTGTCGGATGAACGGGGAGACGCGATCAACCGCTCGCAGTGTTTGCATTAGACTACATAACCTCATAGCTCAGTTAGTGCATTTTTGTAATAAACGTGATTTAAACAGTACAACGACTTTTATTTATCGCCGCACAAATACAAAACTTGGCCTAAAAGGCGACGAAAATATTGTAATCGCGAAAAATCTAACACTTCAAGTGGACGTTGTGACACTAGTCAATTTTAAAAATCAAAGGAAAATAGGGGTAAAACAATCTTCACGTTTCTAATAAAACTCAAACAATAAAATGAAACACTTGATAATGCAAATCACATCAATTTTCTAATTTTAAAAATACCGACGCCGCGGTGGGATTCGAACTTCAGCACCTGCGACTGCGATTTCAACGCTTGGTAGTAGACCGAACGTTTGTCGCACCCTTCGAATCTCTGGGATGCAACTGCATTACACACAACGCACTTATTTGTTGCACCTTGTTGTCTATTTTACAACATTGTCTTGTATCTGTTGGATTCCAACCTCTTCAAGGGTAAAGCCTGAGCTATGTGCAAATTATTACTATTCCTCAGATAAAGCAAAAATACAGAAAATTTTATTATTTTAAGGTGCTCGCCCTGTATATGTTGGGTCCAAAATATGGCCCTTTTCGTCAACCATAAGAACCTGGGCTATGTGCAAAATATTACTCTTATTTAAGTAATAGTTTTTAAGTTACAACAAAGTAGGCAGAATTCTATTTTTTAAGGTGTATATATTGCAATGACTTCTGTGCACGAGATAATTAATGTAATTAAAAATGTGTAAATAAAATAAGTCACCACACAATATTTAGTTTTACTATTTGCTATGATCAAACTGACTGATTAACTTATTTTGTTGGGTACGCCAAATTGAGAATTATTCTTATGGTAGTTTGCCCTTTATTTAATCCATTCATCTGATACAATAACTTTGCTAGCTCATTTGAAAACAGAGCCATGAAAAGAAAGACTCAAATTTTCGGGTCTGAAGTTCCGAAATTTGTAAGTTTAAAATTTTAACGGTACGCCACTGAAAAAGTGAACTGGGGGTCTAAAAAAGATCGTAATGCGCCGTCGCTATTCTGAAATGTCAAAATCTCGCACAAGAAGTTCAAGTTACCTGTCAGCTCGGGTGTAAACTGAATTATCAAGCAATTAAATGAACAGATTTTTTTACGGTAAGATTTTGAATAATTGCGCCTTCAAGTAGCGTCTTATCGTTATATTGTTTTTCAGGGAAATCTATCATTGGCCCATTCTAACAGGACGCTTAAAACTGCTTTTGTTTACTGGGACCTCCAACTGACGATTTATTTCGCAAATCCTGGGGAAACACCTCGCCATGCACAGGAACTTTTATGATTTTGTTGTTCTCCAGGTCGTAATTAAGGTATGATGTGATTTTCATGCCAATCGCGCAGATAAAAATTTCATAATAAACTAACCTCACATCCGTAGGAGTCGCAACCCCTTTATGGTGATCTTGGCTGAAATCTGTGCGCCCGGACTGCTCGGACTGCTGTGCTGTGTTGGGACCTGGTGTGCGGCGCTGCCGGGCCAATCTTGACACCCTAGGCCTTCCCACGATGCTGCAAATTGGTTCTGCGGGAGCTGGTCTTGTAGCCGTTTCTGACGAAGTCGCCTCGGAACGAAAAATAACTCAAGTGCGTGGAAAATCTTGCCTCCAATTGTGCTTATACACTGCAATTCGCTGATTACGATGGTGCTATTTTTATTTAAATATTTTTATGCCTTCTATTAAAATTCTTTATTTAAAGTCAGAGCAAAAATCAGGCAACTTTCACCAATTTATTCAAAACAATTGCCCCCTCGGTCGTTTTTGACAAAACACTGTCTACAAATTTAACTTCAGGAGGTTCAACCATGTACAATTACACAACTTATAAACTAAATTAACATATTTGATAATTTAATTACAATTTCTTACATACTAAAATTATTGTCTTTTGAATTGTTCATTTCTCATCGTTTTAATGCGCCACTCACTTGATTTTATAACACTTAAATGCCCATTGTTTATCACTACACTGAATCGTTTTTCAATACACCAATATTGTCTCATTTCCTGCTATTTGAATTCCATCTAATTTCTTGCCACTGCAATCTCTTCAAATTCCCAAGTCTTGTATTTGCATGTAATAAATGACTTGCCTGGCTTTTCTATGTTCTTTGCCTTATCTTTCTGGTCATTCATATTCTCACCTTTATTCTAAAAATGTTCATTTCCTATTCATTCCCTAATGACTTTACTTTCTACGCTTCCTTTTTTAAGCTGTGTCTAACTTGAACTTTCTGTGCCAGTTCCTAATTAATTTAGATTCGGCTTCTACTTTGTCCAAATCTATTATATTATGCTTAAAATTATATTGCTAAACCCAATACACGGAATTTGAGTTTTCATATTTCTGTGCCCATTCAAATACAATCAATGTCATTGGCCATTTATACCAGTGTTATTATGATTTGGCAATTTATGTGAATTTTCTCAGATGCCTGCATTATTACAACTCTGTGTTTTAGTGATTTGATTTGTTATTTGCTTGTACTGCAATCAGAGCTGATTTGAGGGCTAAATACCAGTGCAATATATATTACCGAAATTTTCTCGATTTTATGCCAGGAAGGCAGTTAATCCGAATGCAAAATATCGTCTTGCTCCAACAAATAGTTTTTGAGTTATTTCGGCAACAGGCAGACAGACAATAGACTGACATACAAACAGACGGAATTGAAAAAAAAAACGTTTTTCGTCATCTAGGAACCCTGAAATGTGACAATCTGAAGAAATGTCGAAAGGCGATCTTTTCATGATTGTAATACATCTAGAGGCGCTGTTTTGGCATACACACCCTGCATAACACAAAGATGAAGCAATTAACACATTTATCCAATTTGGGATTATAATGTCAATTTATTTACTTGAATATATGCCGTTAAAGTAGTTGTTTATTAAAAATAAAAAATAAAGATTTTATTCCTTTATCGATTTAAAAACTTTAATTTATAACCGATCGCAATGTTGACAAGACCACAACACAATCATGGTGATGTGATTATCGTAAAAAATGTACAGAATCTCGAACTTGTGTCTTAATTTTATACCAAGAACTGAAATCTTTATAAAGCAAAATTGGATAAAATGTATTACACTCGCAATTAAATTTATAGCTATTAACATATCTAGGAATGTTATGAGTATCATAACTACCATAGATGTTGTTTCTAAGGCTGTTATGATTCATAACATATGTTGTTTGTTCAATAGTTTATCGGTTTCAGTCTGGTAATGGTTGCTATATACAGTAAAGGAATATTACCGTACAGATACAGTTATGACTTAGTTACCAGTCTATTTTTGCATATGTAAACAAAGGCTTAATATTCTGAAACCAGTAAATCAGGCTTAACTGGCATATTTTAATCCTCTCACGGCAAGCGCTCCAGGGTTAAATAATCCTCTCACTAAACCTTTATATTAACCGCTTGTATTAACTATTTTCTTGAAATTCTGAATTTCCAATTTGACAGTTGTAATTCTGAAGTTTTTTTATTCCAAATTTCCAGTTACAAGATATCGTTATCACAAAAAAATAACGTGTATAATACGTATCAAAGCAACTTTTCTCCTCATCGCGGCGTCGCGTCGTCGTGCAACAACCCTTAAACTAAAAAAAGTATCCCTTACATTGCCAATTATGTAGAAGCCACGGATCGAATTCCGCGAGGGCCGGAATTTTTCGCAGCCTTGCGATTTGAACCGGGCTCGGTGAGACCATTCACAGTTGGGCACCAAATTAACTGAGCTCTATTCAGAACCACATACCTAAGAGATAGAGTAACAAGGTCGACATGACACACACACACACACACACACAGCTCACACAATGGTTGCTGTGCAAGCACAAAAAGCGCGCTCCAACTTTGTATCCCGAATCCGGGGCAAGTTGAGCATTGTACCGCCAGATGCAAGCATACAAAGCACCAGCCTCAACACCGCAAGGCAAAACGAGGTTATAGATTATACATATACATACATCACCAATTATACAATAGTTGTTTGTACAAACAAGTAAAAGAGTTTCGTAAATTCAATGCACTTATTAAAAGAGGTCTCAGGTAGTTAATTGAATACTAGATTGATTTTTAAAGTTTGTTTTGCAAATCTACCTTCAGAACTTGAGTAAAAATATCTATAGAGATTTTTTCGAACTTGTTAGAAAAAGTTCTAGTTTTCTATATCAATTTACATCAATTTCACTTAAGAAATGACATACGATTCCATACTTTTTTTAAATGGTTAAGAAATTAAAATTTCCTGTTTTAAAAAACAGTACAAAATGAACATACTAAACTTGTATTGTGTCTGCCACGTGTGGAAACTCTTCATTTTCACATTAGGTAATAAATTACTACATCAGTTGTCTAATATTATTTTATCTACTGCAGTGGGATAAGTAAATCATTACGTCACTCATTTGACACTATTTCAGTTAGGTAATGAAGCTCATTATACCACTCAGTTATGTAATGGCGTTGTTACCTAACTGAGTGGTGTAATGGCTTCATTAGCCAACTGAAATAGTGTCAAATGAATGACATAATGACATTTGCCTACTAAAATATTTTTGAAAATGACAGATCTGACATTTCTTTGAATGCACTTTTCTCAATTTTAAGCAGTTGTAGATAAAATTTTATACAATACATGTGTGACTTATCCCACTTGTATAGTAAATAACTATTATCTACTCCAGTGGGATAAATAACTCATTACACTCATTTGACACTATTTCCGTTAGGTACTGAAGCTCACTACACCACTCAGTTATGTAATGGCTTTATTACCTAACTGAGTGGTGTAATGGCTCCATTAGCTAACTGAAATAGTGTCAAATGAATGACATAATCAATATTGGGCAGTTGTAGATAAAATTTTGTACAATACATGTGTGATAATGCATCATTAATATACTTGTATGCTCAAATAACTCCTGCTACGCACTTATTTGTAACTTACACACACGTATATTAATGATGCTCTTATCCCACTTGTATAGTAAATAACTATTAAACTATTGTAATTTATTGTATAAGTGTTTTAGAATGCGTTTTATCCACTAAAGAATGTTTAAACATGAGAAAGAAGTTTAAGCATTTAATTTTCTTGAGTGAATACAATACGAATCAATATAACGTTTTATCCAACATATCAATAAATATCTAAAAAAAAAGAAATTTTGCATTGACAGCCGTGAAAAGTCATACTGACAATTTGGAAAGTAGGTACCGAGATATCAAATAAAATTATAATTAGAGTGATTCGTGTTATAAGTTTGGCAGTACTGAAGTGTATTGTCTCCCTATGTGAAATTCGACGTTAGTAGGTTAGGTTTTGTTTGTTATTTGACACAGACCGATACAAAACCTAAACTGCAAATCTCGAATTTGACATAGCTTGACAGTGCTACCAACAATGCAGTAGTGAGTGACAAGGTTTTTATCTCACTAGTGGATAAAGAGCCACTTTAGAGGTCTAAAATCGATCTAGCAATAGCCTTATAACTATACTAAATTTCAAATAGGCATGGAATACTTGGAACTAACCAGTAATCACTACTATGGCCGTGATTGGTCGAAACAAAGTCATCATCACAACCATTTGAAAATCAAACATATTTTCAAAATTGTCAATTTGACATTGAGTATGAATCCTAAACTATAAAAAGAAAAAGGACAGAAATAGCTGTCCTACAATGTTTATTTGAATTATAAAGAACAAAATTATTGTAAAATCCGGGGAGTGAAATAAACTTATATTTTCCTAGTGTAAAACTTAGTTTGAGTTTAGAGCACCACCTACTGCATTCTTATTTGAAATTTAGATTTTCATCAGATTTGAGACAGTCTGACGTAAAACTAACCTGCTAACCTCGAATATGACATAGACTTACAGTGTTACCAATAATATACTTCAGTACTGCCAAATGCATAACATCAACTGGAGCTGCTTATTGTGCATCAAAACAAGTTCTGCTAAGCTCGGTTATGTTTTGACATTTAATGTCACTTTTATATAAAAATCTAATATTTCACTGTTCTACATGAAATGTGATAAAATAGTATACGAATTGCAAAAAGTGTTAGATAAGTGGTTTTACTGAACTCGTATGACTATTTAAGTACTTCACTTTTCTAAACTTACTGCGTAATATACTATTAACAACCTTAGCAGAAGAAAATTATTTCGTCAATTATATCTGTCAACTTTGATTTTCTTTTAATACATTCAAAAAACAAAGAACCGTCTAAGACTGTATTTCAAATTATTAATTGCAATTGTCAGTTTTAAAGGTACCAAAGTAAAACGTTTTTTACCTTCTGATATGTAAACAACACATTCATACGCAGTTTACTTGCACAGTAACTACAATTTTAAGCACCCCGCTGTGACAATACGACTAGAAAATGTTTAGCTTTCAGAGACCCTTAAAACAAAAGTGGCTTTGTAGTATAATGGGTATTCGCAGAAACGCTAGTCAGGCAACTTGTCGTTAATAAAAATTATAACACTTTTGCACTTGATAGATATTGTAGATATTTACAACTAATGTTTGACGTTTCAAAGAGTTTTAATGCAGGGCCGACTGGAAAATTTACTAAAAGCAACTTGCTTGGTATCAATGGCGGTTTTGATATTCAAAAAATGTATAGAAAATGTTTTTTTTAAATGTCGGCCAAAAAATGTAATACAATACTCTTGCTTTAAGCATTCTACAGAGCTCAGTTTTAATAAAGCACTCCGCTTCGCGTCGTGCTTCAAAAATTAAAACTTCGCTTTGTAAAACCTACCGCACTCGTAATGTAAATAAGTCATTAGTGATTTTCTGGATTGATTTGGCATTACTGCACATCCATTGTGACACTGGTTTACAATCGAGAGAAATGATGAACATGTTTTCGAAAATGGGAAAGCACAAGGGTTTTGTAAATATTTTTCCTCGTCCTACTTATAATACGCATAATATGTTTTCCCCAAAAGTTTCATTTCCTAGTTCTTTAGTTTTTGAAAGCCCACCTTCAAAATTCCTCTCTGGGTGAACCCTTGCTACAATAGGCTTCCTGCTGAGGCACCATTATTATTGCTAAAGAAATTTAATATAAATGTTGCTTACATTTTTATAAATTTAAACGAATGCTGGGATAATATGAATAATTTACAATTATGCACATATAGAAAACAATTGTGTTATGTAATATCGTTAATGCGATAATCTTTACTCATATGTGTTAGTTAATGCTGAAATATTCAATAAACTAAAAGACATTTGATGCATTATTTGTTGCAATTTTTTGTGTCAACAAATTAAATGTTAATACTGCATTAATAACGATCTACGCCCAATTTGGACCGATAAAATACTAAATATGTTATTTTTATGGTACTATTTAATATCTGAATAAGTATTCAAACAGCCAGAGCATAGCTTATCGCATAGCTGTGTAGCATTAGCAAATTATTTTCGAGCGATAAGAGATCTCTAACTTTTAGATATACTAATAGCCAGTAGATTAAACGTGAACGACACGAATGATTAAGTTGTAGAGGTAGAAATGAATCGTAATCCATTCTAAGCGAGTTAGAACTGTGACCTCAAGGTCAGTTCATACCCAGGCTATCTCTGACTCATCAAAATAAAATGGGGCTTTATTCGTTTTGATATTAATTAATTAGTATAAAAAACCTAATGAGACATGCCTAATTACACGCCTTGCAATCAAATAAGTACGTAGATAATATTAACGTATTTCAATTATATTGCTATTACAATATTATATGTTATGGGAGTATGTTTTTTTTTTAATTATGGAAGGCGACAGTTCTAAAATAACTATTACAAGTGCTAAAAGTGACGAGTTTGTACAGGTATACAATATTTTTTCTACGATCGTCGGAGAGGTATAAAAATTGAGTTGGTGAAACTTTTTCTGTCACGCAGCAGTAGACATTATAGGTTATGTTAACATCAAAAATACGTCAAAGCATGCGATTTGCGGTTTTATTGCACGCTTCCTTGGTAACTAAATTTACTTTTAGCACTATTGTTCAAAGTCATTCTTTTAACACTGGTGTCATAATAGTAATTTATGTATTTAGTGTGTAAAGAGAGCCATTTTGGTATAAGGATGCGAATTTCGTGCCGAGCGGGAGCGAGGCGCGAAAAAGCAACCGAATACCAAAATGGCTCTTTACACTCGAAATACATACACATTTTTTTCTACGGTCCTAAATAAATTACAAAATTGTAAAATAATATAAATTTCTTTATAACAGGCAACCAGAAATACATCACTGACACTGTGTAACACACTATGTACTTGTACTGTATAAATAAGTTTAATTTTAGTAGAACACGAGACATTTTAGGAAAATAAATAAATATCTTATCTTCAGATTTCATCTTCAACTTCACAAAAACTCACAAACTCAATAAAAATGTTGCGTGACGATGGACGCGCCGTGATGCAATTGTCAATAATTTTAGCCAGTTCCAGAAAAATGACGAATTACAATAATAATCAGGTTAGCCATGGCGATGCGTAAAGTAAAATGAAGTGATGCGATTATTTCATTACGACATTGTTTACGTGGTTGCGATGTTGAAATGGTTACTAGAGAAAAAATGTGTGAATCGCTAACTTTTCGCATTGACAGTGAGCTTTTAATAGTCAGTTTTAGAGGCGACCGTAGAAAAAATGAAATTTTTAACATGTAAACAAATGTTAAATAGCTTACTTTCTACACGATTGTAAAAAAATATTTGTTATAGAGTTTTGTTTTTCCCAATTGCTACATTTCTCAGTAATAGTTTGAAAAATTTCGGTTTGTTCGTGGGTAAATTGCTATCTGTAAACGTTGACTTTACAGCTTTGATAAATCAGTGTTTTAAGATTTTAAGACTCAATAAATTCCTACATGCTAAATAATTTGCAAAAAATGTTTGCTTCTGTAAAAATTCTGTAGCTTTGGAGATCCTGTTGCATGCACCCAATGAACAGAACGAATTCTTCATTTAAAAACTTTCTTTCATGATTTTACATCTTCGCTTTTCAGTTTTTGCTTCATCCACGCACTGCATTTCGTTTGAAAGAAGCCTCTCAGTATAATAAACCCTAATCTTATAACAGATAGAAATTTATGAATAAATGTTTCTGTCTTTCTAAAATCGAAATTCTTCTTGAAGCATGGGCTTCCAGATGATGACGTGATTATTCAAGGTCTTCTTTTGATAACTTCTAAAGAAAGCAGCAGATCTTTACTTCTCTCATAACCTGGTGTATTTTTATTTCCGAAGGTCTTCTAGTTCTCAGGTCATCTTTAATAGGCTTGGTACTCTAGATACATTAATTTACTCGTAAATAACGATTTTTTTCATGGATATTTTTGAAGCCATTTTATTTTTTGTCAAAAACTGTATTGTAGCACCGTGTTTGTGCTGGGCCATAACCTACAAACAGAACATAATTTTTAATAGACGCTACTTGTCAACAAGGAATAAATTCGATAGGTTGTTTAGTTGTTGACTATGTCAATGTAAATATGCACTTTCTTGAAACCTGATACTAAAAGTACATAGAATGGGTAGAACTACCATATTGAGTCTAAAACAAAACAGATTCGATCATTTCCAAGATTTTAACATTTACAAAAACTGATCTCGCTTGATATTTAGTACTACTAGAAATGATACCTACGTAACATTTCTCTGTAATTAATTTCAAATATAGTAGCGATAGTGCATACCAAATTGTTTTATTAGTAATACCAAAACACATGTTTATTTTCAAAAGCTAAATGAAAATTACTTGTTTCCAGTAAGCATAATTTTACGATAATTAAATTTGGTAGTTACATCCGCTTCGTTATCGAATCTCAAAATAGTAGTCATAATTCCATAACATCTAAAGCGTTTTTTAAGAAATCTTTATTTATGTAATTCAGCTTCATTTATAACCCGTAAGTTCAAGTTTTGCATCGGAACCTTCTTAAAAAACTTGATCTTTATGCGATATTCAACAATCAACTAAAATTTCCTAAATGTACCAACTCTTTTATCTGTATTCATATCCTGCATGGAATAACCATTAACGGATGTAGTCGGAGTCACAGAAACCTTTGACACGAGATAATGCAACGTGATTAAAATGGTAAAATGTATTACAACGGCAACATTTTAACGGAACTGAAATTCCCTGAACCTCTTAGCTTTTTTCCAAAAATTGCTTAACATTGCAACTTAAAAAGATATCAACTATCTCTTAACAATTAATTAGTGTTCAGAAGTGACAATCTAACACGAGATAGTTATTTCAATTACACTGATAAAGCTATATTACAAAATAGCTGAAGCTTTAAATGGTCTAACGTAATAAATGAAAACCAAAACAGATGACGGTACTGCCTTGTTTCTCCCTCCCTTTCTGCTACGAAATAAGTTTCGTTCTATCTTTCTCTATGTTTTTTTCATCGTCCTTCGACGCTGATTTTACACAATTTTTTGCTAGCCCTCAATAGATGTATGTCTCTCTCTCACACAGAAACACTAATATAATATGAAACACAGCGTAAAAAGTATGAGCTGGAAATCACTGTATGGCCTGAAATCTCAAAAAACTCGGAAAGGGTGCATTCCAAAAAATGCGAAATATAAAACTACCATAGTAATCATTTTAAGGCTAGCAAAATTATTAATGAGTTAGAAGTGAACACCCAATTACCACCTCTGACTGCTAAGACCTATTAGTAATTGTGTCAAGGCCTCCTTTTTAGGTACCTACTTGCAGAGAGTGACTAAAAAGCAATTCGTACTGAGTATAAGTTTTCTATTATTGTTTGGATTTTTATAAAATTAAGGTTTTGTTTGGTTATAAACCCTTTTCAAATGTTTCTGATTTTAGGCCAACCATTTTATTCCTTTATGATGGTCTACTTTATTACTTTCATTTTTTTTTAAATACTAATTTTATTTGAAGTCTAAGTTATCAAACTTATAAAACGACTAGAAATAAATACTGAAAAAATACAAAATTATATTGTATAAAAACGTACGTATGTTCTTTATGGTTCATTTTCTATACACTCTGTTTTCTAAACGTATATGTACAGGGTTATTCACGTAAGATGACGAGTCTGACCAGGAAAAGATGCAACCCAAAATACGATTTATAAAGCTAACTTGATCCCTATTGCATTAGCACCTCGGATTTGACACAAACTAACGCAAAACCTGACCTGATAACATCGAATTTGACATTGACTTACAGTGCCACCAATGACATGTAAACAGTCTATGTCAAATTCGAGGTGCTAATGCAATAGGGATCCAATTAGCTTTATAAATCGTATTTTGGGTTGCATTTTTACCTGGTCAGGCTCGTCATCTTACGTGAATAACCCTGTATACATACTATAAAAACGACTACGGTGTAGAACATTCTTCTCGTGATTATGCATATGGATTGATACGGATTTTAAATAATGATTCCATTTTGATCGCTTTTGCAGAAGTTTGGTTCAGTGTTCCATCTCAAGGGGGCATGTTGTGAGCGGAGTACAAAGCTACGAATGATTTCTTGAAATAAGGAAATGAACCGGTCGGAATATGTAAATTGTTTACATTTAAAATGATCGGGATCTAAAAAATCTGCATACAAAACAAATATTCCAGACAGAAGACCGGGTACTATACGTCATGACGTCATGGCCGCAAAAATGATATCAATGAGTTTAGATAAATTTACTTAAAAGCGACTTGAATTGTTCAATAAAATAGGCAACCCATTATACATATGCCTGCAAACTGTTTAATACTGCCTGCCTAGACCTTATTGTCCATTACAAACAAAACTGTTTAATAATTCAGAAAATCAGGAAATGTGTATTTCATTTTATGCTGGCGCCTAGTGATGTAAAACAATTTAAAACCGCTCATAGCTCAAGTCAATCATGAACCATATTTTAACTATAAACCAAGCATAATTGAATCCGGGGATATACGGTAATTATATTATGGTATAAAAAGTCTTAAGTGTAACAGACGACAGGGAACTAAAAAAACCAAGATATATTGTAATGACCCTGCCCTTATAATGATAATAAAATATAGGGGTTTTAAAATAAATACTGGCAAAGAAAATTATCACTTTCTCAAATGTATTGGATTCAGTTACAACCTGCCAAACTCTAGGCAAATTAAAATAGTGTACCAAAAATTACAACAACTAAACGGTTTATTACTCTTTTCTTATTTTATCTATTTGCATTAAATTCGGGACTAGCCCCGTAGACATGAGACAATCTTGTTTCAGAGTCGTAGGTTCATAAAATTTAGGAAAAACTTGGTATGACAACTAGCTTGTATGACAAATACTCGCAAATATTTCGAGCAAATGCACAATTTTATCTGACATTTAGCTAACCTATAAATTTGACTCAACAACAAGATGATCTGTGGTGCACAAAACAGCGTAAATTGAATTCTAAAACCACCAAAATGTCAAATAAACGTCAGGTAAACATTAATTCTGTGACGTAGCAACTACTAAGTTCGTTTTGTTTTTAGCTGTAAC
Organism: Agriotes lineatus; assembly: GCA_940337035.1. NCBI lineage: Eukaryota > Metazoa > Arthropoda > Insecta > Coleoptera > Elateridae > Agriotes > Agriotes lineatus. The sequence continues at coordinate 99,819 of CALNHX010001492.1, forward strand.
TTAACAAGAGACGCGCGACAGGTTTTTGTTCCATATCCGGCACAAAACTAAAAAATGCGGCATCATTTCGCATTTCCAAAGAACGCTACCTATTTTTTCTGGAAACTGGACAGTCTGCACCACTGGAATACGGCTCTCCACCTCGTAAACAGTCTTATGTTGCAAAAGTCCAAAAATTATGGACTTATGCCTACACCTTCCCTGTGAAAATCTACTTTTATCGGAGACCCCTTGGACGCTAACACGCTCCCCAAGTGACGCCACGGGAATAATGGACCTGGGAATTGCTTGCTGGTTGGGATTTCTGTACGTACTGCTTCCTGAATATCCTTCTCTGCTGGCCTACCTGAATCCTCTGGATCTCTTAACACCTGGAAATTACACCCACAGATGCACAGAACACTTGTGAATAACTATACACACAATTGAAGTAACTAAGAGCTTTTATATTTATGATTTTACATGATCATTGGAGAGCTCAATGTGGCCTTCAACACACAATTTTCAAACTTGTTTAATTATTAAAAATAAATGACACTAGCACCTAGCAACTAGCTAAATATATATAAAAGAAATTAGGATCGATAACATTTTTACTTCTTTTCACGATAAAAGAAGTTTTGGATTCACCCCAAAAATTCGAAATTGAGTTTTCAACAGAACTTCACGTTTTAGAGTCCCCTGAACCCAAAAAAACATATTTTCTTTTCATTGGTCTATGTGTTTCTGTCTGTCTGTCTGTCTGCCTGTCTCTCTGTCTGTCTGTCTGCCTGTCTGTATGTCTGTCTGTCTGTCTGTCTGTGAACAGAATATCTCAAAAACGAAAGGAGGTATGGCGTTGAAACCTCATATATGTATAAGTTTTGTGTACTATCTAGATACGACAGCAAGCTTTCGAAGAAAATTGCATAACCGGAAGTATGGTGTTTACTCTTGTGATTTTTCAGTTTTTGTTCGATTATTTCAAAAACGGCTCAAACGATTTGTTTCAAACTTTACATTTTTAATGTATATTGATTTTCCAGTTGAATACCTCTAAAATGGGTTTCTTTTGTTTTCACTTCCCTCGTCTGAAAGACGAAGGAAGTATTGTAATCACGAAAAAATCACCTTCCGAGATTTCCTCAGATCTTCACGTTTCAAGGTCTCTAGATGACGAAAAAGAAGTTTTTTTAATTCCGTCTGTCTGTCTGTCTGTGTGTTGGCAGTATAGCTCAAAAACTATATTTGTCGGAGGAAGACGATATTTTGCATACATATTATATATCTACCCCGCATGAAACCGGTACGATTTTATTCTAATATATATATATATATTGTTATGATACACTATATTCTTTGATAATTTAAAAATGAATACTAAAGAAACAGTTTAGTAAAATAAATTTGGAAGTCAGATATAAGCAAATTAATGGATCTAAATACATGTTAAAGTATAATGAAATTAACTTTCTTATTATTGGTTAGTCAAATAATAGCATAATGATTGATTACTCAAACTTAATCTGTAATAAGAAAATTCTGAATAGGAATAAATACCAAGGTTACTACTAAAATGTATCTGTTATGATAATTAAAATAAAATATCTGTTTTGATTATATAAAAAAAATGTATACATAATTTGATATGGGTGTGATTTTCGAATAAAGAAACATTAATAAATGTTGTATAATTTGTAAATATTCAATGGTTGATGCAAATTATATGGGTTAAAAGCAAAATCTTCGAGGTGGAAATATAAAATAAAATATTAAAAACAAGAAATAAAGGGACAAGCTTTGGAGTGAGGATGTTGTTGATGCTACATTGGAAATGGAATACAAGACACAAACAAGAGGTTAGTACGTGCAGCGAATTGTTTTTGGGAAACCTGTGGGTATCATTGAAGACGTAGGACCATCTAAAAAAGAGACAAATTCATATTTGGAACAAGCTTTATGCTGACACTTACCAGAGAGGGATCGGAGCCACAGTAATCCAGTACAGGAGCTAGGAGACTTGAAGTTGACAGCAGCAGGGGACAACGACAGGAATCCAGTATAGGATGTGGAAGTTTTGAAGTGGATGGCAATAAGGTGATGCTGAGAGTTTACATTCATCGCAGGTGATGCAGTTTGGATAAGGACCCAGCAGGTGTTTGAGTGCAGTCGGAGTGAGAATCCAGCTTGGAAGGATTTTGGCAGTATTAACAAGCAAAGTGTTAAATCAGGTTTGTGTTTTAAAAGGTTAAATGAAACATTTATAAAGCTATAACCAGTAAGAAGGTATAAAAATATAATTGAATTTCATACTTACATAAGAGATTGGTGAAAGAATTGCATATTAGATCTTATTGTAAAAACCTTGATATTCGTTCTGAATTTTGATTAATTTGACGTTAGGTGTCAATTTTTTGAAAGTCAATGAACTGGCAATTAAACAAAGAGAATTTGACAAGTCAATCATTGGGTTACTAGATATTGCGAACCACCTGAGAGAGTTTCATTAATAATATTGTAAAATACGGATTTGAATTGAAAGTTAAAAATAAAGAGCAAAGTAATACGATAATTTAAATAAATTTATCAGCTAGCATAACATAGCAATATATAGAGTAAGCACCTTTAAGAAATAAAATTTTGTTTATTTTTGGGTTAATTTTGAAATAGAAGAAAGTAATAACTTTCACATAAGTCAGGCTTTACATTTGCCGAAAATAAGACTAAACCGATAAAGGATAATGTCACAAAAGAGTAAAAACGTTTCAACAATAACAGCGTTCTGTTCAAGAGAGGCCCGCGCCGGACTTATTTGAAAGAGGCTTGGTAGCGTAGTTGACTTTATCGACGCAGATAGGATCTCTATGTAGGGGCCTTCTGCAGATGCGGCGGGTTCATACCCCAGCGGTATACATTTTTTTATTTGAAAATGTATTTAATTTATTAGAAACGTGAAGATATTTTTACTCCTAACTTAATTTGATTTTTAAAATTATTTAGTGTCACAATCTTGACGAAGGAAGTTCTGGGTAAAACATTTTACAGACCTTTTACAACCGGAAGTATGTTGTTTATTCTTGTGATTCTTCCGTTTTTTTCGATTTTTTCAAAAACGGTTCTAGCGATTTTTTCAAACTTTACATTTTTATTACATTTTTAATGTGTATTGATGTGAGAAAAGTAATTTTCCAGTTGAGTACCTCTAAAATGGGTTTCTTTTGTTTTTTTCCTATTTTTTATTAACTCCTATTTTAAATAGAACACCCGGTACATTATTACATTTTTGAATTCAGCTTAAAATTTTAGAGAAAATTTGCCTTGAACTAACGCTCTATTTTGAACGGTTTCTGTCGAATTTGTAATTCTTGAATTTTTTTACAAATGCTTAAAAATAAAAAATCAAATTTTTGGCTGATCACTGTAAAAGGAAGTTGTGTGCGTGTATCACGCCAAATTTTTAACCTTATGTACTACAGTTTTGATGTCATATCTTTGCCTAACCACTAAAATTGTCTTTTTCTTGTAATAATTGTTACAACACATGCTCTGCTTTTAAATCACTTTTGTTTATAATGCACTGATACACATTGAGTTCATTTAACGTCTCACTAATTGTCGTTCGATCGGTTGCGTTCCATTTTCATTGCTCTTTGCAATAATTATTTTGCAATCACGGTTTCGTTTACCTTTCAGCTAATCTGCCTTTTGCTGGCTTATACAGTTTTACTACATAACGCTCATATTCTTTCTGTATTTAACAAATCATTTTGTATTATTCTATTCACAATTCTATTAATAAGCTCAATTCCGTCAGTTACAAATTAAATTGCATTAGCACTTCCGAACATTTTATTACATTTGCTACACACGGGAATTTATTCGCACGTAAAAGAAAATAAAATCATAAATACTTCACAGCAGGGTGGTACAGGAATCGTCTAGCCGTGTAGCAAACGTTTGCCAAGCTAGGTCCTGAGCAGGATGGGGTGGGTTGTCCGGAAGCGCCACTGGTTTGAAACGGTCCAAACCAGAAAACCTACAGCTGGCCGTGTAAATTCCTAAACCACTAGCTGTTTCACAAAAAAAAAATAATAAAAGACAGAAAAGACCAAGACTCGAAATAACCTAGTTATTTATTTACAGTTTGTACACATTCAAAATTCTGTGTCATACTTGGAAAAGGCAACACAATTCTGTGATAATAGTATGTAAATGGAATAGTTTGTAAATGTAATCTTAGTGGTAAGTAATGTACAAGATTTTATATTAATAAAGTCGAAAATGTAACTACGATCATCGCAATTCGTTCGAGTACCCGTGTATCAACTACGATAGTGACTTAAATATATTAAAAACAGCGATACCGGAATGCGGGAGAATAGCAAGTTCTAAATCTCTTGATTAATTAAGTAAATAATCTATCTAGTCGCGAACCTCTTCGAATTGGTACCATTTCGCCTAGGGGAGTGCTAATACACATAAAATGGTGTATTTACGGTGCTCATATTATGTTAAGTGTCAAATTGATGCTCCCGGAGACCTCGCCATAGTTTAAATTTTCGAACATTGACAAGTACTTGAAACTTGAACGCGACTAAAGCAGTACTACCAACGTAAAGATATTAAATGCATAGAATGACATTATTCTATTCCACAAAAGTAATTGCACGTGATGTACAACGAAGTTACACAATATTCCGCATGTAAAACGGCATGAATTTCGCTAGCATATACCTAGGTAAGTACAATACATAAAGTAAAGATCATAGTGCCATGACGAACGATATTTTCAGTTCAATAAACACCAAAAGGTAGATAACACTAGGTGTTGTAGATACCTGGATTGTGCACAGAAGGGCCGCTATATCAACAGCTATGGGGGATAGCTATTAAGATGTCCACCAGCTTGAATAACCTCCAAAGAGTTAGGGCTTCATCTAACTTTGCGGGTGAGCAAACGTAGTCGAGTGCAGTCACCATGGGGAGAAGCCTTGCATGCGAACTACCACAAGTGCTGAGGGGCTCGGACTGGAATGGGATCGTTGCTCCAGGTGACTTAGCCAAATAACATCAATGCCACAGGCATATTAGATCCCGAAAAATCGGAAAACGATACAGCAAACTAGGACGAGGAGGCCTAAATACGAGACGTTATCGAAAAATGTTCAACGGCAACCATAAATTAACATACCAGAGTTGTAATGTGGCCTCGAGTAAGTAAATTGCAGAAATATATATTTATCCCAATACAATCGGATTTATTTTAGCAATATAACACCCATTTCCTATTTCCGGATGGCAGATTCCTCAAAGAAAAATGGAAACTACGTAATCCACTTAAGTGAAAATTTCCAAAGATCACATGCAGCTCCAAAAAGGAAAACTTTTAAAATGGTCGCCGGAAATCGTACTATCAAAACAATTTTCAAAACTGTTACTAAAAATGTTACTAAAAGTTGGATTTTAAGAATTTATTTGTTAAAAAGGTCAATTGAACAGAGTTGATTTCCTATTTGTATCGATGTGCAATTGTTAACAACAACTAAAAATAAAATAATTTTACTGACAGCCCAGTTTTATTCTCCCAGAAAAATCTAATTTTTATATAGTAAATATTAAAATACAGCTCCGAAACTTTACCAGAGTGTTCACGACATAGCAGTGTTCAAGCACAAGTGTGGGTTTTAAAATCGGCCACTACAAAATATTTCCGATCCACAACGGCTTCCGAGGGACGTTCGCCATCCTATTTTGGCCTACGTTTAACAGCAAGAGGCGGTTTCCGAGGTTCCTGACTTCGTGGCTACATCGGCGGCACACCAGTCCAGCTCCTCCAAGGCCTGCACCACGGTTCCTGCTCGCTGAGAGAAGATCTGGCACATTATCACCTCTCCGGACATCATCGGACAGCACCTGGAAAAATTGCAAGGTTAGTTGTGAAGCAAAATTGTACATGTACCACCGTAAAACCTACCCGGAAGTGGAATAGCATCGCTGCTTGGCAGATTCACGGCGATTTAATAGCTTCAGTAGCTTCAAATTGAGAATTTAGAAGTCCAGAATTGAGGTTAGGATTCCTTGACGTCATTATTTCGAATCAACGAAGTGGAGGGTTTTGGCTAGAAACAAAACACGATCAACCGACGCTATAAGAAAGCGGGAAAATAAAAAACTTACCTATTTAATTTGCTCATTGAGTAGTAATTCATATCACAAACACGAAAACGATCTGCATTTGCTAGTTTTTCATAAAGACGTAAAATTATATGACAGATTAGCTCCGTTGTAGCATTTAGGTTGCTTTTTACCTACGCACCATAGGCGTGCGATCAAGATTTTAAATCTAAAATTGTGAACCCAGACCTTGAATAAGAGCTCTGTTCTGCTATGAGTTAGCCAACAATAATTCAAGTTGCAAGTAGATTACATTATAAATAGGGGCGTACGATCATTCAGGTCAAGCATATCACTAACCGCTCATTTAATTATCCCTGAGAACCAAAATTAGTTATCTGATTTGTGACGAACCCAGAATTAAAAATAATATGTATGGTGGCTCTAGATATTTTTATTAATAGAAGCAATTAATTAGTAGTGGGCGGCCATTACAATATTTGTCTGAAATTTTCTCGGTTTCATGCCAGATAAACATATAATCTGCATGCAAAATATTGTCACCCTCCAACAAATAGTTTTTGAGTTATACCGCCAACAGACAGACAGACAGATACACACTTTCTTCGTTTTTTAGACGAGGAAAGTAAAAATACAAATGCACATATTAAAAAGGAGGAAGTTAAAATAAAATACCAAGAAGAGGTAGATAATGAAATATTAAAACAAAAGCATGTAAAACAAGATTGGACATCTGAAGAAAGATGGAAGACCTTTAGAGAAATAATATACAAAAAAGCAAAACAGGTTTGTAAAACAAGGAAGCATAACAACAAACAACGAGAGAAAACTAAATATCGGATGAAGTAAAACAAGTAGATCTGCACAAATAAGTAATACAATTAAACTTCTAATAAAGGTTCCACATTACAAAACATACGCAAAACTACTATGCTATCAAGTTAATACAACTTATCTACAAGAAAACACTAGAACCAATTTAAACTTAAATTTAATATAACAAATACAAACGCTGACAAGATAGGAAATAATATAAAATAAAGAGGAATCTAGCGAAGGAAATGGTAAGAGAAGCTAAAGAAAAATTCTGAGAGGATTTTGGTAAAAAACTACACCAAACACACGAAATAAATTGTAGAAAATTATGGAACACAATAGGAACACTGTACCAACTGAGGAAATAACATACAATAATGAGAAGAAGCAATGGAAATCATTAAGATAGGCAAAGCATGTGAACAAGACAAGATCGAACCAAAAATGATAACATTTTTAGGAAAGAAAGGCAGGAAATGGTTATTAGAAATATACAGAAAAGCATGGAAAACTGGAAAATTTTCGGATAATTGAGAAGAAAATACAATAATTTCAATACATAAAAAGGGAGACTTTGAGAGCTGTGAGAATTATAGGGCCATATATGTTTGTCTTCAACCAGCTTTAAATTATATACAGAAATAGTACAAGAAAGAATAAGAACATCTATTGAAAAGAAGCTGGAGAAGAACAAGCAGCATACAGGACAGGAAGACTAATAAATGACAGTATATTCAGGAATATGACATAAAATAAAGTGGAAGAAAAAGAAGAACTGTTTCTGACTTTTATGAACTTACGAGCTGCTTTCAACACAGTAGGTACAAAGAAACATTATATGGAATGGTCTTAAACAGTTAGAAGTACCATAAAAACTAATAAGTGTTATAAAGAGCATATAGAAGGAAGTAAGCGGTACAGTGCAGATAAATGGTGAAGAATTCAATAAATTTAAAATAGAAATAGATGTCAAACCGCGAGACGGTCTGAGTCCGGATGGAATATGGACTGAAGAGATAGAAACAATTAAAATGGAAGTGAATACTGATAAATATAAAACAATGGCAATCAACAACAGAGCACAAGATGAAGAGAGGGCAATAGACATCAAAAACCAAATCAGGGATAATGTAACAGCAATTGAATGTCTAGGGAGTGTCATATAGGAAGATGGGAAGCTAGACTTAGACATTGCTAATAAAACAAATAAGTGCACAAAGATCTACTATGCACTAAATAAAACCATTTTTGAAAAAAGTGAAATAGATCTTAATTTAATACAAAACTGAGGTTCTATAATGCAATAGCATGAAGGAAAATGAAGATGGGTAGAGAAAGAAATGAACAGATAAGTCAAATAGTAAATCAAGGGGTAATTACAAAATAGAAAAAAGGCAACTGGGCTGCTACAGACCCATATTAAGAATGTACCACAGCAAGCTAGTCAAGAAAATAATGGATACGAGAAGATTAGGAAAGAGAAAAAGAGGAAGAACCAGAAAAAACTACCTGCAGAGAATAGAAAATATAGGCAGACAAAGAGGAAAAACAATAGAGGAAATGAAATTTTTAGCGATGGACCGGAAGACATTGAGAAATTGAATTAAAAGGGCTTTATCACAAGATATCCGACGATCTATAGGGCATATGAAAGAAGAAGAAGTTTTAAAACTGCCACACACGCATGCCGCCAACTTTTTAAAGTTTATTTTATGTGTACATTTGGTCTTTCTATGTATCTTTACATTCAGTATCTTTATTCTGCAAAACTTTTATTTGGTGCCTTGATTGCACGTGCATTTGTGTATAGCCTTGTATTGAACTTCTTTTATGGGGGTCGCAGGTATATTTTCTAAATGAATGCTATTTCTATTGACATGTTTCTTAAAGAACTTATACAACCTCAAATGTTCTTCTCTTTCTAACTATTCGTAACAACGATGGAAACGTATTATACTGTTCTAGAAATGAGTGTGAGTCGAACAACCGTGACGAACGGATGTGATAGTTAATCGCAGCGACAACGTGCGTGCCAGTGCTTTTGAACTATATCACTAAAAACAGCATTCAACAAAAACCTTGTGAAATTAAATCTCTTTAATAATAATAAATTACTTATTGGGCCTATCGGAAGGCCCAGTACACAATGAATAACAAACGTGATAGCAGTAACCTTTCTCCTCCGCCTATCTCGGACACCGCTAAAAGGTATTTATTTGATCCACACACACTTATTACAGCCAACAGATACCACATACTAGATAAAACTAACAATAAACCCAATCAAGTAACCGAGCGTAAAAAGGACGAGCAAATGGATATTAACCCAGATGAACAAGCCAAAACAGTAGAACAACCGTCAACCTCTAAATTAAAGATACCCCCAATATACTTGCACGAAGCAGGTAATTACACGGAAGTATTAAACGACATAAAAGCTATAACCTTAAGCGAATTTACAACAAACACAAAAGGAAAATTCTTACGCGTCAACACGAGCACAATTGAGGACTACAGAAGACTAACAAAATATTACGATGAACAGACTGTCAAATACCACACATTTAAAGATCCAGAAAATGACAAAAATAAATTATCAGTCATGATAAGAAATATACCCCATTCTCTGACAGAAGCTGAAATTAAAAGCGAGCTACTAGAATTAAAGTTCCCAGTAACTAAAGTAACCAGATTGTATAATAAACAAAGGATGCCTATACCAATCTGTGCAGTCGACCTACAAAAAACTGATAAAGCTAGCGAAATCTTTCAACTGGAAAAGCTGAACTACTGCATTGTACACGTCGAGCGACGACGACAGAATCCCGATATAGTCCAATGCAAACGCTGTCAACGTCTTGGCCACAGTAAAAACTACTGTCACCTGGAGCCTAGGTGCGTTAAGTGTACAGGATCGCATCTATATACAAATTGTCCCAAAAAGCCAGATCAACCTCCCCAATGTGTTAATTGTGGAGAGAACCACCCGGCAAACTATAGGGGATGCAGCCTTTATAGAAAAATAGCTAATCAATACAACTTATATCCACAACAACAGCAACCCCAGACAGCCCAAAAATCTAACCCTACAAATCAAAATCAAACATATGCCCGTAATAGCTACAACACAGCGAATAGGACATACAGAGAAGCATTAAATATTAACCAAAATGAACCAACCAATACAGAAGGTGAAACAACAAACCTACTAGAAACCATCCTGAAACAGATAATCAACCTACTTATTCCTCATATAAAACCACTGCTCATACAATTACTGCCAACCCTGCTCCCAAATGGCGTATAACAAGCATATAATTAATAACATAACAGTTGCCAACTGGAACGCCGATGGCATAAAAACTAAACGTTCCACACTTATCGAATTCCTAGGTAGACATCAAATAGACGTGGCATGTATAACAGAAACCCACCTGATTCATAACGAAACCCTAAAAATCCCAGGCTACGTCATATACAGGCGAGATAGAGAAGGTGTAATAGCCTCGGGTGGAGTTGCAATCTTAATTAAAAAACAAATCATCCATCACCAAAAAACAAAAACTGGAATTAAGTAGTCTAGAAACAGTAGCAATTGAAGTAAAACTTCAAGACACATTCATAAACATCACAGCAGCTTATAAACAACCTAACAAGAAACTACAAGAACATGACCTTGCGCACTTATTTGACAACAATCAACCTACCATGGTAGTGGGCGATCTCAACTGCAGGAACAAAATATGGGGATGCAGAGCAAATAACCCAGACGGAGTAAAATTACACAACTATTTATCAACACATTCAATACAAATCTCCGCCCCCACCGAATTCACGCACTACCCATACAGAACCGATCACCAACCGGACATTCTCGATGTAGTTCTTTACAAAAATGTTCGCCACCCAATATATCAAAACGTAGTTCCCGAGTTGGATTCGGACCACACACCAGTCTTGATAAACTTTTACAGTAGCCCACAAATTAAACAAGCAACGCCAAAACTAATTAAGGGAATAGTAAATTGGGAACTATTTAGTGACAACCTCAATAGCAACATCAAAAATCCACGAAACCTACAAACTACAGAAGCAATAGATAGTGCCCTAGAAAATTACACTGAAGCCATTAAACTTAGCGTTCAACAAGCCACAACAATAAGCAAGACAAGAAAACCACAGTATTATATTCCACCACCTGCTGAGGTTATGAACTTAATTAAGATTAAAAATAGGACAAGACGACTATGGCAAAGACTCAGAACTCCACAGCTGAGAGCTCAGCTCAATAACCTAATGCATCGCATTAAAAAAGATTTAGATGCTATAAGAATAAGCTCATATCAGCAATATATTAAAGAACTCCAACCAAGGGATCACTCTATGTGGCAGGCAACAAACAGAATACTAAGACAACGACCTACAATTCCCCCTCTTAAACATAATGGAAGTACATACGAAACAGACCAAGAAAGGAGTAACTTGCTAGCTGATACTCTGGAAAAGACCTTTAAACCGTCAACAGAAAATACCCAACAAGACTTTATAAAAGAAGTATGTAAATACGTATCTAGCCAAGTACCTAAGGAATCTTGCCAAATCCAACCCACATCACCCAGAGAAATTAAAGCCATAATAGACAAATTACCACTAAGAAAATCACCAGGTCCAGACGAAATCCCTAACGTTGTACTCAAAAACTTAACAAGCAAAGCACTGGCATATCTTGCAACTATCTTTAACACCTGCTTAAGACAAGGGCACTTCCCCAACGATTGGAAATTCTCACATATACTACCATTTAACAAACCAGGGAAGGATAAAACCAATCCGCAGAATTATAGACCAATAAGCTTATTACCCACCCTGTCAAAAGTACTAGAAAAAATCATACACAAAAGACTGAATAATTATGTAACCAACCAAGATATCATACCTAGAGTGCAATTTGGGTTCAGAACAAAACATTCAACCATCCACCAACTTCTAAGGATCACCGAAATAATAGAAAGGGGTTACGAAGAAAAGCTATACACAACAATAGCCTTCCTGGACCTAACAAGAGCATTCGATGGAGTATGGACAGAAGGACTACTTTATAAGTTAATCAAGCTAAAAACACCAATTATCTAATAAAAATCATATCATCCTACCTACAAGGAAGAACATTCGCAGTAAGGTTAAACTCATCGCTTTCAACAACCAAGGATATAAAGGCTGGAGTCCCTCAGGGAAGTGTACTGGGCCCACTACTATTTAATATATATGTTCATGACATCCCAATCCAAGGTCAAGCGTATACTGCAATGTTCGCAGATGATACTGCGATCATTACACAACACCGTGAACTACCATTATCAATTGCACAGTTTCAACAATCCCTAGATATAACATGCGACTGGTTTCATAAATGGCGAATACAGGTCAATCCAACAAAATGCGAAGCTAAAATCTTCACTCTCAGGCGGTTTATCAATCCCGGTAACTTAGTGATCAACCAAAACCCAGTTACATGGAATCCAAAAGACTCGGCAATCAAGTATCTATAGGCCATTCAGTAAACACAAAAACATTTAAATTTTCTTGAAGTTGGCATATACGTAAAATGTTTGTGCTAGGGATTCTGTATTTTGTTTTGCAAAGGTTTCCACACCTGCATAAAGGCTACTTTGAATTTATAAATGACAATTAATAATTGTCATTATTGCAGTGTCAAAAGTACATATTATTCTGGAAATTCTTGCCTGAACTTTTATAAAATGTAATAAATATACCTATTAATAAACGCTACATCAATAGTATCCAACACAGTATTTGTTTAACATCCTTAAAAGTAGTTATGACAGATGCTAATTAAATGTCACACTCTTAACCTATTTGTTTCAGTAACTTTCTGTAAGTACATTCCTAGACAAAAGATGAATTTTGGAAGTACACTCATGAAATTTTAGAAATCAAAGGCCACTTTGTGTTTTTATGTTTAGTGAACAGACTATAGGTGTATATCTAGACGCGAGACTAACATGGGGTTTCCATCTGGACAAAAAGCTGAACCAGTTTCATGCGAGATTTGCGTTACTTTACCCACTAATAAACAAAAAGTCATCATTGCAAATAGAATGTACCAAAACTATTTACCTAGCAATACTTCGACCAATAATGACGTACGCATGTCAAATATGGGGCAACACTGCTAAAACTAACATGAATAAATTACAAACACAACAGAATAAAGTTCTCAGGATAGCAACCAAAGCTCCTTGGTTTGTGAGGAACAAGCAAATTCACAAGGAATTAAATATTCCAACAATACACAAATTCATAAAAACAACAAGTAAAAAGTTCTTTAAAAACATAAATCAGTGTAACAGTGCGGCCTACTACAACCTAGGAAAAAAGAACACTCACACACGTCTCAAAAGAAAGTTAACACAAGACATAGTATTAACGTCAGACTCTAGCGCCAGCGACAGTGAACTAAATTAAATAGTGACAGTCATAGTACTAATGTTGGACTCTAGAGCCAGTGACAGTGAACTAAATTAAATAGTGATAGTCAACCCGTAGGAAGGTGTTAAATATCTCTTCACCAAACGCAAGAACTACAGAGGAACCCACAGGACGTCCTCATTAAAGACATTAAAGACAAAAATTATAAAACACATTACCATGTATAGCGAATAAATTGCTGATCTGGTTATACCTATAATTAAAGAATTAAAGAAAAAAACCATGCAACTATAGGCAATGTTTTAGCAACCATACATTGAGGCAATCCTTGATGTTGCTTACGGATTCTAATTTTAAATGTCATGACATTTTCAAATCTCATACTATTTTTACTAAACGCTAGTAAATAAAATATGTATTGCACCATGGGAGATATTCATGACTACATTTACACGGTAATTTAACGGTGGTTATTTAAACCGTTGTTATTAAAACTCGTGTAAAACGTGCATTTACACAAGGGGTGTTGTACAGGCGTTAAAGTGTACGTCGGTGTTAGCGTGGTGTTATCTAAAACCTCGTCACAGTGTGACCAACTGCTTCGAAATTTTCCATCTGTAACTCTGTCAGATGCTGTCTGTTATTATAAAATTATAAACATAACCGCTATAACCTACAAGATTAATAACACAGCTGATACAATTCAACGGAGTGATGTTGGTGTGGTTGACAACTGCGACTCAGAACAACCAACCGTCTTTACAACTATGTTGGTGGTCCCGTTTCAAAACGGGTGTAAGTCGAAAGTCTCCATTTACACGTACATTTTACACCCGCTTACTAATTTCACACCTCTTGGCGAAGTGGTGTAGCGTTAGTAAACCGGTTCTAGTAAAACCGGCGTTAAACCCCATTTATACTACAATTTACACCGGTGTTAACAACAACTGATGTTGTAACACCGGTGTTAGCGGACCGTGTAAATGTAGTCCATGTTCTTTACCTTCGGTTGACTTACAGACCTCGACCCAAGCTTTTGAAGAAAATCACATAACCGGAAGTATGGTGTTTACTCTTGTGATTTTGCAGTTTTTTTCGATTTTTTCAAAAACTGTTCTAATGATTTTTTTGAAACTTTACATTTTTATTACATTTTTAATGTGTATTGATCTGAAATATGTGATTTTTCAGTTGAATACCTCTAAAATGGGTTTCTTTTGTTTTTTTTCGATTTTTTTATTAACTCCTATTTTAAATGGAACACACGGTATATTATTACATTTTTGAATTCAGCTTAAAATTTTAGAGAAAATTTGTTTCTGTGGAATTTTTTAATTTTTGAAAATTTTTGACAAATGCTTAAAAATTAACAATAAAATTTTTGGCCAATTATAAGATCACTGTAAAAGGAAGTTGTGTGCGTGTATCACACCAGATTTTTTCACTACCAATATTTGCTTATGTAAAGTAACTGGTAATACCTAAAGTAAAATGATTTTATAGCGCTGTGACGTTTTGTTTGACAGTTATAAAGGCACTGAAAAATTCTTGGAAAGAATGCGTGAATACGATTACGAGTGCTGTTTTGTGAGCTTTGTGATTGTGTTCTGATTAAAAATGGATAATAGTACGAGCGATAATGGTTTTCTTCGTGTTAACCAAATGGCAGATGTGGTATCTTGTCAGTTGTAATAAATGCGGGATATAAATAATTTACTTTTCTAGGAAAGTAAATATATTGTCATGGAAACGGGCGTGCGTGTGTGTGTGTGTGTGCGTGCGTGCGTTGTGGTTGGGTTGTGGGTGCGTGCGCGCGTGTGTGTGTGTTTGTTTGTACTGCATTTATTATGACCTCGGGTGTATGCATCACGCTGCACTATGACAGCCTCAAAAATTGTGACCTCATACACCTGATGCCACAATATCAAATGCAGTTTTTTGAACTCTACGTCAAATTTTAAGTCTAGGTGTATTTTCTTTTTCCATACGTAATTTCTCGCATACACTCAGGTCAGAAACGAGGATAATTCACCGAGTTTGCACACCCCACATTGTAACCTCGTCATTTTGGTCAGAGCCAGTATATATAGGAGAGTACCGCCACGTCCACCATGTTTATTCCTCTGACATATGCGTCACTTTGAGGTTTATACCTCAATTCTGTCAACATGACGTTTCTTGGTAATCCAAAACTTTACTTAGGGCCGGTTGCAGAAAGCAATGTTAAGTCTGGTGTTAGCTAACATCGCGTCAAAGTGAACAAAATCGCATCAAATTTTGTTTACTAATGTATTAGTTACCATAAGCATTTGAGATTTGATTCGTTTTTGTTCACTTTGACGTCGCGTTAGCTAACACCAGACTTAACATTGCTTTCTGCAACCGTCCCTAAAAATTGGCAAGACTGTAAGTCTATGTCAAATTTGAGGTTAGCAGGTTAGGTTTTGCGTCCGTTTTGACACAAACTGACGCAAAATATAACCTGCTCACCTCAAATTTGACATAGACTTACAGTCTTGCCAATTTCAAGTAAAATTTTAGACATAACTCAATCAGTTGTTGCTGGTGGGAACAAAAATGGCAGCGATGGCGGCATTTTCACGGATCAAAGAATGGCGGTACTCTCCTATATACACTGGCTCTGATTTTGGTTGAACGATGGTGCCCCCTACCGTCAGACTAAATTGTGTATCCAAAACTATTACGGACCGATTCTGTGGCATCAGTTTATTTTTAGAACAGCAATTAAGATTAAGTTGAGCTATTCCATGGTTTGGCATTTAGGCCGTGGTAACCATATGTTGTGTATTAACTGTTGTGACCTCATTACTGCAGTTGACAATATAATTTAGTTATGTACAATTTGCGTATATAAAAGTTGTAGATACGAAGATGGTGCACATTAGTAAAATACTTTTGATTATACAAGGTGGCCCAGAAAATTGTGGTGAACCAACTTACCTTTTTTTAAATGGAACAGCCTATATTTGAATAGCTTAACATATTTACGTCTCAATGCTGATCATTTAAATATAAAGTTATATCAGTCTGATGTCAACTGTTTTGAAAATATTAACGATTTTATGTCAGAAAATGGTGAATTTCAGGTAACTGCTGTATCAGAAAACAATTGAATGAACGAAGACGGTATCTAAAAACTAAATTTCTCCTTAAGTTGCCTTTTCAGTGTAGAGTAGGGGTTCTGGGTATTAATGCTATACAGGATGGTCAACATTTGCAAATTTAACAATTTCGACTTTTTAAATAAAATGGAACGCCCTGTATAATTTTATATTTTTGCAGAGCACTTTTAATTAGCTTTAACTAAATCACCTTGAGGGTCTTAAATTGTTTTTTTATGTTCAAAGTCGTATAAACAGTTGAATGCATTGAGAAAAATCTACTTTTGATGTCAGTCGTTGAAAAACACAATTTTAGATCAGTTCTATGATTGTTTTGCATGTCAGTGAAAGATTCCTGAGACGAACTAAAGTACATTTTTTTTCTATAATAATTTTCAAGGTCAACTTTCTAGGGGATAAGTTGCATTCCTGCAGGGTCCCTAGTTTTAATAATGTTGGTACATAGATTTTTAGTTGTTTTCTTCCACTAAAAAAATGATATGTCATTTTGACAGATATGTCATAATTTAATATCGCTTGCTTCATTTTTGCAGTTAAAATATTTCTTGGTTTTCTTTGTGAAACCGATTTTATTGATGATGATGATGATTCCATGTTAAAAAAAGAAATTTGTCAAGAATTCAAATTAAGAAACTTGGACATTCAAAATTGACACAACCATAATTTTGAAAAAGTTCTACCAAGACGAAGTATACAAATTTCCTAGCGTTTTAATCACATATTTACCAACATTGTAACACTTTGACAGTTATTGTACCGGGTGGCCATAAATATCTGATATCACAATACCTTTGGAATCAACACCGCTTTATTAAAGTGATGAATCCAACTAAACTAAATGTCATTAATGTCATCACAACTAAAATTCCTATCTGTCAAAAATTATTGCAGATTGCAGTAAGTAATGGAGTTAGAACAGGATATTTTTGTAATCGAGTCGTAGGCTAAACTGCAGAATCTGGGGCACATTCCCCTCCTCTTATTGCTATTTATTACATTATATAGGTACCAATACTTATCGTAATTGAAATATAATGCTAACCAACATTTAGAAGTAGCTAATTCCATGGCTACCGGGATCTCAGATATTTATGGCCACCCGGTAGAAACAAAAACGTACTTTATATTGAATGGTTTAGTCAGAAATTGGCTTTAAAGATAAATCAAACTTTCCAAATTGTCATTAAGTGACCTCATTGGTAAAAAAGTGATTCTTGAATTGCTTACAACAAATTTAGGATATTAGACGTCTTGTCATAAACCACAGTGACATTTTTATTTCCAAGAATACTAGCTTGCTTTGTATTAAATATTTATATCTAATAAAAAAACTGAATTAACTATATGTGTTTATCATTTTCCAAACTGGTTGAAATGATGTCATTAAAGGGCACTCTATATTTGCCGCAACGAACAAATAGAATATGCGAAACAAATTAGTAGAATGCTGCCTGGATTAGTGTTTTAATAATAACGAACATAGAATCAGAAATAGCAGTAATTCTGACAAAAAAATAATTAATTTGCAGTGAATAACATCGAAATCGTCATTAAAATACGAGAAATAGACCCAGAAGTAATCCATTGTTCTATGACAGATAGGTGACTATGGTCAAGTTTGACATTTTCGTCGTGCTAGTGTACTGTTATTATTGTTTGTGGTACTTCTTTTGTTGGTGAAAATGTTACGTATGATTTTTGAGTTGGTTGAAGTTTCCGTTTATGTCATTTGGGTTGTTGGTTCGTTGCAGCACGTAAAGTAATGGAACCTTTCCTTCTTATGTTAGATATTTTGTAATAAATTGTCTTATCTTTAAAATGTTATATTTAGAATATCCCATGCGCTTGTATTATACTTCATTTTGATCTCTTTGAACTATTTTGAAGAAGAATTACTACACATAAGTAACCAAGTCCGTGTATCAATTTTGAAATTTTTATGGCAATTCGTTCTTAACATAACCTATTTTATTTCAAAACTATTAAACAATATTATCAATAATTGATATGTTGAAGAATTATAATGAAATCAAGTAATTACGTAATTATGAAATTACCCAATGTAATTGTGTTATTTGATCCTTAGGTTGTGAATATCATGGGTACAGCAGCGACATAACCAGAACATGGCCAATTAATGGCAAATTTAATGAACAACAGACAGTGATATATGAAGCTCTATTGAATGTACAAACAGAACTAATCAAGCTGTGCTATAAGTTTACCCCTTTGGATGATTTATTTGAAGCCATGTGTGTGTTACTGGGCAAGCAGCTGCAAGAAATTGGTTTGATATCGAAAAGCTTTTCACCAAACCATGTCATGAAGGTAATTTCAATTACATGTATAATAATGATAATGACAATAATTCAGTAATTTTAGGCAGCATATCAGTTTTGTCCTCATCATGTATCTCACTATTTAGGAATGGATGTTCATGACACCCCAACAGTTCCACGAAGCATTAAAGCACAACCCGGGATGGTAATTACTGTGGAGCCAGGTAATGGTCCTACTTAACCTATTTGTTTATTCAGCAGTATTAATAGTTATTTATAATACAAGTGTCGAGGAAATATAATGCGGCGTGACGACCTCAAAGGCTCAACTTTCCTCGCATGTCATACAAAATGTTATCCAACTCAATAAATACTAAAATAACAAATTTTGTAATGACAGCTATGAAAATTCAAAGTCAAAGTGATATGAAGTGAGTACATATAAAGTCAGGAGTAGGTTATGACCTATACAGGGTGCCCATTTTATCTATTCCTGCCGGAAGGTTCTGAAATAGACAATACACGCAGATAGTTCTCATAGATATCTTTATGTAAAGTATTGATTTTTTAAAATCAACTATCATAGTAGTTTGACAAAGAAATTATATTTCAAATGTAATACAACGTAACAATTATATACGAGGATTGTTCAATAGAAACACGTTTGGATCGTGTAGGCATGAATTGATTATCATGACACTTCAATGCAGTTAATGAAATCGTTTATTGACGTATTAGTAAGGTGTCTTGTCAAATTTGTTTGCGATTGCTTTTTTGTGTACATTTTTATAGAGCTTGGAAATGGCGTTTACTATAGAACATCCGTTCAAATAATATACGTACCGCCGAAGGACGTCAACCACTAGAAATCCTTGAGAATAGAAAAGCTGTCAATGGTGACTATAGTTCTCACATGACGGTAGTTTAATGGTGCAGAAAATTTTTACAAGAAAGAGAATTAACTAAAGACTTGGCTCGTCCAGGGCATATTCGAGTTGCAGTTTCAGATGAAAGTGTGAGACATTTGGAAACTGCTTTACGTGCAAATAGACGCATTAAAGTCAGATAACTGTCAGAAAAGATGAGCATCAATATAGGAAGTGTTCATTTCATTATTCACACTCTTATCACAAATTTCATGTCTTTGGTCCATTGAAAACAATCACTAAAGGGGTAGCGATTCATTTCGGACGCTGAAGTGCAGACGGCCATTAGACAACAACTTCCTCAACAGCAGCAAGAATTTTACCAGCAGGGAATCTGGAGATTGGTACAACAGTGGGACTCATACCTTAATGTTAATTGAGAATTTTTTTAAATTGAGTTAATAGAAATTACGCTACAGCTTCTGAACATGTTTCTATTAAACAATCCTCGTATATATAATCAATAGCTCCCTTCTACCTTTCAGTGTAGGGTAAAAAAATGAAACAACGTAACAATTAAATAACTTTTATAGCAAATGTTCAAAATGCCTCCAGTTATTTTCTTCATATAATGCCACTCTACGTTAAAAATTTCTTTTAACTTTAGCTAAAACCTCTGGCGTTACAGATTGGCATGATTCTGTTATTCTTTCGCGTAACTTAGGCTCACTTTAAATAGGGACCCGATAAACTTTGTCTTTTTCTTTTTCCTAAAGAAAACAAAAATCATGTCCCGGATCCGTGGGGCCAAGCAGGTTGTGCATTTCTAGCAAAAACATCAGCCCCAAAAATTCTGGTTAAATAAGCACTAACAGCAGTTTCTTGATTGCCAAACTTATCAATTGGGAATAATGTAGAAATGTTGAGAGTGCAGTTCAATTTTTTTGCGTAAAAACAACGTTTGGATATAGGAAAATAGTGGCAAAATTAAGCATTTAGTGTAAATTTAATATAGTAATGAAAATAGTAATACTTCATATGCAATTACCTTTTCATCATTTGTTTTAATTTGTTTTCAAAAAAACATGGCAGACACATAGCAGCGTACATAAATCAAACAAGTAGAGACACTCACTGTCGGTTCCTTTGATGTCCCCCTCCTGGGGGGTACTTTCCGATAGTACTAGCAGATGGCGCCACTACTTTACCACATCATGATTAGTAGCAGATCCAGTAACTGGCTCTGATTGGTAGAATTTTGTGCTGCCATCTGATAGTCAAACTTACACCCGTATTCATAAGTCGTGCGCCAGCGGCTTGCCGGCGACTCGCCGGAGTTTCGTTATGAATAGTATGTTGGCGGCACTGTACGTCTATATCAAATTCGAGGTTAGCAGGTTAGATTTTCCGTCAGTTTTGACAGAAACTGACACAAAATCTAACCTGCTAACCTCGAATTTGACATAGACGTACAATGCCGCCAACATACTATTCATAACGAAACTCCGGCAAGTCGCCGGCGAACGACTATGAATACGGGTGTTAGAAATACCCCCGAGTTAGTGTCCCAGGCACTCTAGACGGGTTTCAACATTTGGCATGAGTGTCTGTACTTGTTTGATTTATTTACGCTGCACATAGTTTTTATTTTTTTGTGGCTAAATTTGCATCTTTCCAGAAAAGAATTAAGAATCATTAGCCTTTCCATCTAGCCCAGTCAAATGTTACATCGGAACTTATCTTAAATGGGGTATTAATAATTTTTGGAGGGGTGTTTTGGACCATTCCTAGGACTACAAATCCAGATTTGCAACCCTCAGAAACCTGTGCTCGCTGAATGGCAGTCGAAAAACATCGACTTTTTCAGACTTTTCTCGGTTTTTTAACAAGATCTCCTAAAGTATGCGTTTGTTGGAAAAAATATTACACAGCTTTTTTAAAGTGAATTAAATTTCCTACAAAATAAGATTAAAATAGTTTTTGTGAGTTGTATAGTTAACGAGATACGGCTTTTCAAAGATTGACTTTTTTTTCAAAAAGGGAAAATTTTACGTTTTCTTCTTTTCGAGTTGGGATACAGGTAAAATTCCACGTCCTACAGAAAAGTCAAAAGCATAAAAGTTGTAGGGAATTTAATAAGCTTTAGTTTGAGCTAAGGCTGGTCCCTGTATCCCAGATAGTCTCGTCAGAAATGACAAAAAACGACAAAATGAAAAAATGCTTTTTTTAGTTGAAAGTTGAGTTTATAACCAAAATTACAGTCTGTGGGTGATGGGATTTTTCGAGAAAAAATATTTAAGCAGAATATTTCATGTATTTACATTTTAACTAACAGGTACAGCTGGCCCTTTTAAAAAGTTTTTCAATGACTATAAAAACTACTGTAAACTTTCTCAACTTAGTTATACGACATTTTCCGCCAACATGTGATGAAAAAACATTAATTAAGGTGTTGGTGAAGGAAACGATGTTACATAACTTTCAACCAAAAATGCATTTTTTTTAATCCTTTTGTTTTTTGTAATTTCTGACGAGACTTGCTTAAAGGGCTTTAGCTCAAATTAAAGCTTATTAAGCTCTTGACTTTTCTTTAGGACGTGTCATTTTGCCGGTATCCCAACTCGAAACGTGAAGAAAACTTAAAATTTTCACTTTTTGAAAAAAAAGTAAATCTTTGAAAAGCCGTACCTCGGTAACTATATAACTTACAAAAACGATTTTGATCTTATTTTGTAGGAAATGTCATTTACTTTAAGAAAGGTATAGAAGATTTTTTCCAACAAACTCATAGTTTAGGAGATCTTGTCAAAAAATCGAAAAAAGTCCGAAAAAATCACTGTTTTTCGACCGCCATTCAACGAGCACAGGTTTCTGAGGGTTGCAAATCCGGATTTGTAATACCAGTAATGGTCCGAAACGGCTCTCCAAAAATTATTAATACCCCATTTAATGTTAGTTCATGCATTTTTTGTGTAACATTTGACTGGGCTTTTCGATCTGTCCTGTGACACCCACGTTTCAGCCGCCTATATTCAGTCGATAATAATCAGTACTATCTTGCAAGATGACATCCGTATGGAGTGTCATGCTGAATATCATTCAAATCGATCCCAATGTTACCGGCAAAATTATTTTTTTTAAAAGAACTTTGAAGCAAAATATTGGCTTAACGAAATGTAAGTTGACTTAAATTGTTTTATTTGGGGCCCAGGAATCTGTGGTTTAAGTCATGTCCACATATTTAAAAATATAACATTAAGATATGGTGTAGGTTTCTCCAGTCGATCAATTCAATTGTTACAGCTTGTATTATGTAAAATATAGTATCAAGAAAGTCCTTACAGACTACCTGTCCCCCATTAGTCATTCTGTACAATGTCTTGTTTTACACTTTAACTAAATAACTCCGTTATTCTATAGAATAACTATATACGGATGGGGCATAATTATACCGTGTGTCCACAGAAGTACGCACCATAGAGATAAGATAATGCTAATAGAATATAAATATCAACCAGTGCTGTGACCACCGTCCCTTTTCTTGTACCGTTTATAACAATATTGTTTCATACAGAAAACAACGTTTTAGCGTGCCGGCGATCACAGCATTAGCCGATCTTTCTATTCTATTAGGTTATCCCTATGGTGCGTCCTCCCACACGGTATATAACAGCAATGAGATAACATGAATAACAAAATAGAATGCTTGAGTAAGAAAGAGATGGCCATACGAAAAAATTATTTTAGTAGGCATGTTTAGTTGACATCTGTGATAATTAAAATTAATATTTGCTACTATATGTTTATTTCTTTCTTACTCAAGCAATATGTGTTATTTTATTGTTCATGTTATCTCATTGCTGTTATATATAATTATGGCCCTATCGGTATTCTATACAATAATAGATTATAGACTTAATTGTAACATATATTCAGGGGTTGTATCCCGAGTGCATGAAATGTAATGGGTTCAACTGTGTACGTCCAAGTTGATTTTTATTGAGTGTAAAACGATTGTTATTGGTCAAAATTAAAATTTTCATAGCTTGTAAATACATTAATCATATAAAACTCTAACAGCCAGTCTTATAAAGGCCACTAATCTGACGTTAACTTTAATTCGCTGTTAAAATAAACAAAAGCGCATCACAATTTGTTTACTAATGAATAATATGTCATAAGCACAAACGTTTTGATGCGCTTTTATTTATTTTAACAGCGAATTAAAGTTAACGTCAGATTAGTGGCCTTTATAAGACTGGCTGTAAGTACAATATAACTCAAATGATAAAGTGAATTGTTAAACTTAATCATATTGTATCGTGTGTTCCAAAAAAAAACTAATTCGCAGCATGCCGTGATCAAATTGAAGTTTGCCGTAACTTGAGTGAAGCAAATGAACTACCATAAGTCAGAGAGAACTAAACTATTTTCCTAAAAATATACAAAACATCACAAATTGACCGTTATGATTATTACAGTCGTTTGTTGTTGTGTACACGCTATCTTATTTTCCCCCTCGATACAAGTAAACTTAATGCAGTGTAAACTTTTGCCTGTCACAGTGACAGATGTTTTCTTAAACAAAATGCAATCTGACATTCACCTATAGACTTAAGTTAAGACATGACAAGATGTTTTATCTTTCTCTAAAAGGCCTACCCTAAATTAGAGACCTGCGCGGGTCCAATATATAGGACCCGCACCCGACCCACGAACCGCTATTTCTGAAATTTTAAATCCACACCCGACCCGCGAACAACAATTTACACATTTTGATACCCGCATCCGACCCGCCGTTTCAAATCCGGCCCCGACCCGCAACCCGCATTTTTTGTAATTTTAAAGCCGCACTTGACCCCAAACTCGAATATTAGACCCACATGTACAGGCAACTTGCTGTAGATGGAATGCCTATACACAATCTCAATCTTAAAAGGCACATTTCTACCCTCCATCTTTGAACATACTAGACCTCCTTCATGACATTTCAACGGTCTCTGTGTTGTGCTTCTCTGGTCCAATTTAGTCCTGCAGTTAACATGAGATCATCCATCGGGTTGATGGACGCCCTCTTTTTCGTCTGCCCATGTGTGGTCTCCAATGGAGGATGGTGGTATTCCATGCGAATCCTTACAACTCGCTATATGTCCAACGTAACTTCATTTTAGTCTGGTAATTGTTTCGACGGCGTCTCTCATTCCTATAGTTTGTCTGATCCAATCATTGTTTTTTGTTATTTAAAGATATGCCAATCATCTGTGTCTCCATGGCTTTTTGTGTGACTTCTATTTTCTTTGTCCAAATCCATGTTTGGCAGCCGTAGGTTAGAACTGCGATGATTTATTGATCGAATAGCCTTGATCTAAGTTTTTTACACAATAAAGAAGGTTGTTTTCACATTTTGGCAGTCAAATTATGATTAGGTATAATTTTTTCATACACAAACGAAATTTATGTTGAAGAAATGAAGTTGTACCCGCGACCCACAGTTTCAAATCCGCACCCGACCCGCTACCCGCAATATTGATATAAATCCCACCCGCAACCTGACCTGCAATGCAGGACTACCCTAAATGAGTTTTTTTTTGGAACACACGATATGAGCAGCATTCAATTCAGTGTAAGTTCTAATTACTCTTTGTGCAAAAATTTTTTGTTTGGGCAGTGTCAATCAAATTAAAGTGCGAATCATACAGTGTGTCCCAGGATTGATGTTACAAGAGGTGAGATAGACTAAACATTTTTGAATTTTATTTTAAAGTTCTGGGATTCGGTCCTGCTTGGTTGGAAAAGAATTTTAAGAATATTTTCAGTTTTTGAAAAACAAGTAGGCCTTGACAGGGAAGTAAAAACTATTTTATTTTCAGGTAAACTACCCTTTTTGTTCATGATACGGCAAAATTTTATTAAGAAAAGTTGTTTAGAATAATTAATTATGGCCCTATACAAAATTTCAGTAAGATCTGTCAACTTATAAAAAACCGTTATTTTTTAGATAATTGTATTTTATTTTCAGGTAAACTACCCTTTTTGTTCATCATACGGCAAGATTTTATTAAGAAAAGTTATTCAGAATGAGAAATTAGGGGCCCTATACCAAATTTCAAAAAGATCTGTCGACTTACATTAAACCGGTATTTTTTAGATTAAACAAATTGCATTTATTAAAAATGACGGTTTAATCTAAGTCGACAGATCTTTTTGAAATTTTGTATGGGGTCATAATTTATTATTCTGAACAACTTTTCTTAATACAATTTTGCTGCAGCATGGACAAAACGGGTAGTTTACCTAAAAATAAAAAACAATTTTCTAAAAAATAACGGTTTTTTCTAAGTCGACAGATCTTACTGAAATTTTGTATAGGGCCATAATTTATCATTCTGAACAACTTTTCTTAATAACATTTTGCCGTATCATGAACAAAAAGGGTAGTTTACCTAAAAATAAAATAGTTTTCGCTTCCCTGTCAAGGCTTACTTGTTTTTCAAAAACTGAAAATATTCTTAAAATTCTTTTCAAACCAAGCAGGATCGAATCCCAGAACCTTAAAATAAAATTCAAAAATTTTTAGTCCTTCTCACCTCTTGTAACATCAATCCTGGGACAAACTGTATATCATTCAACAATTTTTTGGTTCTTTTTATATTCCTTTTTTTCGATTTTCAACAGAAAAACGTTACGCAACACTGCTGCGTACTGTAAGAGATAATATTATTTTATCTAATATACCAGTGCATATGAAGATTATACGCACCTATAATGTTGCAAATTTTACGAATCTTAAATTGCTTATATTTTGAAAAATACTTCGTAAAAATGCAAAATGGTTGTTAGGTTTTTATTTTATTATTAGACACAGAATATCGAAGTGCACTTTTTGTACAACTGATCGGATACATCCTGTATAATAATAATAATAATGGTGAGGCACTAACACCCCATGAAGGAGCTTGGCCTGCGCATGTGTATAAATTAAATAATATTAAATATAAACAAACAATTGTATTTTAGGTGTCTACATCAGCTCTAAGCACAAAGTGCCAAAAGAATTCCAAGGCATTGGAATTCGTATAGAAGATGATATTCTAATTACCGAAAATGGTCCAGTAATTTTGACTCAAAAATGCCCCCGTACACTGACAGATATAGAAGAACTAGCCAGTCAAAATCAGGAAATATAAGTGATATCTTCAGGTTCTTTGTTCCTATTCAGATTGTATTTGCATGAAGCCTATCATATTGTTTATTAGATTTCAAATGTTACTTCCATTTTTCATTAATTGCAAAAGTGGAATTCAGTGTTACGTAAAAAATATTTTAATATTCTGTTTTTAAAGGAGTTTTAATTTTTGAAGTACTTATATGGTATCAGAGAGCTCAATAAGTGTTAAATAAAAATACTATAAAGCGTACATTTGTCTGTACATACAATGAAATCTATTTCACATAAAATTTTAAATTAGGGGGTGCTACTTTCCTATAGAAAAACTTCCTACCTGCAAACGGGTTTACAAGTGCAACATTTGATATTTTTGTTTTATTCTGGTTTTCCACTTTTTTATAATCTTACTCTTATAATAGAATCTATAATTATTAGGCAAATAGGAGTTTTCTTAAATAAACGTGAAAAACTATCATTAAAATTAATAAATCTGAAATTCAAATTATGTAGATAGGAAGTTTTGTTGTACAGAAGAAGTGATAGAAAATGTTTAATATTGTATTAAGAATTATGACATTGCAAATGTAAAATAATGTTAGAAAGACAATGGAACTAAAAATAACTTTTTGAAATTTTTAGATAATTTTTTGTTTTAATTTAGTAAATAAACAGGTTATTGCTTGAATTGCAAAATAAGTATAATTATTGGAACTGAGTTTAGAATTTATGATACGTTTAGTGTGAACATGTACAAGAACATATTTTTGTCTAATTTACAAAATAAAATATGAAATGCCATGCTCATTATTGGATATAGTATGAGCTCCGTTGTACATCCTTTCACCCATTGTTATCCTTTATCAATGAGCTTCGTTTATAAGGTGACGTTGCAGTAATCAAACCCGTCTTCTGAATTTAATAAAATTTATCGGTTTCAGGATATTATGCCTTTCTTTACAGATACAAAAGTAGGCTGGTAACTAAGTCGTAACTGTACCTATCTGTACGGTAATATTCCTTTACCATATATGGCAACCATTTTCATACTGCAACCGATAAACTATTGAACAAACCACAGATGAATCATAACATTCTTAGAGTCAAAATTATACCCATTCGGAGTCACGTGACTTTTGTCTGTGACTGTTCTTTTTTAGTAAAATAGATGACATTGTAGAAATTTGAAAAAAAGCATGTCGATTCATAAAATTAATTTTAAAATTTGACGTTTCTAATCTGTCAGATTATATTTTTCATGTAAGTTATTGAGATAAGGGTAATAAAACCTAAAATTGTTGAGCCGAAAACTGGAAATTAAAAGGAACTATCGGACATGCGGTATAACAAGCAGTCACAACAATTAATTTGATTATTATGCATTTTTTTTATGCACGAGTACGACAATATTAATAATAGTAAATCAACAGTTTCGGTAAGAATTAGTTTAGCGACCAACTCCAATCGACATGTGCTATACACCATTCGACGCATCTCATCGAGCTGAACAATATTGCTGCTGGGGACATTCGAGGCAGACCAATGGTTACTGAGATACAGCACTAAAAAGGTTTTTTTTTATAAAATTTTTCTTCGTGGAAAACACTGGGGCCGTTGGCGGGGCACCGCGCAGCGCTTCGCACAGCGTACCTCACCGAAGGCTAATAACAAGTCACACTGCGCGCCACCTAACCTAACCTAACTTAATCTAATCTAACCTAACCTAACCGAACCCAACCTAACCTAACCTAATGTTGCACTGAATTGTAAACAAACTTTTTGCAGAGACTATGCATGCGATGCTACCATCTACCGCTACATGATTTAACATAGGGACAATTTAAAGCGAACGCGCCATAGACTTAGTATGGGCCATTTTAAACTTTACCGTGCTGTATCTCAGTGAGCGTTGGTCTGCCTCGAATGTCCCCAGTAGCAATGTTGTTCAGCATGAGGAGACGCGTCGAATGGTGTATAGCACATGTTGTTCGGAGTTGGTCACTAAACTAGATTCAAGCCACAGTTTCACCCTCCAACACTGTTCGCCGTGCTTCTCTTGCGTTAAATGTCTCGGAGAGCACAATTTACCGAAAATATGAGCCAGAAAGTGAAAAATGCAAAACGGAAGTCGCCGAAGCAGTCAAGAACTCCATCAGGGACACTATATACAGGGTGTAGAAATGCTTTACGCACCATAGGGATTTCAATGGTAATTTCTTCATATGAAAATATTTGCTTCCCAAACTATTTTAGAGCAAATTTGTATTGAAGTTTTTTGTAGAGAAAAAAATTCTGTATCCATTTATGCCAGCATTTGTCATTTTACATTTCGGAAAACCAAAAATGTAAAGAAAAAAATTACCATTTTTAGACAAATCAGTGGTGCCTTGAAATTACTAAATCATCTCAAAGCATCAACAAATTAGTTTGCTGTTTATTTGTTTGCATCTGTCAAATGTAACGGCAACCAAATAAACAGCAAACTAATTTGTTGATGCTTTGAGATGATTTAGTAATTTCAAGGCACCACTGATTTGTCTAAAAATGGTATTTTATTTCTTTAAATTTTTGGTTTTCCGAAATGTAAAATGACAAATGCTGGCATAAATGGATACAGAATTTTTTTCTCTACAAAAAACTTCAATATAAATTTGCTCTAAAATAATTAAGGAAGCAAATATTTTCATATGAAAAAATTACCATTGAAATCCCTATGGTGCGTAAAGCATTTCTACACCCTGCATAAAATGTATGTAGCTAAAGAAGAATCTGGAAGAGATTTTTCACATTCAGTTTCTTCCCTAAATAGATTGCGCAAAGAAATAGGCTTCAAATGGCAATGTTCTACAGTGTGTCCCAGGATTGACGTTACAAGAGGTGAGATGGACTAAAAATTTTTGAATTTTATTTTAAGGTTCTGGGATTCGGTCCTGCTTGGTGTGAAAAAATTTTTAAGAATATTTTCAGTTTTTGAAAAACAAGTAGGCCTTGACAGGGAAGCGAAAACTATTTTATTTTTAGGTAAACTACCCTTTTTGTTTATGATACGGCAAAATTTTATTAAGAAAAGTTGTTTAGAATGATAAATTATGATCCTATGCAAAATTTCAGAAAGATCTGTTGACTTAGAAACTACCGTTATTTTTTAGAAAATTGTATTTTATTTTCAGGTAAACTACCCTTTTTGTTCACGATACGGCAAAATTTTTTAAAAAAAAGTTGTCCATAATGATAAATTATGCGCTTATACAAAATTTCAGAGAGATCTGTTGACTTAAATTAAACCGTCATTTTTAATAAATGCAATTTGTTTCAACTAAAAAATTACGATTTAATCTAAGCCGACAGATCTTTCTGAAATTTTGTGTAGGGCCATAATTTATCATTCTGAACAACTTTTCTTAATACAATTTTGCCGTATCATGAACAAAAAGGGTAGTTTACCTGAAAATAAAATACAATTATTATCTAAAAAATAACGGTTTTTATTAGTCGACAAATCTTTCTGAAATTTTGTATAGGGCCATAATTTATTACGCTAAACAACTTTCCTTAATAGAATTTTGCCGTATCATGAACAACAAGGGTAGTTTACCTAAAAATAAAATAGTTTTCGCTTCCCTGTCAAGACCTACTTGCTTTTCAAAAACTGAAAACATTCTTAAAATTCTCTTCAAACCAAGCAGGACCGAATCCCAGAACCTTAAAATAAAATTAAAAAATTTTTAGTCCATCTCACCTCTTGTAACATCAATCCTGGGACACACTGTATAACAGAATAATATTCTGCATGCATATTATTCATGCACAGAAATGGACTTAAAATTTGCTTTACGCAGCAGGTTGTTAATGTAGCAGCTGGCATATCTTTATTATATTTACATTTTACGACATGTTATGTTTTCTTTAACCTGTAAAGTCAGTTTGATTTCATATAAGAGAATAAACCCGTAGCAATCTTTTGTTTTAGAAATTGGCAGATGTCATGATAACCTACAAAACGGAATGTCATTTATTACCCTAAAATTGCATTTTTAAGAATCGACATACGTAAAGTTACTAGATTATCACGTGACCCCGAATGGGTATAAATTTGACTATAGATATGTTTATAGCTATTTGTACTATATAATGAGCTACACATAATGTTTTCGTGGTATTACATTTGGATTTACCAGATTGTGATAAACATAGAGAATAGAGGGTAATGAAGAAGCAAATGCTCTAGCCAGAAAAGGTTCTCAAGAGCCACTTAATTGGCCCTGATCCAGCGATACGAATTACTTTTACTACTGCAGAGACAAATTGAACACTGGTAAAATAACCAATTCAGTGCCAATTCTGCTTTGACAAGGCTATAGTCTGATTTTTATTATAGAAACACAGTAGACTGGTTTGAAATTTATAATGATTATTAACAAATTAATAATAATATAACGTTTATTTTTCTTGAGAAATGATGCAACAAACGTAAATTATAAAAAAATACAAATTATATTCTGAATAATTTAAAATTAAACTAGAAAATGCTTTTACAAAATACAGGGTAATCTTGGTTATCCGAACATGCGATTATCCGAACACGAAAAAAATGACGAAAACTAGAAATGGATGCACTTACCCAGCGAAAAATTACAAATTTTTTCAAAAAGTGAAATGCATATACATATGTAATATGTATTATCAGTTGAACATGTTTGTTTTTTAATTTATTATATCAAAGAATGTATTTTAATTTACGTTGATACTTAAATTAAACATTTTCATATGATTGCATTTTTTATTTGATTATCCGAACAAATCATTATCCGAACAGTGACGTGCAATAATTAGTTCGGATAATTGAGGCTCCACTAGTTATTTAGACCACAAGTGTTAGAAGTGCAACTTTTTTTCACAAGTGTGGAGAGTTCCACACGCGTGAAAAATAAGCACACTAACACGAGTTGTCTATAAGATTTTTTAGAATTTCATTAAACATTCAAATCCAAGCCTATTTTGTATAGAATTGTATTTGCCTTCATTTTAGTCAAATACGTTGGTCAGTTCTGGTAACTATGGAAACGTCTGTTTAAAATCGTTCAGTCCTAAATTGAAAGCAAAGTGTGACACACCAAAATTCATTAAAACAAACCTACTTTTTAAAATGAAATTTTAAAAATAATTAAATGAACTAAGAACACCACAAACAACTAACGAGTTCACTAGCACTCACACGTTAAAATGTCTCGATTATTAATCACTCTCATTAACACACTTCTTTGTTAAATAACTACAGGGTCCGGCAACATAACTTCCTTTTTTGAAATGCGCGCCATTCAGGCTGTAGAGGTCATAGCGGGGCGGGAGTGGTCTCATTCGACAGGAGTGGTTCTAAAGTTTTGTTTCCTTCCATGTCGGTTGCCATCATACTTTGAAACAGTGAGGAACGTGCGTTTGCCGTCGAGTCCTACTTTTCGAACGGATGTTCTGTGATCGCAAACAGAACATGGGCTACTGGGCTGACTCCAATCCCCGAGAATTGCATCAAAAGCATTTGCATTCACCTAAAGTCACAGTGTGGTGTGCAATTTCCTCAGCTGGGATTGTTGGTCCCTGGTTTTTTGAAGAAAATTAGGTCAAAGTAACAGTGAATTCAGATCGGTATGTGAACATGTTGGAGGATTTTTTTTCCACGATTTGATGAATTGGACTTAGGGCACATTTAGTTTCAACAGGACGGAGCAACACCTCACACTTCAAGGGCATCGGTGGATGTTTTGAGGGAACACTTCCCTGAGCGCCTCATCTCAATAAGGGGCGATTAGGAGTGGCCAGCCTGCTCCCCCGATTTGATCCCTTTTTTTGTGCGGTTTTTTTAAATCCCGCGTTTATGCTAACCATCCAAGGACCCTACAAGACCTGAAGGCTAACATCCCGGCAGAAATTGCCAAAATACCTGCTGATATGCTGGTAAGGGTCATGACAAACGCCAGAAATCGGCTTATTCAGTGTATTGGCAATGGGGGGCGTCACCCACCTAATATGATTTTCAAAACTGTGTAAAACATAACTTTAAATATGTACCTACATTATAAAAAAAAAATTAAAAAATTCTGATT
Source organism: Agriotes lineatus (assembly GCA_940337035.1). Taxonomy (NCBI): domain Eukaryota; kingdom Metazoa; phylum Arthropoda; class Insecta; order Coleoptera; family Elateridae; genus Agriotes; species Agriotes lineatus. Next base: position 132,753 of record CALNHX010001492.1, read on the forward strand.
CATAAAATAGGTTTTATTGCGTTTTGAAAAAAGGAAGTTATGTTGCCGGACCCTGTATTAACAGGGCCACTAATACAAAGCTCTAATAGAAATGTGTGGTTATTAATATATTAGCAGCACTACCTCTACCATCAGTTCACATTTGCATTTGTTTCTGCTGCAGTAGCACTATTTTCATTTGGATTCTTGTAGTATGAAACATATTTCGTAGAACTTTTACTTACATTAAATCAAGGGCGCAGGAACAGGGGGGGGGGGCAAGGGGGAGATTGCCCCCTCATAGAATATATCCGCTATATACTATAAGGTTTTAAAAAATGTGTACATATGGTTTTCACATTAATCTGTACGAGATATATACTAACGTTCGTTGTAAATTGTAGATGGTGCAGAAATAAAACACGAGGAATTGGTTAAACACGTCATAATTTTTAGCTCCACAGCAGAGAATTCGATATAGTCCATTTTTCTTTGATATGGCCGAAATTCTAGGGAAACCATTGAAAACAAGCATCGTCACTAGGTTGCAATGTGTTCGTTTATAAACTTCTGGTTATTATTTTTGCGGTGAGGTTAGCTTTCATGTAGACAGGTAGACATTTCATTATTTTATACTGTAGCTTTGGCTATTACAAACTTGAAATAATGTGATATTATATTTTGGTTTTAACTAGTTAAGTAGGTATTGAACTAAGGACAATTTCAGTTTATAATAGCCAGAACTACAATTTAAAATAATTACGGTGTCAACCAGTCAGCATGAAACCTAACCTCATTGCAAAAATAATAACCAGAAGTTTCTATCAATCTAGTGACCATATATGTAATACTTCTATATGGCGTGTCGAAGAGAGAGGGTGTCAGAGAAAGTTGAAGGACAGAATGATTGCGATTTGTGCGTATTGCGCAAGCGCTAATTCTGTTTGGCTGCCAGAAATACGATCCGCGTGGTACGACACTATCCGACGCCGAAGTGAAGGCGATTTTACATGCCACGAAGTCTCACTTCTTTCGTGAATGCTAGCATACAGCGCTTGAATAGGAACACGCCATATAGAAGTATTACATATATGCTAGTGACAATGCTTGTTGTCATTGGTTTCCCTAAATTGCATTTCCATATGAAAAAAATGAAGTATGGTGACCACACGACTTTCTTTTAGTGCCTGTAAAAATTTTGCAATTTTTCATTTACTATAGGTACTAACAAAAAACTTTTTTGACAAAAGTTATAGATCATTACGTAATATACAACAGTTTTAAAAAATTTTATTCCCATTCGTTTTGGAAAATTTTTTGCAAAACTTGAACTTGGCGACTTTTTCAAAAAGTTTTTGAACAAAATATAATTATCCTGTTCTATGAAATTTATTTGTTATAAAACAATTATAACATTTTCTGGGAAAACAGAAAAACAAGAGTAAAATATCACTTCCGGTTATAGGATGTTAAGTAAAAATGACTGGGATCTCCAAATTTATATTCAAAACAAAGATATAAATTTTGATGCCGATCAATTAAACCATCTGGGCTGTAGAGGGGTCACAGACAGACTGACAGACTCACAAAATGACAGGCTTACAAACTGCCAGACAGACAACACTTCGAAAACAAAAAAACTGCCATTTCCGCAAAAATTTCGAGGTTAAAAAAATTCATTTTCACTATTTTACTTAAGTAAAAGAAAGTAAAAATGAAGTACGTATACCTTTCATGTTTTGTATCTTTATGACCATACAATACGTGACTAAAAAGCATTTTAGCTTCATTGTAACTATTATAGTTATTTATGTATCAAGTTCATAATGTAGGACTTTATTGAACGAGTGTTTTATGACAGAACAAGCGTAGCGCAGCGATAAAGAGGATGAGTCAAATTAGGTCTGATTATGTAACAGCTGCATCCAAAGCTTTACGTTCGACTGCACTGCAGAAGATTTCCTTTTATCTATAATAACAGTTATATTAGACACATCAGAAAATTCAAGTTGCTATTGAAACATTTGATAGTTTCGAAGTGTGCAATATCAAAAATAACTGTCTATAACCGTAAGGTATTAAAGATGAATTTCTTTTTATTATTTGTAAAGTTTTCAATTAATATAATCTTTCCTGATTTGAATAAAATGATATTTATTTTGAAAATAACTATTGGAAATTGACAGGTGGCCATTTTACTCTAGGCTATGGACTAAAGTGACACTTTATGGACGCTAAATAATACTATAATAAAGTGTGTAGGAAGCAGTCGGACATAAAGCTTAGTTATGCTAAAACACTCAAAAAATTGTTTTGCCCCCCCATAATTACAGTAGTTCCTGCGCCGCTGCATTAAATAGCGAATAGCTGTTAGTTGCTAAACAACTTATTGTAAATTATATTTGAGGTATTGAACCAGAAATCGCTCAAAATCGGTAAAGCATAACATTTTCTTGGAAAATCGGGACATTTCGGGACAGCATTTCGCTGCGGGACAACTAGCTCCAAATCGTTACAATCCCGAAAAATTGAGACTTATGAAAACCCTATTCTTATACATTTCGCATGTTTTATGTGAGTACTTCCTACATAATAATGTAATTTTTTAAAGATTTTACAAATAATCCATATAAATATGTATGGTTTGTTCTCTAATAAATACATAACATGTATTACAAATTTATGGCATAAATATTTAAAAAATCCGAAATTCGGTAACACAAACTTTTGATAACTCAAGTCGAGTTAAAGAGGTTTGACTGTAAGTCGAAAACAAAAATCATAGCCAATTTTGGTTTTTAACCATTAAGCTTTTCTCGAAAAAAGATCAAGGATGGGGGTTAATTTTTCCATATCTCCTATAGTTATCGAGATTCCCTATGAAAACATCAAAATTTACCCACCTTGTACATAAATTGTTTTAAAATTCATTTTTACATTTTATTACTTTATGTATTTTTTTTTGTATAGTTACTATGATATAGATTGGTATAAAATTCTAAGTAGGACTAAGGTACCTGGTACTCTGCATGTCTAGACCTTGTCCATGGGGTTGGCAAAAAGGGCCTATGAAGGCCTACTTGCTTGACATGACTCTCCCCAAAAATACTACTACTACTACTACTACTTCAGTCAAGAAACCGAAGTGCGTCATCGACCCCCAAATATGGGAGCCATAGACAAAACTGCCATGCTGCTCAGTTCGACAGAATCGGTAAGGAAGTCTCTAAAGTGTATAAAAAAATGTTCTTCCACTTGCTGGACATGTCATATACAAGATGACAAGTGTTGAAAACATTCCACTTGCGGATTTCCAATTAGTGCTCATAAAGCAACTTATTGCCAAATATCAAGAAACAAAACCTCGAACTTCTACCAGCAGAAAGGCTGAAGATGCTCATTCACTGCTACCCCTTATTGAAAGGCGTTTTCCAACTATGTATGCGCCTACTGAAAACGCTAATAAACTATCATCTAAAAGATGTCGTGTGCGCAAAGCATAAAATTGTGATGTACCCTTATGCGTAGTTCCTTTTTTTGAAAAATATACCTTCCAAAAATTTTAATTTTGTTCTTATTTTCTTTTTTTCTTGTTTTTAAATAACATTTTTACATTTTTGTACTAAGAAACTGTAGAGACGTTTTTATACCCATGTAAAACATAAAATTAATAAATGTTTCATTCAGATGTTTTGCATGTTTGGAATTACTTAACTACGTAAGTTTAGGGTTGCATCTAGAACACTTTAAAACAAGATTAATACTTGCAGATTATTTGAGGTTAACGTAGAGCTCACCATGTATTTACCTAAATACCGACCTGGACAAAATACATGCTTATACTGCGGGAACCGTATTAGTGCGCGCAGTTAGTTGATATCCTAACTGCGGGAGCCGGACGCATACACAACAGCTTGCGCTTGCCGCACAGGAGATACCATTGTATAAAACGCTTGCAGCAGCGAAAGGGTTAAAATAATATGCAAATCACATTTTAGTTTTAAAATACACAATTTTCATCTAATATTTAACATAAGCGGTAACGTATTTTAAATAACCCGCACTTAGTTCAGCGACAATTTTGCAGAGACCAACACATTTTAAAACCGGTTAGTGGTTGATTGATGCGCGGCAATTACAGATGGCGCTACAAATTGTCCTCTAAAAATTGGTGTCGGAAATTTATTTCATTTCTTTGTCTATGGCTACGCTTCGCCACGCTGGTTATAACCCTAATAACGTCTTTAAATTTTGCTTTTAATTGATGTGACCACTCCTACTAGAACGTATTCATTTCGTTATGGCAAAAAGAAAACATTTCAAATCTGAATTCTAAATTGTCAGTGTCAAATACTGTGCAGAATATCAGTTGTTTGGGCAATAGATGATAAAAGTTCACTCGCTTGCGACGCTAATGAATTATTTGACACCGACAATTTAGAATTGTCAAATTTGAAAGGTTTCTTTGCCACAGCGAAATGAACGGGCTCTTTCAAGTTACTGACCTTATTTTATTATACTGGCTGCCTAACTTTCCTATGACGTCCCTCTGCGTTTTGGTACACTGTACTTTATTTCAGAAAAACTTCGCTGCCTGACAGAGCCGATGCTAATAAATAGCGTCTATTAGACGAAGCTAGTTTACTCGCTACTAGCCAGCGAGTAAAAAATCCTGATAGTGGACGACCAGATAGTAAACATTGGTTTTTCAATTACACGCAACTAGTGTCGAGTTTGCTAGTTCGCCAGTTCTTAATATAGTGAGCAAATATGGCTATTAAATGGAACGCTGCAGAAATTACAGCTTTTCTTGAAATATATGACCGCTATGTTGCACTCTGGAATTGTAAACATAAAGACTATTTAAATAAAAATTTAAGACAAAATGAAGGCACAACTTTAATAAAAGGTCCTGCGTAATGCGCATGTTTACCAGTCAACTGAGTCAACCAGTCGACCTTCCGATTGGTTGATGTTGTCGGCCTGGTTTAGTTGAAAAAAAGCAGTGATTCTCAACATTTCACTGTGTGTCTTTCCTTTCTTGTCTGTGGTGTGTCATTCTAGCTCTAGCGTGTTTAGGTTCGACTCCCTGTATACAGCACAAAACAGTAACTAATGTATACAGATTAGTGGTGGATAATGTGAACATAGGCAGTGAAATGAGTTAGAATATAGTTTAAGGGCTTTGTCTATGTTAGACAGAAATAGGCATACCTACATGATTAAAATCTAGTATCCTAGGATTCAGTGTTTTCTAAAAACAGAGCACCTTGATTCTGCGGATACTAGATGTTAATCGCATATTAGCTATTTGTGTCTAATTCACACCAAGCCCATAAACTATATTCTAGCACATTTGATTACCTATGTTCTGTACCTATGTTCCTGTGTACCTGTATAACACTTTAGCATTATACAGTTACACTACGTATGTTCACATTTTCCGCCATCTGTATAGTTTGCTAAGAGTTGGGCAAACAGTGTGATACATTTTGATTGGTTTGGATCATGTTTTGCAAGACATGTATAATAGAAGTGCCGGGGTCCATAGCTCAGAGGTTAAGCATTCTGGCTACCGAGAGTTCAATCTCCGATCCCAGTCACGTTTAAAAAAAATAAAAATGCGGATGAAAACCTCTACAGAATGTCATAATTCGGAAGTGATGTAAAGCTGTGGGTCCCATGTTACTAAGATGTGTAACATGTATTAGATCCCTTGATCATATGGCCAAAGCAGTCGGTGTCTCAGGTATAGTCTGTTCAGTAAACATAAAAACACAAAGTGGCCTTTGGCTTCTATAATTTCATAAGTGTACTTCCAAAATTCATCTTTGTCTAGGAATGTACTTACAAAAAGTTACTAAAACAAATAGGTTAGGGGTGTGACATTTATTTATCAACTGTCATAAATCTTATAACTAACTACTTTTAAAGATGTTAAACAAATACTCTGTTGGATACTATTGATGTAGCGTTTATTAATAGGTACCTATTTTTATTATATTTGGTAGAAGTTCAGGCAAGAATTTCTAGAATAATATGTACTTTGACACTGAAATAATGAGATTTATTAATTGCAATTGATTGTCATTTTTAAATTCAAAGTCGCCTTTATGCAGGTGTGGAAACCTTTGCAAAACAAAATACAGAATTCCTAGCACAAAAATTGTATGTATATGCCAACTTAAAAAAAATAGTTAATGTTTTTGTGTTTAGTGAATGGCCTATACCTGGTACTGCGCATGCCTAGATATTACAAACTTTTTTTTTAAATCGGCATTAAAGTACCTCGAAATCGTCATTAAAATATGAGAAAAAGCAGTAAAGTAATCCATTGTTTTACGACTTTTTGTAGGCGGCGGGGCGACAGGTAAAAGTCGACCGACGTTAACATAACCTACAAAAGTTGGTTAAAGTGTTGCACATTCACGATTTCTCGATTTAAAAAAAAATACATAATGTACTCCTCGGCACTGAAGTTCCTTTTTATCCCTCATGTGGTTTATTTGCCTTAGCCCTAGGGGCCTCGGCAACTAAAACCACATTCGTAATAAAAAGCGAAACTTTAGTGCCTTGGTATACAAACTACTATTGTAATACGTCACGACCGATGGTTCTACGCATGCAAATCTAACTTCTAATTAGATTGACCGTATATTCCTAATAGTCGGTTCTAGAGATCCTAAGAATGGTCAATGCTCTGAGAACTCGCTCATCAAAAGCAAGATAGCAAACTCGGTTTTCATAACCGCTTTGTTTGAAATATGTCAAATGTTTTATTTTGATCAAAAATTTATACCAAATCAGGCTATTTGACCAACTTCTAGTCAAGTATATACAGGATCTCTAGTTTTGGGTTGAGTGCAGCCTTTGACCATTTTTAAATTAAATGCCCCATGAAATGTCGTTTTAGCTTTTTTTAGTTTATTTGCAGTCTTCCATCATTTTTTTTTTAAATTTAAAAAACCTATAAGATTGTTGTGGAACCGCTGATTACAGTCATGCGGAAAATTTTACTGCGCATGCGTGCAATTTCGATTTTTGATATGCGTAATAGGCAGGACTCATATGATACAACTACTACAACATATGATACCGAAGCATCTCAAAGCGGTACTGGGCTGCGCAGGTACGTCACTTTGTGAGTAGTTCTTGCCAATTTACCGCGCGAATATACATTTCAACTTAGTTCAAGGCAATTTTATATGAGTTTTTATCCTCCATATGCTTTGTTTCCTGCTTATACTACAAATTATTGTTAAACCATAGGTTTTAGAATAAGCAATAAAGTTGAAGTTCCTGATAATATAATAATTATTATTAAGTTTGACAAATATTTTTAAAAAGTTGGATGCCGATTTTTGCAAAATAGGAAATAGAAGGAATTATTAATTTGTGTGTTGAAATTCGTAATAGTTATTTACATTACAAGTGCGGTAGGTTGCATTTTACAGCACGAGGTTTTAATTTTTGAAGCGCGACGCGAAGCGGAGTGCTTTAATAAAACCGACCGAACATCTGCTGCAGTTATGGTAAGTACTCATAACATTCCTTGATATGTTAATAGCTACACATGAGTATTGCACTAAATTTGCGACATACTTTTTTTACATATTTTCTAATGAACTCGAGACCTTGCTTCTGAATATGAAAACCACCGTTTCCATCAAGCAGGCTGCCTTCAATAAATTTTGTAGTTGGCTATGCATACAAACGCTTTGAAACGTCAAGTCAGAAAAGTGAAAATGTCCGAAACTGACGAAAGCAATATTATTATTATTGGTTCTCCACCAGAGTTACGAGAACAGGCGCAAAATGCTTCGTCTGAATTACTACCGGAAATCTAAGGCAGGTTATGAGGGGCAATATAATATTTTCCGCCAATCGTACTAGAACTGTCACATTATTGACAAAATGTTGTTGAGCAAAGTCAAATATTCCATTACATCAGCCGTTGCTAGGTAATCTATACATATATAAAGGAAAGTCACAACCCTGACTAATCAACGCAGAGCCGTAACCACTGGTACTACGAAGTTGAGATTTGGGTAAAAGGTTCAATTTGTTACGTAAGGTAGTGCTAAGAAGGGATGTTTTGAAATTCTACCCCTAAGGGGGTGAAAAGGGGAAAATGCGTTTTTACAAATTCCTCAATATCTCTTACACCCGATGAGATATTGACTTGGTGTTTACTTACAAAGATTTTTAATGCAAATGCCTAGAAACGTATTTCCCGATTTTGCCCTAATCTACCCCCAAAGGTGCAAATATGGATTCAGGGTGAATTAAAGAAGCCTTCGTACCTCCTATGTTTCTTGAGTTAAGCAATTATTTTTTGGCATATACATGAATTTTTAAAATATCTAGAAAGGGGTTTAAGGATTTTTTAAAATTTACCCCTAAGGGGGTGAAAGGGGGTAAACTGTGTTTTCACGAATTCCTCAATATCTCTTACACCCGATGAGATATCGACTTGGTGTTTACTTTCAAAGATTTTTAATGCAAATGCCTAGAAACTATTTCAGGATTTTGCCCTAACGTACCCCTAAAGGTGCAAATATGGATTCGGGTTGAATTAAAGAAGCCTTCGTATCTCCTATGTTTCTTAAGTTAGAACATTCTTTTTTGGCATATAAATGTATTTTTAAAATAGCTAGAAAGGGGTATAAGGATTTTTTTAAATTTACCCCTAAGGGGGTGAAAGGGGTAAACTGTGTTTTCACGAATTCCTCAATATCTCTTAGACCTGATAAGATATAGACTTGGTGTTTGCTTGCATAGGTATCCAAGGCAAATTTCTAACACCACAATTTAGGATTTTGCCCTAATAAACCCTTAAAGGTGTCAATCTGCTTTCGGGGTGAACTATAGAACCCATTGTATCTCCTGTGTTTGTTGAGTTAGAGCATTCTTTTTTGTCATATAGATGTGTTTTTCAAATCTTTAGGAAGGGTTTGTGGGTTTTTTTTTAATTTCACCCCTAAAGCGATAAAAAGGGAAAACTGAAAAGGGGTAGGGAGTTAAAATTATAAATTGTTTGCCCTCTGGGTTCATTTTAAGATAAAATGGAATAAATTAATTTTTAGAAATTTTACCTCTAAGGGGTGAAGAGGGGTAAACTGTGTTTTCACGAATTTCTCAATATCTCTTAGAATAAAATAGAAGAATTTCTGAAATTCCATCCCCACGTGGTGGAAACGGGTATCTTGCTATTATTTATGAATACAACATTTAATAAGTACATATATTTTTGATTTTATCTCATTGTTACTCTAAAACTATAGCTTTATCAATCTATACAATTACATACGCATTTCCAGGGGGTACGTGAAGAACAAAAGAGTTAAGGAGAGCTTTTTTCGGAAGAATATTGTTTTTTTTACCTACAATACTGTTTTGCAACCTTTTTTAGTTTAGCGTATTGAATGAGGGGGACGGGGGACCCCAGAATTCATTTGAGATTTAGAAGAAGAAACAAAAATTTGTAGTCCGTACGAAGAACGGGCATCTTGCTAGTTTACAATAAAACTGTACAGGAATAATTCAATGAAAGCCTCTATAGAATGCCATCATTCGGAAGTGATGTAAAGCCGTGGGTCCCATCTTACTACGATGTGTAGCATGTAAAAAATCCCTGGCTAGGGTTGGGTTGGAACTCCTTAGTCTCGGCAAAATTCTAAGTAGGACTTTGACCATATGACCATAGCAGTCGGTGTCTAAGGTATCTTGTCCATTAACAAACAAACAAAACAAAAACATTCCATTACATCAGTCGTTGTTGGGTAATTTACAATACAACTGTACAGGAATAATATTCCCGGGCTAGGCAGGGAATATTCGAGTACTATTTCCTATTTTTTTTAATTACTCGTATCGATTGGCGGAAAAATAGTATGTGTATCTTGGACAAAAAGCAACATTACCAGACTCATGTGTTGTTGGGCTCGGCGTTCGCCTCGCCCAAAAATATTCACAGTCGTCTTGGAGTGTTACGCTTTTCGTCCTAGATACACAATGTACTATTTCGTAAAGTGGTGCGAAGAAAAAGGGGTGAAAAACTACTGAGAATGTCCTCCTGGCGTACTTCACGGAGCTAGTTTATCAAAGTAAAAATTCGTTATGGGCCATTTATTCAATGATAAAATTCTGTATTATAATTCATTGGCTGGAATTTTTAACCACATGTTAGTGTTGCTAATATTGAGTTCATTGAGTACAGCCATCAGTTTCCACCACCCAAGTCACTTACCATAGCAACAACCTGAAAACTTGCAACAAAATTATAAATATCAAATAACACCTTAACACGACTCGCTAACAGGGCCTCGTGATGTAAGGGCGTGGCGACGGTTAAAAATAGTGTTCTTTACCATTCACCCGCCTAGCTCAGCGGTGGAGGGCGTGGCGACTAAGAACAGCTGTTGAACAATATAGAGACGATGGCGGACATGCAATTTCTATTTGCGATTATAGATATTACACCTATTGTTATATGTACGCAAACAAAATAAAAAGCAGAAAACATAATCTAAAACTACTATATACACAAAGGGGCCCCGATGCTCGGGGGTGAGGTGCGGCTTCTCTTGCGGCTGGGGCTCAGGCCGCTCGTGGTGGACGTAGAGACCGGCGGCGGCGACTGCGTCTCTGGGTAGGGATCCTCGGGGTGCGTGGCACAGGGGAGCGCTGAGGCGGGTATCCCAATGTGAGTGCCGGGGAAGGATCCCTGGTCTTCTTGGGAGGCGGCAGTACGACTTCGCGCAGGGGGTGAGCGTGGGGGCAGCAGGCCTCTTCCCACAGCTGCTGGAATTCCTGCTCTTCGGCGGGCCTCAAGTGAAATTCCAGTTCCAGCTTTCGTGGGAGGCGAGTGAGTGGTGCCTGCCGGGGATGCAGCGGTGGATTGCCCTCGGGGGCTTGGGCCTCGAACGCTTCCAGGCCCTTAGGGGTGTTGTTGGGGTCCGGCGTACGGGGGCAGCGGGCGATTCCAGTATACCTGGAGGCGACGGCTCGAACATTCTCTAACAGCTCTCGGGTTATGGAAAGAATTGGATTAATAGTTACGTGGCTTGGTGATGGTGAACTGGGGCACGGCGGGGCCGTATTGTAATTCTAGAGGGCATATTACGACGGCGACATCATGGTCAGAGAAAGTAAGTGGCGTTCCGGTGGCGTCCTACTTGGAGCAGCGATCCTTCCTAGGCACGGCGCCGGTAAATTTCCTGCGGCCGCTTAAGCGCCTGCAGAAGGAATCGAGGGGCCCGCATCAGCTCTAGTGCCTGCAGAACTTGAAGAAGAGATTGTTCCCGGGATCTTTCGATCACTTCGGAATCCTGGTGGAGAACTGCTGGCAGCAAGTTGGAAGTGCCAGCCAAAGAGCTGGTGATCCGGGATCTATGAGATCGGTGCGAATGTGGAGTAGAACTTCTTCTTCTTCTTCCTTCTTCTTCTTAGGCATATCCCTGTTTGTTCCTTCGATTACTTTGCCTATCTTTACTCTTTCCTTAGGTTGTCGCTCCATCTTTTTCTTGGTCGTCCTACGCTGCGGTTTCCTATTGGCGACTTGTCTCTAGCTATTTTGACTATCCTTTTTTCGTCCATCCTATTTATGTTCTCGTTCCATTCATGCTTTCTTTTTAATGTCCACTCATTGATGTTCTCTACGTTGCATGTCCTCCTTATATTTTCACTCCTCTCCCTGTCCAATAGCGTTTTCCCAACAACTCGACGCAGTACTTTCATCCCGCTTGTTTCTAACATTGCCTAGCATTTCTTGATTTCGCTTCAACCCCTATATATTTGTTCTCCCATATTGTGCTGTTGAGACATGCTGCTATCCTTGTTGCATTGTTCATTTGCTGTCTTACTTCCGTCTGGACGTCACCGTAGCCAGATATTTCTACGCCCAAGTACTTGAATTTGGATACTTGTTGAATAATTTTTCCATCGACAGCTAGCTTACATCTTAGAGGCGTTTTGGATGTTGTCATACATTTTGTTTTTGAAGCGGATATCAGCATGTTGTGCGATTGAGCTGTTTCATTGCAGCAGCCTTTTGCAGGTCATCTTCAGTTTCCACAACTAGTACTGCGTCATCGGCATAACACAGAATAGTGATATTACGGTTTCCCATTGTGTATACCCTCATATTTCGCACCTTCCTTTGTCCATAACGATATTGAATAGCAGCGGACTTAATGAGTCTTCTTGGCGAATACCACTTTCTAGCGAAATTGGTTGGGTTAATTCTCCATCGACCTTAGCTTGTATTTTGTTTTCTGCGTAGATGTTTTCGATTACTTTAATTATATTACACGGTATGTTCAGGTCGTACAATAGGTGTATTATGTCTTTCAGTTGAATTCGATCGAAAGCTTTTGTCAGATCCACAAAGCACATGTAGGCAGGCCTGTTGTATACGAGTAGAACTTCTCGGAGCATATTGGAAGTACTAGCCAGAGAGCTGGTTGATCCGGGATCTATGAGATCGCTGCGAATGTTTGTTTCACAATTTGCGAGCACTTATAAATAAAACTCGAGCTGTTGTTCTTTGTAGAACTCCCCACTTTGCGAAGTGGTAGATTTGTTTTATTAATTTTTACTTAATTTGGCCGGAGCTCCGCTAATGAAGCCGATAGCTAGATCTCATTAGTCGCATCTTGTGGCCGACCCGAAACTGCGTCTTTTAATACCTCACTTGCTATATATCCTTTAGATACGTGGATTTTGATTAATCCGCGCGCTTCCTTTTAATCCGCGCTTTTAATGTCTTTTCCTTTTGGTTAATAAGACAGGCCAATACGCTGGTTTAAACTTCTTTATATTTTGCGGCAGCAGGTATTACCGGAAATTTGAGGCTTTCCCTATTATTGATTAAGTTGGGATGTTTTCTTTGTTTGCGTATTATAGGCAAAAATGGCTTGTTTTGAAAAACCGTTAGCTTGCGGTGGCGGAGATTTCACTATTTTTAAGCAATTATTTTGGGTGCTAGCGGCGGACGTTTTATTGGAGCCGATTATAAAAGCTAAGCCTGGGTGAGGCGGCTTTTTACTAGCATCTGTGATTTATTTGTGCGAACTCAGAGCATTGGTAATTGCGCCGCGTATATTTTTAATAATTGCAGGCTAGTTTTATATCAACCTCATACCAAAGATTCATTTATAGCTATTTAAGTCACAAGGAATGTAAGGACCTATTAACATTTGAGGTAGGCAAGCACAAGCCAAGACGAAGTCGCGGCTTGTTGCCTGCCGAAAATGTTAATAGGCGATACATTCCGAGTTATCTTATTATATTTTTCCCGCTGCTTATCGAAATTTTCCTAGATTTTTGAAAAAATCGTTTGGTTTGTCACCTGTCACCAGGATTAATTTTCGTGAGTCGTGTTACCTATGAGTGTCACATGTCACATAAACACTTGTAATTTAGAAACAAAACGTCTAAATCTGCATCTTGCTTTGCTAATTTTATTATCCTAGGAACTTAATAATAGTATTAAGTTCCGTTGTCAAGAAAAAGCAGCAAACAATAGCTATTTAAGTAACAAGGAATGTAAGGACCTATTAACATTTGAGGTAGGCAAGTACAAGCCAAGACGAAGTCGCGGCTTGTTGCTTGCCGAAAATGTTAATAGACGATACATTCCGAGTTATCTTATTATATTTTTCCCGCTGCTTATCGAAATTTTCCTAGAATTTTGAAAAAATCGTTTGGTTTGTCACCTGTCACTAGGATTAGTTTTCGTGAGTCGTGTTACCTGTGAGTGTCACATGTCACATAAACACTTGCAATTTATAAACAAAACGTCTAAATCTGCATCTTGCTTTGCTAATTTTATTATCCTAGGAACTTAATAATAATATTAAGTTCCGTTATCAAGAAAAAGCAGAAAACAAATATAATCACCGACTTACACGTTTTGTTACTAAGGCTGTATCACTGACTCACATGATCAGCAGCGGGAAAATATAATCACCGACTTACACGTTTTGTTACTAAGGCTGTATCACTGACTTACATGATCAGCAGCGGGAAAATTTAGTTTTTAAAATAATAGGTAACTAGATTCAAATTCCCAACTTAGAATAAATATCAAAAATCGTTCATTGTTTCAAACAACTTTTCAATAAGAAAACTGAAATTATACTGTGTGACATAATGTGTAAACATTATGTTCACCCAGTATAAGTACTCTCTAAAGAGCAAAGTCCATATATTATACTAAATTATAATCACCGTACCTGAAGATTCAGCAAACTGTATTATTTTAAATAATTTTTTCTTAGAAATCTTGAAGTCAACGTCATAGAACACAGGTTGCTTTCAATTTTTGAATAATCCCCTCAACATTAGGTACTCCTTGTACGGCTTCAGAGTTTCAACATTTGCCTTCTCATATAAATAAGCTTTACTGATCTTTATTTCGTCAAATGATATGACACCTTTTCTACAAAAGTCATATCAGGTAATTTCATGAAATAAAAAGCACTGTTCAATATCCCAAGACAAATTTCATTTTTTTTCAGCCGTAATCGAAGACAGCAGGGAATTGGTATTCTTTTCTTAAAAGTAACCTGTGTGAATCTGTCCGTGTAGCTCCTATGTTTGCTAGAATTGATTTGAGTAACTTATCGGGGATTATTATAGAGGTTTTATCTCTGTGATCCATACAAATGAAAAACTCCGATGAGGCAAGTGGTTCAAGAATTAGCGTAGTTATCATTTTAGATGGATTACATTGTCCAGATAAATACTGAAGTATATTTAGAATTAGATCAATTAATTGATTTATTAAAGCTGTAAATCGTCTAGTAGGGTATTTCAACGCTCCCTTATCTTGTAGACAACTAACAATGGATTTGAGGAAGAAGTGGATAAAAGAGATTCTAAGCAAACATTACAGTTAAATCTTTCTTCAACCGTTTGGGGTACATATCCACTCAAAAATGTCACTGAAGCAGAAATAATTCTATATTCGAGGAGTTGTTAAGCCATTTTGCCCTTTGTAGCCATTTAATTACATTTCACGCCTTTAGGGCAGTTTGTTTCTATTCAAAACCAATTTTCAACTTTTAGTCACAAGCGCAATCTCATTTCCCGCGCATTTGGTTCCGTTTACCCTGTATGTAGACGCGCTTCGATCTTTTGGCTCACCCTTTTAACGCTACTTGGTTGTTCGAAGAGACTGCGAGGCCTCTCGCTCTCTTTGTCACCGCGACGTTTTTGTTTCATTTATCGCATCGCCATTGGGGCTGTCAAGGGTCACGTGGTGACGCCACGTCCGGCGTCCTAATGCTTCTTGCTTTGCAGTTCAGCTCAGGCCGTTGATCGAGGAGGTTGCGGAGTGTGTGTTGGCCCGGTGTTCCCGCCATGGCGGGGACGCCAGCCTTTTTCCCGTCTCGTGCTGCTTCAGCAAGTTTTTTTGATAAACTGTTTCGCCTTAAGCGAGTTCCGGCAGGACTACAGACAAGAGAGGTTGTGTGTTGTGCGAGTGGCGGTGATCACTTTTAGGCGTGGGTGCGATGAGCTTTGCGAGTCCGTTTCTGCTTCCGTAAGTAAGGGATTGTTTCCTTTATCTCGATGCTCGAGGATCTATCCAGCAGGACGTAGTGGACCGCTTTTGCCGCAGTTGTTGTGCTCGTAGGGGCACTTTTCATGGCCGTCATATTTGACGAATCCTAGTTCGTTTGCCCCAAAAATGCCGTATCGTGGCTGATTCAACGCCACGGATTGCAGCAGACTATCAACCGATTGCACGCCATTCTCAAGGACCGTCTCCGAATTAAGGTACCTGTAATAGAACCATTTGAACATAATCGTAGTTACTTGTGGTTTGTGGTTTTCCTGCGGGGGCGTACTTGTGCCTCTTGCTCGCTTATTACTATTTTATGCGGCGCTCTGGGGCTACGATGCCTTGTGACGCTGCCGTCGCTAACTTTCACTTAAATGTGGCCAAGGTGCGAGCTTGGCGCTTGACCGTACAAAGAAATTCATGAACTCTTCGCAGATGTCTGTGTGAAGGGCCGTTGCTAACCCTCATTTTAGTAACTGCATGTGTGCGGGTTTGTTTATACCTAACCATTCAATTAGCGAACGAACGCATCGCATAGCCGTGCGACGCCGTCAATATCACGATTTGTTCGAGACTTTTCATGTGCGCTGGCTTCGTGCCTCGTTTAAGTTCATTTATCGCATGCATGGGCGACGTGGCACTGGCTGGAATGTATATTCAAAAATCACCTAACTTTGCGAGGCTATTCTAGCCCCTTTTTGGCCAAGTATTGCAGCTACGCTGCCCCCTTCCTCTGCCTAATAAATTAGGCCGCGAGTTAATTCGTCGCATACCTTTGCGGCGCCGTGTTTATCAATAGCTATATTGCTTCCGTCGCCTACGCAGGCGTATGATTCATTGTTATGAACTAACGCCCATTGTTTTTCACTGTACTGTTTGTTATAAAGTGACGAACCGATAGTGGCCAGTCACATGTTGTGTTTGTACCGTAGCATTAGCGCGTCCATCAGCTGATGCGTATTTTTCTTAAGAGATAACATAAGTTTGGCGGCACGATTTGCTGCCCGAATGTATTAATCGACTAATAGACGCATAACTAATTAAGGGACGTATTATTCTTGTTCGCCTTGTGCATGCTCTGTTTCAGATAGTGCCCCTCAGTGTAAAGATTGGTGTACGACGGGACTTGAGAGTTCGGAGCGTGCAGGTAAGTTTGGTCGTTGCACCGCCGCGGCTAAAAGGTCCCAATATTGCAATTCCAGTATTTTCAGTCACGAAATTGTTGTTTTAGCTTACCGCTCGCGAGTACCTTTATCGACGGAGTATCTCGAATACTTCCCCACCGATGACCGTCCATCCCCGGTTATTCGGTCACACCTTTACTACAGGCTTGGTGGCGTCCTTATAATTTCGACGTACCCTGTATATGTCTTAGCACACTTGCCCAACGACGTATCGTTTGAACCGCGCCCGACTCCCTGGGCGCTTCAGCCGAGGCCTTTAGTCTGTTTTAACGAATCTCAGGGCAAGTGCGCCAGTTTTCCAGGACTGATCCAGTCGTGCGACGCTCATCTTGGATGGGTGTCGTTAAGTCGTTTTGATATCGTAACAGAGTGTGGACACATTTTTAAGTTCATCTATTGCTTCTTTACTATTTTCAGGAAGATCGAGCTTATAGCCAGGTGCTTCACTGGATTCCTCTGTAATGTGATCAGAGATACTATTAGGTATAGCTGCAGTCAGCAAATACATTTACTGATTCTGATGTTTTTACCAACTCGCATTGCACTATTTTTTAATGGCATTGTGTGCGGTTTGAGCATCCATCGCATCTCGAGAGTCTCCTCTCATACGCACGGCATACAGGAAGGTTATATTATTATTTTCAAATTTAACTAACGTCAGCGAGTTTAATCAAATATTTGCATCGTAGTCGACATGGTAACATTGCAACTTTGAAATTTCCGCTCGTGGGTATGCAGCGCTCTGCAGAGAATCGCAAAAGTTCACATTTGCCCAAGCCATAAAAAGTGACGTTTGTCACACAAGCAGGCCGTAATTTTAATATTCGTAAGAAAATAAATGATTTATCAAGTGTGTAAAAATCATTTTTTCACGTCTGGAAACAAAACACGGTTTCTGCGATACTAAAATCGTGACAGAAATAATGAATTATTCCCTAGAGGAGAGAAATTTACCTAGGGGGTTTTCATTATGACTGAAACAACAATTATGTCAAATTCGAGATTAGCAGGTTAGGTTTTGTGTCAGTCTGTGTCAAAATTGACCTAACCTGATAACCTCGAGTTTGACATAGACTTACACTGCCACTAACTTTAAAATTTAAAAATGTCAATAAACTACGTTTTAAAAAAACCAGGTTTGTAGTTTTAAATCTTCCTGAACCGTGAAAAAAATAGTATATGCAATTCGGAGAGACTGCTAATTTGCTTCAGTGCTATGTGACTTAAGTCACGAATTGTATTTCAGCAAAATAACGCATTTCTCTCCCTCATTGCATAATCTACTATTAATTTCCGTCAAAGGAAAAGTAAAAATTCCTAAAATAATTTTGTTACAACAAAAAATTTCCATTAAACGATGCTACTTCCAATTTAAAAAGGACAAACCAGATTTAAAACAACACTAGTTGATGGCGAGACTAAAGAATATATTTACTGTACTTTAAAATGGATGCATTATTGTTACTATAATTTGAATTTTTTTCTAGGTTAGCCGAAAAACGAATAATTACTTTGGACAGACTTTTGACAGATTCGCGAGAACAATTGAAATTTAAAGGGGGGCGCACAACGTTATACAAAATTATAAAGTCAATGGGTTACAAACATAGGGAGGTAAACGGTCGCAACATTTTATGTGAACAAAAGCATGTTGCTGCAGCAAAAATTGCTTGTTTTAAGGAAATTTTTACAACTTCGAAATTCTAGTGAAAATCGTACGACACTCATTAATGACCAATAGAAAAATTAGTTCACGAGCCATAATCAAGACAACAAAATTTCTTGGAAATTTTTTGTAGGTAAATATTACTTCTTTTTAGGGTTTGAGTCATTACGATTTTCGTACCGAATCTGCATTCGAACATTAATTCATATCCGGAAATACGTCCTAATTTTCCCTCGCGTAATACGACGGTGGAACGCACTCAAAAAAATTTCCAGAAAGAATTAATGCTCTTACGAGATTATATGTGAAAATTTAACATTCGTGAATCTTGACGAAACTTGGATCACCAAAAGGGTTCGTCAGTCCGTCGCTAGATACACGAATCAGATTTAAAAAGTAATCCTATCAAAATTAAAAGTGAAGGATCAAGATTTACAGTTTTACATGCGAAATGTCATTTAGGGTTTGTAGAAGGGTGTGGCTTTTTACTAAATTCAAAAAATAACAATAGAGATTATCATAAAACAATGGACGGGAAACTTTCAAAATTGGGTGGTTGAACAACTTATTCCTGCTTTGGCTAGTTTGAAACAAAAATGTATGGTGGTCATGGACAATGCACCTTATCATTCAGTGCAGTTGGACAAACCACCCACATTTTCTAGTAGAAGGGGCCAAATGCAAGAATGGTTGCGTAACCACAGTATTGAATTTGATCAAAAATTTACTAAGAAACAACTTTGGGATTTAATAAAATCTTTTCGGACTAATGGATGATGGCGATATTTGGTAAATGAGACATTGCGGGAACATGGACATGAGGTTCTTAGATTACCCTCATACCATTGTCAATATAATCCTATTGAAATAGCATGGGGGTTTTGGAAATCGTATTATAACAAGCACATTAATTCTCAACCTTCATCCAAGGGTAAGGTTGAGACTTTATGGC
Organism: Agriotes lineatus; assembly: GCA_940337035.1. NCBI lineage: Eukaryota > Metazoa > Arthropoda > Insecta > Coleoptera > Elateridae > Agriotes > Agriotes lineatus. The sequence goes on from CALNHX010001492.1 coordinate 152,102, forward strand.
TTGAATCCATTTCTAAATGTACTCCCTTTATTATTTAGCTAGGTGAATGTGATTCAGAATCAGAGGACGATAATGATGATAAAGATTTTCATGGCGAAATAATGAAGGATGAGTGAATAGCAGGTATTCAGGCAAAATTTAAAGTGAGTATATGAAATCATACCTTAGATGTTTGCCAGAGGATGCTTTTTAAACAGTTTAACCAAAATTAGAAAGAAATGATTAATGATGCAAAAATATTAAGATATCCAGGCAGCATTTGTGTTAATGCTGGTTTAGATTATTGTAATTTGTTGATCAACTCATATCTTTACATGGAGGCAGTGTAAATTTATCTCTGGTCTTCCGAACAAGTAGGTACCCACCTGTACATTATCGTTGAAACGAACTATGATAAAATTTTGGAAAAGAAAAACAATTATCCAGCGTAATAATGTATAATAATTTACTACCTACCTACTTATTACTATTTTAGTGTTGAAATGTTATGTGGCACATGTGAAAATCAACATGAAGTAAAATCAGCAAGCCATCCATTTGACAAGATATTTACATTTTTTACGTTAATTTCTATAAGACTAATATTGCTCAATTGCTCTACTAAATTTATTTGGCATCAGTTTGTGACGTCTTTATCCTTCCACACCAGCAAGCAAGCAAGATGGAAAATAAAGTGGCATATTCATATCATGTACACAATTCTTAATCAAATTGCAATAAATATTTATATTGAATGCTTTTCTTATGCATTAATTCTCATTTTCATTTCTGTCGTCAATTGTCAAATCATTTCAATTTTTCATCCTTAATTTAAACAGAGATCCGGCAACAATGCGGCTGCTCCATCGAAATACACAGTATCCAACATTTTTTGTGAAATTGAGGTGAATGTTCCTATGTAGATACTGTGTTGTCCCGCATCTTTCTAGCTAATCAGATTTGAGCTATCTATACTGGTTACGTATTTAGAGCTACCCATAAACACAGTATCTACATGCATTTCTTCTATTCTCCAATTCAAAACACAGCAAGTCATTATAATGTTCGAAAGAACCAAAGAAAACACAGTATCTGGTAGTTACTGTGTTTTAGAAAAACAACGAGCAAACTTTTTTGTCAAAATTCTGTGTATAACACAGTATCTACGAGATACTGTGTTTTGTTGCAAATCATAAATTTTGAATATTTTTATTGTTTTTGTATTTGTTGTAGTTGTCCATCATATCTTTTTGATAAAAAAAATTCGTATAGCTATTGTAAAAAAAATAATAAAACTGTTCTTGTAGATACTGTGTAGAAAATTAATTTTATTCTCACTTCCGCCCACCCATTGGATTTCAAAACACAGTAACTACATTTTACCATGAAACTTTAGGGTTGCAAGATTTTTGGTCAGACAGTAAAAATTATACTTTAATACAGACTGCAAATATGCGGGATTTAACTTTGGGAATGCATGCAGAGTGTGGGGCCATCGATCTAAAGTGTTTCCTTGTTTCCCAAAATTTTACTCATTATCACATACTGTGTTATTCGATGGAGCAGCCGAATGTACTATGCAAGACAAAAAAAACTGGGATAACTCTTCATAGAGAGTTTAGCATTATTTGATTAGCTTAAACGAGGCTTTAAACAATTACATTTACTTCGTTTCATAGCAACGTTTAAACAAGTTGAAAATTAAGTGAGAAATACCTAGTAACATACATATTAAAGCAGTCACGTTCACAGCAAACAATATTAACAGCCGTATTCATAGTCGTTCGCCAGCGGCTCGCCGGAGTTTCGTTATGAATAGTATGTTGGCGGCACTGTACGTCTATGTCAAATTCGAGGTTAGCAGGTTAGTTTTTCTATCAATTTCTGTCAAAACTGACGGAAAACCTAACCTGATAACCTCGAATTTGACATAGACGTACAGTGCCGCCAACATACTATTCATAACGAAACTCCGGCGACTCACCGGCGAGCCGCTGGCGAACGACTATGAAAACGGCTGTAAGTGTTCCAGTTTTTTTGTCTTGCCTAGTAGGTACCTATTCAGAAAATATAACCTTAAACTGAAAACAACCTAACTTAACACCAAGAAGACTGTACTAAGGAGAAATAACTAGAGTGTCAAAGCGGACCGCTAAAAGTTGACTAATATGGCGGTCGTCGTGTAATATTATCCATTCCCAAAACTCGTGAACTGTCAATGTCAAATATTTGCTGAGTCTACCTGGAAATTCAGACCATGTTTTAACAATTAATAACACACTTGAAATACACTCCACTTGATTAACACCCGTAAACTGACTTTTAACCGCGATTACAGGTTAATTTAGCTCGTTTCCAACTCTCGAACGGCAGCGAAAACGAACGAAAATGACCGAAGATAGTACACACTGTTGACAGCGCCGCGACGGCTATCCCCGTCATTGGGGCCGCTTTTATGCACAGACCCCATAGCAAGTTACATCTCCTTAGTACAATCTTCTTGCTTAACACAAAAAGTGTTCATTTCTATTAGGGAGTTTAGTTGCCACAGAGGTACTGCCAACAAAATTACTAAATCGTCATAGCCTCCCCTGACCCAAAAAGATCGTGAACGGCATATATATGTGGTGGTATGAAATGAGTGGTTGTGAGTAAGACCAACTCAGTTTGACTACATTTAGTCGTTTCAAAAATTATATAAAACCACTGCTTTCACATCATAATCTTTAATATTAATTTTCTCTTGTAATTAATAGCAGAACATATGTGTTTGCTATGATATACAATATTTTACAAAAAGACAAGTAAATCTATAAAAAATATTTATAGTTGTATATAAAAATATAAAATAAATTATTTACAAATAATATCATTTAAACTTCGCAATAATCTTAGATATTGGAATTATTTCGTTTTAAGTAGCCTATTCACTTGGCAAAACGAAAATATTCACCAGTCAACAAACATTCTACTTCATTTTACGTCAACAGCCTCACTGGAATGTTACAGTTTGCTATAAATAACAACATTACAATATTAAGTATAGCTAAACAATATAATTAATCAAATAGGAACTACAAAAATTCAGAAGTAACATTTCTCTCATGATTTGCTTAAGAATATTCTTTAAAAAGATTAAGATATTATCCTGGCCTATTACAAATTCATATAGGTAATGTAATGAGGACAAAACTGTTCCATAATGTATATACAAAACTCAAGTCCCACAATAATGATAACATTAGTGATATAGTAGTAGTAGTATCAAATCCATGATCTTCATAACAAGAGTAAAAATTATACAATAAATGTATAAAAAGGCAGTCCTTTACAAGTTTAGTTTCTCCTAACTTAGTGTAATATCTACAAAATGTACGTATATGTACATACGATACTGAGATTACTCAGAAGACTATAAATATGAGATGTACGTATCACCAATCTAACTGTTGAGGAATTCCTCCAGGATATTCTCCCGTCAAACATGCCGTGCAATGACCTAGAATGGTCGGACTCTTCACTTTTATATCACTTCTTACAGCTTTTACTAAACCTTCCACACTTAAGTATTCTAAAGAATCAGCACCTGTAACATAATAGACAGTTTTAGTTTGCTTATTATTTCTTATAAATCTGCATTTTTTCAATATACTGAACCAACTATCTAATTTTATATACAAATATCAAACGTAATTTTGAAATTAATAGTTTGTATACTAACGCACTGAAGTTTAGCTTTTTATTACAAATGTGGATTTAGTAATAGGGAGGGATAAAAAGGAACTTCAGTGCCAACGAGTACATAATGTTCTTTTTTGAAATTGAGAAATCATGAAATTACAACATTTTAACCAACATTTGTAGGTTATGTTAACGTCCGTTGATGTTTACCTATCGCCCCGCCGTCTACAAAAAGTCGTAAAACAATGCATTACTTTACTGCCGATTTCTCGTATTTTAATGACGATTTCGAGTTATGTACTTTAATGCCGATTTCAAAAAAAATAATTTTATGTTTACTTAACCGTCTACACTACACAACAGAATTTTAGTTGAAATTATGCATAAACAGTTTGTTGTGGCGTTACTGGTTAAAAAATAAAACTCGATACATACCAACATGTTTTGCAAGTTCTTTAGGGTTTAGTTTATTTGCAATCAATTCTTCTCTTGTAGGAATGTTGATTCCCATATAACAAGGGTACAATAATGGAGGACTTGCAATTCGTATGTGCACCTCTATTGCACCAGCATTCCGTAACAGTTTGATTATGGGACCTATGGTGTTGCCTCTTACGATGGAATCGTCGATTAAAATTATACGTTTTCCCCTCACATTACCAGATAAGGCGCCTAAAAGTATCTTGTGAAATCAACTGATCCACTGTTTGTTGTAAATTTAAACCTACCAAACTTTTTAGCAACAGCAAGCTGCCTCAATCTAGTACTGGGTTGAATGAAACTTCTTCCAACATACCTGTTCTTACAGAGAACTTCAGCAAATGAAATTCCACTCTGTAAAAATATAGGAATTACATGTTAATCGTTGCAGAACAATAGGGAGGTACAAATGATAAATATATTTAAGATTGCTTTAAATAGTATCTAGATTGCACAAGTTTTTTTTTTTGGGCTATCACTGGGACTATTGTTCTATAGTCTAATAGGATTAGTTTCAGAATGAAAGCTTGACTAATTGCTACATATTGTTAAAAATAACAAATAGTTTTGAGATCATATTAGCTTTGAATGAAATATATTCAGGCATATAGTATTAGGCCAGTCGATAAGTCTTTTAAAATGGCTGTTAGCGGGAGTAATTCCGGACAAGCTGGAATAAATTTTAATCTGTTCTGTTGGGACTCAGAAAATATATATTAATTTTGCACCCCTTGACAGGCCCGGATTTAACCGCTATGCTTAAAAAAAGGTCTAAATTTTTATATTTTTCCTAATATTAGTGAATATCTCGATTAGTATCAACTTTTGAGCAAAATACGTAGTTATCAAAATTAAAGAAGAGTAAATTCTCTACAAAAAATGTTCTATACATTTTTGTCATATATTCGCTTGTTTCGAATTCATAGGCGTCGAAATATATTTTTTTTCGAGCATCTGCTTGTTACTTTCTTTTACGATAAAAGAAGTATTGAATTCACCCTAAAAATTCGAAATTGAATTTTCAACAAATCTTCACGTTTTAAAGTGCCCTGAACCCAAAAAACATGTTTTTGTTTATTGCTCTGTCTGTGTGTCGGTCTGTCTGAGTGTCTGTTTGTGAATAGAATATCTCAAAACGAAAAGAGGTATGACGTTGAAACTTCATATATAAGTTTTGTGTACTATCTAGATGCGACAGCAATCTTTTGAAGAAAATCGCATAACCGGAAGTAGGTGTTTACTCTTGTGATTTTTCAGTTTTTTGGATTTATTCAAAAACGGCTCTAACGATTTTTTTCAAATTTTACAATTTTATTAAATTTTTAATGTGTATTGATGTGAGCTAGGCAATTTTCCAGTTGAATACCTCTAAAATGGGTTTCTTTTGTTTTCTTTTCCAATTTTTTTTATTAACTCCTATTTTAAATAGAACACCCAGTATATTATTACATTCTTGAACTCAGCTTAAAATTTTAGAGAAAATTTGTCTCTTGAACTAACGCTCTATTTTGTATGGTTTCTGTACAAATTGCAATTTTTGAAAATTTTTGACAAATGCTTGAATGTATGTACCTATGTATGTATGTATAATCGATAACCTCGTTTTACCTTGCGGTGTAGAGGCTGGTGCTTTATGTGCTTGCATCTGGCGGTACAATGCTCAACTTGCCCCGGATTCGGGATACAAAGTTAAAGATTAAAAATCAAATTTTGGCTAATTATAAAAGCACTATGAAAGGAAGTTGTGTGCGTGTATCACACCAGATTTTTTAAATTATTATTGACGTTCCACTATTCCAACTTTGCTAACTTCAAGTTTCTTTTGAAGTTGACTGCTCATCAATTTTTTTTTGAATTTTTGATGTTGGTGGTTGTTCAATATCACTTTGACTTTCAACAATATCTGTCTCGTGTTCCGAATTTGCTTCATAATCTTGGGAATGTTATATTGATTTTTCTAGATCGATATGCAAGTCCTCGTCGTCGTCTTCGTCGTCTACTTCGACTACGTCCACAGTATTCAAACAAGATTTGCCCTGACAGAAACCACATATTACTGAGCAATGAAACCTTGCTTTGCGACAAGATACATTACAACCTTTGGCGCATTTACAAGAAATTAGTTTCAGTAATTTTTGAAGAGCTGCGTCTTGTACAGTGGGAATGGGCATTAATCCATTCTTTGAATTTCTCCATCCTCACTCTAAAGGTGATTTTTCGTTTCCATACCATAGCTGAATTTGGTTGTAAGTACGGAACGAGTGCAAGCGAGCTGCGTCTTTAGTTGGTGGTAATGATGCTAGATTTGGTAAACTTCTGTTAATAGATTGTACGAAACACTGGTATCTATACCTGTTCAATGTTACACAGTGTGTTGATCCATACAGAAGAAGAAGAAATTGTTCTCCCACTTTGAACAGCCTTCTGTAAGTTTTTCTCTTTCTGTAGAAGTTTAACGAACTTTATTTTCCCCTGCCTGTATAGTGCGGAAACAGTATCGTAGCCACTAAATGCATGCAGAAATAAAATGTTGTCCCTAATTGAATCATCCGGAATTATTTCCGCTAACAGCCATTTCAAAAAACTGGCCTATTAGCCAAAATTTGATTTTTTATCTTTAACTTTGTATCCCGAATCCGGGGCAAGTTGAGCATTGTACCGCCAGATGCAAGCACATAAAGCAGCAGCTTCTACACCGCAAGTATTATACATACATACATACATACAAGCATTTGTCAAAAATTTTCAAACATTAAAATTTGTACAGAAACCGTACACAATAGAGCGTTAGTTCAAGAGACAAATTTTCTCTAAAATTTTAAGCTGAATTCAAGAATGTAATAATATACTGGGTGTTCTATTTAAAATAGGAGTTAATAAAAAATATTGGAAAAGAAAACAAAAGAAACCCATTTTAGAGGTATTCGACTGAAAAATTGCCTAGCTCACATCAATACACATTAAAAATTTAATAAAATTGTAAAGTTTGAAAAAAATCGTTAGAGCCGTTTTTGAAAAAATCCAAAAAACTGAAAAATCACAAGAGTAAACACCTATTTCCGGTTATGCGATTTTCTTGAAAAGCTTGCTGTCGCATCTAGATAGTACACAAAAGTTATATATGAAGTTTCAACGTCATACCTCTTTTCGTTTTGAGATATTCTGTTCACAAACAGACACACAGACAGACAGACACACAGACAGAGCAATGAACAAAAACATGTTTTTTGGGTTCAGCGGACTTTAAAACGTGAAGATCTGTTGAAAACTCAATTTCGAATTTTTGAGGTGAATCCAATAGTTCTTTTATCGTAAAAGAAAGTAACAAGCAAATGCTCGAAAAAAAATATATTTCGACGCCTATGAATTCGAAACAAGCGAACGTATCACAAAAATGTATAGAACATTTTTTGTAGAGAATTTACTGTTCTTTAATTTTGACAACTACGGATTTTGCTCAAAAGTTGATACTAATCGAGATATTCACTAATATTAGGAAAAATATAAAAATTTAGACCTTTTTTTAAGCATAGCGGTTAAATCCGGGCCTGTCAAGGGGTGCAAAATTAATATATAATTTCTGAGTCCCAACAGAACAGACTAAAATTTATTCCAGCTTGTCCGGAATTACTCCCGCTAACAGCCATTTTAAAAGACTTATCGACTGGCCTATAACTCCAAAATTAAAATTTAATGAAAAATTAGTCATGCCTTCAGCAATTGAAACCATACAATAATCAATTTAAAACAAGCGTAATTAATACTTTAAACGAAATACAAGAAATTAATATTTATAATCCTTAATCTTATAAAAATAAAATTTATGAGCTCAACAAAAATCAGTCTATCAGATTTAACAACTTTAATATAAAAACTCCAAACATTAAAAGTATTTTAGATAATTAATTTAAATAACAATTTTTTTAACAACTTTAATATAACAACTCCAAACATTAAAAATATTTTAGATAATTAATTTAAATAACAATTTAAAAAAACAATTTAAGACTAGACCATTTAAACGAAGAAAAAAACTCTTTTGACTAATTTATGTTTTCAACACAGAGATGTATTTTACTCTCCCGAAATACCTTCATCCGTTACGAAACTGACAATAAAAATCAACTCATAAGATTTAGTAATTCAAACATAAATCTGTAAAATATTTAGATTATATAACTACTTTAGAAGAAATAAAATCAGATTCATCTAAAAATTCAATAATCAAAATTTCCCAGCACTTAAAAATCGAAATAAAATCATTTTTAACCAAATAGTCTATTAAAGAACATTTATCAAAAATTTTGCCAAAATAACTAAATTTTTAACCGTGTGTTTAAAGAAAGAAATAAGATTGTACACACCCCTGAATTTTTGAAAAACTAAGTATTGCAAATAAATTTTAATATATAAACCAGTAACTTCAAATATCAAAAGTATTTTTTTTTAAAATAATATCTTAAGAAAAACTTAAGACTAAAATCATTTAAATCAGAAAAAACTCAAATAAAAATTACACTTAACAAACAAACAAGACCAGCATAATACGGTATTTACAATTTTAATAATCACAATATTTCTCGCGTTAAAACTAAAATGTTCACAGCAACATACCTTTATAATTGATATTGCTAAAGGAAAACAAAGAAAAACCTTTACAATTTAAAATTAAATTCAAATTCAGAAAAATCAAACATTTCAATTAAATGAAAAAGTATTTGTTAAAACAAACCTCAGAAGTAAAGATTAAATTTAAAATTAAATTCAAATTCAGAAAATCAAACATTTCAATTAAATGAAAAAGTATTTGTTAAAACAAACCTCAGAAGTAAAGATTAAATTTAAAATTAAAACTAATTCGGAAAAATCAAACATTTCAATTAAATAAAAAAATATTTGTTAAAACAAATTTCAGAAGTAAAGTTGAAATTCGAAGTTAAATCTAATTTAAAAAAAAAAAAGAAAATATAAAACACCCTGACTAAAAGGAATTATTGCTCTCCCTTTTTTCAGGATTACTACCCTCTTCATCGCCTGTACCCTGCTGACTCAATCACCAGTCATACAGAGCGACATTATTATTAAGAATTTAAAAGATAATCCCGGATTATATCCCTTAAACTTAGGAAACGTAGTGCTTAAACAAAGCGAATGGACGCTTATTAGAAATATAGACTATACCCCTATATTTGTTAATTATGACACACTTAGAACTAATTTAATGAAAGTAATACCTTTACTCGAAAATAAAAGTTATGTTATTGAATATAGAAATTTGAGAAAATTGACATTATTATCAACCGTAATAATTAACTTATAATATTAAAACAATACGTAGAAAAAGCTGATAAACTTCTGAATCAATTATTACACAATATTAAACATAAAATTAATAAAAGTCCTCTCAATTAACTTTTCGACGGACTTGGATCCGCCTTCAAATTTTTAACTGGAAACCTCGACGCCAACGATGGAGTCAGATATGAATCTATGATTACTAAATTACAAGAAAGCAATAAAATTCAAAATGACGTTATATTAGAACAAACTAAAATTTTAAATGATACCATCTCAGTAATCAATGATATAGCAAAGAGTCAAGAATTATTAGACAGAAATATAAATAAAATAATTTTACAAAATGAGGAATTAGGCAAAAATCTCGCTACATACTCCTTAAAAACAGTCTTGCTAGAAGCAATTCAATTTTTACAACTACTTATTAACACTTGTTTGGAACTAGAAAATGCATTAACTTTTGCCCAAAATCAACAGATGCATATGTCATTAATTGATAATGACGATTTAATTGAAAATCTAAATGAAATTTCGACGTATCTCAATAGCATATCAGAAAAAGCTTTTAACTATTCCATATCCTGCAGAGTTACAGTATTTACATTTATACGAGTCAATTATCATTACAAAAGTTTATCAAGTTAAAAACAGAATTACATTTATATTCGAAATACCTCTTACTTCCAAAACTAATGATTATCAAATGATACAATTAATACCATTTCCGATTTTTATCCAAAATTATCAATTTCGTATGATTATACCTACTTATAGTACTTTATTATTTAACGTTAAAAACAGCATTCCCATTGAAATAAGTCATTGTAAACTTATAACTTTAGACACCTACTTTTGTAATCAAAATAACTACTTTGAAATCCCCAACGACAAATTGTGCGAAACACAACTTCTGTCATTTAATAAAAATAAAACATGTATCCCTTATTTATTCAATTTAACAGAGATCAAAATATCACAAATAAATCCTGCGACATGGTTAATATCTTCCCCATCTGAAGCAATATTGGACGTCAAATGTAAAAATCAGAATTTTAGAAAAGGAATATCTGGCACTAACCTCTTACACCTCAGTTCAGACTGTCTTGTTTCAATAAATCAAAAACACATGTTATTCACCGCAAAAAGAACCTCAAATGAAATTGTTAATTTAAAAATTTCAAACATTGACCGCTTAATAATTCCTGAATCAAACCACATAAATGTTTCAAAGATTGACTTGATACCTCTTGACACCCAGAAATTGGTTGAGGACCGAATTAAGCTTAATAAATATGAGAATTTGTTAAAATCTGTTAATTATATTAAATCTGATAATTTAAGTGTGTGTGCAATTATATTTACTCTGTGTACTATTCTTATGTTAATAATTTTTATATTGTATTTGTATTATAATAGAAACACAATGAAGATTAAACTTATTAGATTTTTAAATAAAGATTTTGAACCAGTTAACGTAAATGCATAAGTTTAATTTTCTTTTCTCTTTGTAAGTTCAATGGAGGCATATTTGAATACCACCCATTGAACATTTTATCGGCGGACGTGTTATGTTATGACTAGACAATGGCCCCCTGTGTAAAACTGCAAGCTTGCAACCTTGAACGATAAATAGCTTCTTTGTATGAATTGCAAGTCTGCAACCTTGAACGCACGTGGCTTCCTGTCTCGCGCTCCCTTTTAGAGATAACGCTTATCTTAGTTGATTAGACATAGTATATATACAAGTAGCTTGCACCTCTAAGATAAGTTCCAGTTAGTTCGTAGCTAGATGTAGGAAATTGTCTGGCAGCTAATCTGTGTGCTTCCAATGTTATATTTCATTGTAAAATAAAAATAAACGTTTTTTAAAAAGTCGTTTCGGCGGCCTTTTAATAAAACTCACTGGTTTTGCTTAATCGAATGTCTAGGGCGACAATAAAATGTTGCTAAAACTAATGATCTGTTGAGACCCTTTATAAAGGGTGTTCCAAAACATTAATTATCGACCAGGCACTGATATGAACAATGTCCATAACCCATCCTCTTCTACCGCACTTGAACACCGTAAGGTGGTTGCATTTCAATAGGTCCTACATCGTTAATAGGTTGCTGTTATTTCAAATTTTACTTAATTTTTATCTATGTATCATATCCAGATACATCATAGTCAAAGAAATAGAAAAATAGTGATTTTTTCAAAAGTATGTACTTAACTTTATTCTA